>REGO01000916.1:52085-89308 GCA_010120015.1 Rhombomys opimus
GCCCCAGCCACTGGCCACCACCCCAGATCCACGGAGCCTCTCCAAGCCCTGGGCTTCCTCAACAACAGCTCTTCACCGCCCGGGTCACACTGCCCAGGATGCAGCAGAAACTGGCCAGGCCCGCACAGAGATCTTGGGCAGAGACCACCCAGCTGAGGGAGGCGCTGATGAGCGTCTTCCCGGACTCTGAGCAGAAACGGAAGATTGACCAGATTCTGCTAGCTCATCCATCCACGGTGGACCTGAACGCCCTCTCTGGCCTCGTGTTGGATGCAAGGCTGGGCTGAGACTGCACTCACGGTGGGGGGGGGGGGACCGGGGAGGGCACTAGGGGCTGCCACCTGTGGGTTCTTCCTTGCCTGAGGGAACATTGGTGTATGGTAAGGGAGAAAGGAGGGACAGATGTTTGGTGTACACAAAAGGGAGATTCTAAATAAATAGAAATAGGTAGCAGGAACTCCCACAATACAGACTATTTTGGTTTTTTGTTTCGTTTTTTAAGTTGAAATTTCCTGATTGTGAACCAGGCAGACAACTTCTGTTCAAAGTCCCTGGATTCTAGGAGAATGTGATGATGAGTGTGAGCTTCCATTCTTCAATAGGATTCTCAGATCTGTGGGATGGGATTCAGGGAATGGGACACTCCGAGGATCAGCTTTTGCCCATATTTCCATAGGTGAACAGAGCCTAAGGGTTCCATCAAATTGCAAAGGAGCCCATCCCCAGTGAGAGAGGATTCCCCATGAAAGCCTCTACTCAAGAAAGGAAAGGAGGCAGAAAGATGGCAACCCGGAGCCATGGTCCCTCCCTGAATGTTGATACCACCCACAGCCCCTGCACAAAGGCGCACAAAACACCAACACCACTGTCAGCTTCTCCACCGCCATTCCCTGGTGCAGGAAGAGCTCATCGACCTGACTGAAAGAGGACAGTGAGTTCCTGAAACAGACAGATGGGAAGACCTTTATCCTGAAATGGACATTTCCTGAGGTTACTGATGTTTGAGGGGCAGGTGGCATGAAGGAATGCATCTTCAGGTGGATTTTTCCACTGTTTAGTTTAAGGGGAGTGGGTGATAGTCTGTGCTGGAAGACTGAAACCCAGCACAATGTTCCCATTTGGCTGAAAGAGATGCCAGGAAGGAGAGAGATTGAATCAGAGGGTCCTTAGGACAGCCTAGAGAAGGGGGTGAGGGGAGGGTTTGCTCCTTCTGTGTCCTCCGTTGCGTGCAAGGTCAGCTGGGTGCTTTCCCTGTCTTTCTGAGCTACTGGGATTGCCCCTGAGCAGGTGGTTCTTGAGTTTTCCTTTGTAAAAAACAACAAGGATTGGTGGAGGGAGGCATTTGTAGAGGAATTTCAGTGCTGCAACCTGGCAGCTCTGGCAATGGGGGGCGGGGTTGTCACAACTAGAGATCTTTTTGGGCTTCCTGCTGGGGCTGGAATGCAGACACCCCTGAAAAGCCCCCTGGCTGAAATGCTGACATACCCTTAGGACTCACCCTTAATCCCAAGCAATGTAGGGAAGTCTTGTTTGGAGAGGTCAAGGGCCTTGATTGGAAGTGAGGTCTATTTGAGGAACAGACCAGGAGCCAATCAGAGAAGGACTTGTCTACATGAGTCACAGAGTGGAGCTTTTCTAGATTCTACCATTTGTCTGCAAATTTCATGATTTCCTTTTTTTTTTTTTTTAATTGTTTAGTAGTATTCCATTGTGTAAATGTACCACAATTTCTGTATCTGTTCCTCTGTTGAGGGACATCTGGGTTGCTTTCAGGTTGTGGCTATTATGAATGAAGCTGCTACTAACGTGGTTGAACAAATTTCCTTGTTGCGTGTTTGAGGATATTTTGTATTTATTTCTATGCAATATTAGCTGGAACTTGAGGAAGCACTATTCATAATTGTCTGAGAAAGCACCAGATTGATTTCCAAAGTTTTGTACAAGTTTACATTCCCACCAGCAGCTGAGGAGGGGTACACTTTATCCACAACCTCTCCAGCATGTGTTGTCACTTGAGATTTTGATCTTAGCCATTTTGCTGGGTGTAGGGTGAAATCTCAGCATTGTTTTGATTTGCTTCTCTGTGATGACTAAGGACACTGAGCATTTCTTTAAGTGTTTCTCTGCCATTCTATATTCCTCTGCAGAGAATCCTCTATTTAGCTCTGTACCTTATTTTTTAATTAGCTGATTTGTTGTTTTTTAATTTCTAGAGTTATTAATATATTTTCTATATCAGCCCTTTTCAGATATAGAGGTGGTGAAGATTTTTTTTTCCCATTTTGTAGGCTGAGACCAACAAATATAAAAAGTTTCAGCCCAGGGGGTCCTGCAGGGAATGGTGCACCAACCAGGGTCCATGCATGTAGATGACCTAGACCCCCTGCTCTGATGTAGCTGATTGGTAGCTCAGTATCTATGTGGCTCCCTGACTAAGGGGAGCAGAGGCTGCCTCTCTCATGAACTTTGTTGCCTACTATATGATCACTTTCCCTTGTTGATGTGGCCTTCCTAGGCCACAAAGGAAGAGGATCCAGGTGGTCCTGATGAGACTTGATAAGCTATGGGCAGATGACAGAGGACTCCACCTTTCAGTGGGACTGGGAGGAGTTGAGGCAGGGGACTTCAATCAGGGTATATGGTGAATTAATTGTAAAAAAATAATTAAAATTAAAAAAATAATATAAAGAACCAAAGCACAGTGACCTTATGCCTTGAAATTGAGCTGTTCACTGAGAGCACACTTTCAGCTACCAGTGATTCTAAATCTTCCTGTTCTTGCTACCCTCATGATTTGGTGACCCTTGATCATAAAATTATTTTTATTGCTACTTAACAGCTGAAATTTTGCTACTGTTATGAATCAAGTAAATATCTAAAATGCAGAATATCTGATATGTGACTTCTGAGAAAAGTTCTTTCATACCCTAAAGCTATTGCAATCCACAAGTTAAGAAACACTGAGCTAGACTTTCAGGCTCTATTGTTGTTGACTGTATGGGTCTGAGGACATGGTCGTTAGAAGTTCAGCTTCCTGTGAACATATTTTTTCTCATCAGTATTGACCTCTCAATTATTAAAGAGGTATTTTGGCTCCTACATATCTCTACTTTTATGTTATGTCTAAGCTGACTTGGAATTTGGAGAGGAAATTAGTTGCCAATGAAATCCTCACTAAAGTGATTTTATATACCTCAGATTATTTTTCTTTTTAAAGTAGTGAATTTACATAGAGCTCCCTATTAAAGTGAAAGATATGAGCACCGAATTATTGAGTTTTCTCAGGCAAAATGTTTCTCCCATTGTAGCTAAAATCCACTCAGCAAATGATTTACTGATTTCACCTGCAACTTAGACTAACACAGATAAAGAATCATTTGCTGTGGTTTTCAGCTCTCCTTCTGGATGGCTTTGAGAAGGAGAGTTCAGTGACATGTGATATATCTGGCACACAAAAAAGAAATTCACTGGGCAAAGTCTGATTTCAAGAAGGGACCAATGTTTCTCTCATTTATAACTACCTGAATCTATACTGTATTTCCAAGTTAAAGACAGACATGATAAAATCAATATTCTTGAGAAAATTGTCATCAAATTTACTAATTCTTCATTCTAAGTCTGTCTTGCCACAAACATATCCACCATATCTTCCACTCCAGTCTTTTTTTTTTCATAGTTTTTAGATTTTATTTATTTATTTTTTTCTTTATTTTTATTTTTTATCAGTTACATTTTATTAATTCTGTATCCTAGCCGTGCCCCGAACCCTCATTCCCTCCCAGTCCCTCCCTCCCTCATCACTACTGTGCCCCTTTCCAAGTCCACTGATAGGGGGGGACCTCCCCCCATTCATCTGATCCTGTTTTATCAGGTATCTTCATTGAGTTCCTGTTAGAAATAGTCCTTGTTCCCCTCACTTTGGGAAACCAATTGGTTACTGAGCTACCACAGGCTACATCTGAGCAGAGGTTCTAGGTTATATCCATACATGGTCCTTGGTTGAATGTCAGTTTCAGAAAAGACCCTATGCCCAGATATATTTGGTCTTTGTGGAGCTCCTATCCTTTCCCCATCAGACTAACTCCCCTTCTTTCTTATGATTCCCTGTACTCTGCCAAAGGTTTGGTCATGAGTCCTTGCTTTGAAAACATCATTCTGAGTGAAATATCCCAGAAGGAGAAAGACAAACACGGTATATACTCACTTATATAGACCTATAAGATATGATAAACATAATGAAATCTATACACCTAAAAAAGATAATCAAGAGAGCGGACATGGGGTAAGAGGATCAATCCTCGTTTAGAAAGACAGATGGGATGTGCATTGAACGCATGACAGGGGTCTACTGAGCGCATCCACTCCAGTCTTAAACTGTTCATTCCAAATAGATACTAAAGCACCCACCTGTTCCCAAAGAATTATGAATTTAACTCTTTATTGTATAGTGAAGGTACTTTTGCCCTCTGGTTTTTAGCACATGAGAAAGCAATGGTAAATTATTATCTTGGAAGTAGAAACTACTTACATCAAACCTGCTGACCCTCGGGTCTAGGTTTCCCCTCCTCAGAACTATGGACAGTAAAATCCTGTTCTTTATAAGTGATGCAGTATCTGGGAGGTTTTAGTTTGTATGTTTTGTTTTGTTTTACAGCAGCACATTTGAACTTAGAGACTGCTTCCATATTCTTGTGGGACTCCTAACAGTGGGTGCTGTGTCTAACACTTTTGCTTGTTCTTGGATCCCTTTTTCCCCTACCAGAGTGCCCCATCCAGCCTTGATTTGATGGCATGTGTTGAGTTTTATTGTAATTTGTTACACCATGTTTGGTTGCTATCCCTGGAATGCCTGCTATTTTATGAAGGGAAATGTAGAAGTGAATCTGGGGAAAGGGAAAGTAACAAGGAGGAACTCAGAGGAGATGAGGGAGGGGAAACTCTAGTCAGGACGTATGAGAGAAGAATATATTTAGAAAGAAAGAAAGAAAGAAAGAAAGAAAGAAAGAAAGAAAGAAAGAAAGAAAGAAAGAAAGAAAGAAAGAAAGGAAGGAAGAAAGAAAAGGTAATGCATTGATTTTAAATTAACCTGAATCTCCATGAAAAAAAAATGCAGTGAAAAAACTACATTCTAGTTCATAATTTTGTGAGAAAATCTTGGTAAATTTTTATAAGGTTGAAAATTTTAATTTTATATGCAAGTATGTTTTTCTTACGTTGTTATAACTTGGCTCTTATTTCCTAGGATAGATAACTGCTCTTATGTGCTTGGCTTTTATTCTACTCTAACAAACAATTTGGGGTTGGTCATATGGTTATGATTTTTATGTTTATTGGTTGAAGAGTGAAGATTAGTTCTCAAGTCCAGTCCAAGTATTTTGAAATATAATCTACACAACAACTGAGTTTCTAAGCCTTGGCAACTGTTTAGAAATATATGAAAATAATACAGCAGCCAACAATTATATAGAAGAGTTTTTCATTGTAGTATTTGAACGAATAAAAAAGGTGATTCAAATTCTATGTCACAAAAAAAGCAGTTTTTAGACATGTCCTCCCCGTAATTTCAACTTATATTTTCTGACCTCTTGAATGTTCCCACATTTTACTTGGGGAATTTCCGTGACATGGTCACTCTCAAGACAAAGCAAATAATGCAAATTAATATAATTCAGGAGCATCCATGAGGGAACTCCTCAGTGCATTGCTTACTCTTTACTGTTAACATGGTTGGGTAGAAATCCTAAGAAATAAGGAAAACTCACCCTTTGCTGTGTTCCAAGGCTATTGCTAGAAGTAATGAGATCAACAAGGCATTAACCCATGCATAGTTTAATCCATTGATTGATTCAAAATTTGAACAGACTCTTGAGAGTCTGTGGAATTGTATTAAAGGGAGCAGGTTAGAGGAAGTGGGTCGATGGAGATGAGCCATCCAGGGCTAGAGGCAGTCTGGGTCTTCTTTGTTGCCATTCCACTCTGCTCCCAGTGTTTCCTGAGGAGAAGAAACTCTGCTTTCTAGATCTCACTGGTAGGCTCTGTCCACTCAAAGGAAGTAAGCAACCAGGGACAGAAAGATCTGTAACCAAGAAAAATATAGAGGTGGCTGAGCACTTTAAAAGTGTTCTCCTTCACACACATGAACTCAATGGAGGGCTCTTTGACACCCCCACCCCCGAGGGAGGAGTAGCTTTGCTGGGCCACAGAGGAGGACATTACAGCCAGTCCTGATGAAACCTCTTAAACTAGGGTCAGATGGAAGGGTAGGAGGACTTCCTCTCCCAGTGGACTTGGAGAGGTTCAGGGAGGAGATGAGGGAGGGAGGGTGAGATTGGGAGGGAATTAGGGGGGTTATGGCTGGGATATAAAGTAAATAACCTATGATTAGTATAAAAAATAAAAAAATATATAAAAAGTGTTCTCCCTCCAGAGGACCCCAAATCTATTCCCAACACCCAAAATTGGAGACTCATAACTTGTGTCTCCACAGGCAGAAGCATAGATATGGTATACATAATCTCATGCAGGCACAGACAGACACATAAACTTACAAAAATACCTTTCAAAATAGGCATAAAAAACAACTCCTTCCTTTAAGTTGTTTCTATTGGAAGTGTAGTTAATGCATATGGTACCGTATTCTGTTAAGGGATTCACATGTCTTCACATGTTTAATGTTCAGTTCAGACTGTTTCTTGGCTCTGCCCCTGTCTTCCCTTTTCCCTTCACTAACCTCAAATTACAAATCTTGATTAGTTTATTGTAACCTCTCTGGCTATTTTCATCAATTCTTACCTGTTTTTTTTTTTTTTTATCAGTGTCCATTTCCTTTATAAGCCACAAGAAGGTATATTAATAACTAATTCTCCAATCAAGCAAAGGGATCAAGAAAATGCCAGAATCCATGGTGGGTTGGGAGCACAATGACTGCAACAAAATAGGCCCTTTACTTAACTGCACTCTGCCTAATGTACTCAATACTTCAGAATGAATCTAAAACAAATACATCATAAATAAATATATGCATATGCATGAATTTTTAGAATATAATTTAATCGATATAATATGTTTTAAATGTTTTTAAATAGTTTATTATTATAGATGTCAATGAGTGCTTTGTGGAAATGAAGCTACAAAATCTTGCTGAAGTATACATATGCTATATTCCTTTTATATTTATGTACTTTACTTGAGTTTAAGTATAAATTAAATTCTTATATATAAATATTTTACATAATAGTTTTCTAATTCTTACTCTTTTTCACATAAAATTTAACCATTTATCTGGAAAAATTAATCCATTTAATTGAACAATAAAAAAGAATACTACTTTTTAATTTTGACCTAATTAGAATCATAAAGTTGAAAATACTTTTTGTCTTTGATATAATTTAAAAATCTATTAGTATTTCTGAGATTTCACTGGTCAAGTAGTTTGTGAAACCCTACCAGGTTTGATTGTAGGTTATTGGGGTTTTTTTTGTTTTTTTTTTTCCATTTTTTTATTAATCACACTTTATTCACTTTGTATCCCTCCATAAGCCCCTTCCTCCTCCCCTCCCTATCTCACCTCTCACCTCCTTCACACATGCCCCTCCCCAAATCCACTGATAGGGGAGGTCCTCCTCTCATTCCTTCTGATCTTCCTCTATCAGATCTCATAAGGAGTGGCTGCATTGTCATCTTCTTTTTTAGTCTTTATATATACTGGATATTAGCCCTCTGTCAGATAAAGGGTTGGGAAAGATTCTTTCCCAATCTGTAGGCAGTCGTTTTGTTTTGATGATGGTGTCCTTTGCTTTACAGAAGCTTTTCAGTTTCATGGTCCCTTTTATTGATTGTTGCTCTTAGATCCTGTGCTGTTGGTGTTCTGTTCAGAACATTGCCTCCTGTACCAATGAGTTCTAGGGTATTCACCACTTTTTCTTCTAACTGATTTAATGTGTCTGGTTTTATGTTGAGGTCTTTGATCCACTCGGACTTTAGTTTTGTGCAGGGTGATAAGTATGGATCTATTTGCATTTTTCTATATGTAGACATCCAGTTAGACCAGCACCATTTGTTGAAGCACCATTTCTTTTTTCCATTGTGTGGTTTTGGCATCTTTGTCAAAGATCAGGTGTCCATAAGTATGTGGGTTTATTTTCGGGCTTCTGTTCATTTCCATTGATCCACCTTTCTGTTTCTATGCCAGTACCATGAAGTTTTTATTACTGTTGCTCTATAGTACAGCTTAATATCAGGGATGGAGATACCTCCAGAAGATCTTTTATTGTAGAGGATTGTTTTAGCAATTCTGGGTTTCTTGTTATTCTATATGAAGATGTGCAGCAGACCAGCCTAGCCAGGGTCCACAACTGTGGGCAATCAGTTGTTTGGATTTTCAGTTTAGGTACAGGTAGGCGGATTGACAGTCAGAGACCACACCAAGTAGTGTTTTGAATCTCCTGCCCTTTACTGATGTCAATCTAACACTTTTATACCTAATACATATAGAAGCACCTGAAGTTGACATATTTCCCGGAACATTTACAAAGTTTATATTTTAACTGAAAGGCGATCTGGTAAAAGGAAGTGTCTACAAAAATCTTGGCCTAAAGGCCTCTTAAGCAGAGCAAACATAGGACTAGTGACTATTTACCCAGTGTTATTGCTGCTAATTTAGTGAGTAGAGGGCCAGGGGCTGTTAAACTTGTGGTTTGTTTACGTAGTTTATTGTTATTAGGTAGGGGCTGTTAATAGTCCTCTGAGCTAAGTTGGCTAAATATTTACAATTCTCCCTAGAGATAAGCAGCTGGAGAAATTCCTCCTGTTTGTCTTGTTAAGGATGTAAAATCTTTCCTTAGAGACAAGGCTCCAAGGGAGACATGCTTGAGCCTGTCTGTCCATAAAATTTATAGTCTAATATAAAACCTTCTGACCTCCTGTTTGCCTATCTTCTTTCTGCCTCATCATAAACACCTGTGTTTGGTAATGGTTTTGTAGTAGTTTTACTGCAGTGGGAATATCCAGAGCATTTATCCTAACAGATCCTGATTAAATAGTTTCTTTAGAAAGCACTAAAACTCTTGTCCCTTTATTACCTACAATGTTTGGTTTTTCCACAAGCAATTCATGATGCTGAATCTGATTTATTACCTTTCCTAAAATTTTATTTTTCTTTCACTCTTATTTGCTAAAGCTTTTAGTAATCTATCAGAAATGTGTTTCCTTGAATAGTTAATTGTGCTGTTCCAAGAATCATAGAGAAACAGCAAAAAGCTCATCAATCCAACCCTGCAACTGAGTAAGCATGGGACTCTCAGAATACATCTTTTTGGCTTAGGTGACCGTGTTAGGGTTCTTGCCAATGACCTCCAGGGAGCTTATTTCTGAAGAAAATATATCTCCCATCTAGTAGCACAATCTATTGATATGCTACACCGACGATGCTGGAGAGGGTATAGCAAAGTTGAGAATTTTTCTTTCCATGTCTGTAAAGAATTGTGTTGGTAATTTGATGGGAATTACATTGAATGTGTAGACTGCTTTTGGTAAAATGGCCATTTTTACTATGTTAATCCTGCCAAGCCATGAGCATGGGAGATCTTTCTATCTTCTCCTATCTTCTTCTAATTCTTTCTTCAGAGACTTGAAATTTTTTTCATACAAGTCATTGATTTGCTTGGTTAGGGTTACACCAAGGTAATTTATGTCATTTGTCACTATAGTGAAGTGTGTTGTTTCCCTAATTTCATTCTCAGCACTTTTGTCTTTTGTATACAGGAGGGCTACTGATTTTTTGAGTAATTTTTGTAACCTGCCACTTTGCTGAAGGTGTTTATTAGCTGTAGGAGTTCTCTGTAGATTTTTTGGGGTCACTCAGGTATACTATCATATCTTCTGCAAATAGTGATAATTTGACTTCTTCCTTTCCAATTTGTATCCCCTTGATCTCCTTCAACTGTCTTATTGCTCTAGCAAGGACTTCCAGACTATGTTGAAGAGATATGGAGAGAGTGGGCAGCCTTGCATTGTCCCTGATTTCAGTGGGATTGCTTTAAGTTTCTCTTAGTTTAGTTTGGTGTTGGCTATAGGATTGCTGTATATTGCCTTTACTATGTTTATAT
Organism: Rhombomys opimus; assembly: GCA_010120015.1. Lineage (NCBI taxonomy): Eukaryota > Metazoa > Chordata > Mammalia > Rodentia > Muridae > Rhombomys > Rhombomys opimus. The sequence continues at coordinate 62,192 of REGO01000916.1, forward strand.
ATGTGCCTTGTATCCCTGATCTGTCCAAGACTTTAAATATGAATGGATGTTGGATTTTGTCAAATGCTTTTACAGCATCTAAGGAGATTATCATGTGTTTATTTTTTTCCTTTCAGTTTGTTAATGTAGTGGATCACATTGATGGATTTATGTATATTGAACCACCCCTGCATACCTGGGATGAAGCATAGTTGGTCATAGTGGGTGATATTTTTGATGTGATCTTGGATTCAGTTTGCAAGTATTTTGTTGAGTATTTTGCATCAATGTTCCTAAGGGAGATTGGCCTGAAATTCTCTTTCTTTGCTGGGTCTTTGTGAGGTTTAGGTACCAAGGTGACTGTGGCTTCATAGAATGAGTTTGGTGGTATTCCTTTTGTTTATATATTGTGGAATAGTTTGAAGAGAATTGGAGTTAGCTCTTCTTTGAATGTCTGGTAGAATTCTGCACTGAAACCGTCTGGTCCTGGGCTTTTTTTGGTTGTGAGACTTTCTATGACTGCTTCTATTTCCTTGGGGGATATAGGACTATTTAATTGGTTTACCTGGTCCTGATTCAGTTTTAATAAGTGTAATCTATCAAGAAAATTGTTCATTTCATTTAGATATTCAAATTTTGTGGCATATAGACTTTTGAAGTAAGTCCTAATGATTGTTTGGATTTCCAGTGTCTCTAGTTATGTCCCCCTTTTCATTTCTGATTTTGTTGATTTGGATGGTGTCTCTCTGCTTTTTAGTTAGCTTGGCTAAGGGTTTGTCTATGTTGTTGATTTTCTCAAAGAACCAGTTCTTGGTCTCATTGATTCTTTGAATTGTTTTATTTGTTTTTAATTGATTGATTTCAGCCCTGAGTTTGATTATTTCCAACCATCTACTCTTTTTTTGGTGTTTTTGCTTCTTCTTTTTCTAGGGTTTTCAGGTGATCCATTAAGTTGCTTGAATGAGCTGTCTTGAATTTCTTCTTGAGTCACTTAGTGCTATGAACTTTCCTCTTAGCACTGCTTTCATTGTGTCCCACAAGTTTGGGTATGTTGTGCCTTCATTTTTATTGAATTCTAGGAAGACTTTAATTTCTTTCTTTATTTCTACCCTGACCCAGCTGTCATTTTGTAGCAAGTTGTTCAATTTCCATGTGTATGTCGGCTTTCTGCCATTTCTGTTGTTGTTGAGGTCCACTTTATTCCATGGTGATCAGATAGGATATAAGAGATTATTTCAGTCTTCTTGTATCTGTTGAGGCTTGCTTTGGGACCCACTATATGGTCTACTTTGGAGAAGGTTCCATGAGGTGCTTGAAAAAGGTAAATTCTTTTTTGTTTGGGTGTAAGGTTCTGTAAATATCTGTTAGGTCCATTTGATCCATGACCTCTGTTAGAAATATTGTTCCTTTGTTTAATTTCTGTTTTGTTGACCTGTCTTTTGTTGAGAGTGGGGTGTTGAAGTCTCCCACTATTAATGTGTAGGGATCTATGTGTGGTTTAAGTTTTATCAATGTTTCTTTTATAAATGTGGGTGCCCTTGTATTTCGGGCATAGATGTTCAGGGTTGTGATATCTTCCTGGTGGAATTTTCCTTTGATGAGTATGAAATGTCCTTTCCCATCTCTTTTGATTAATTTTGGTTGAAAGTCTATTTTATCAGATATTAGAATGGCTATTCCTGCTTGCTTCTTGGGTCCATTTGCTTGGAAAGCTGTCTTCCAACCCTTTATCCTCAGGTAATGTCTATCTTTGTGACTTCAGTGTGTTTCTTGTATGCAACAGATTGCTGGGTCTTGTTTAGGTATCCATTCTGTTAGTCTGTGTCTTTTTATTGGAGAATTGAGTACATTGATGTTGAGAGAGATTAATGACTAGTGGCTGTTAGATCCTTTAATTTTGATGTAGGCTGTGGTCATAAGTTTGTGTGCTTGGTTGCTTATTACTGTAGGAGGTTAATTATTTCCTGTGTTTTCTTGAAAGTAGCTAGTTCTCTTGGTTTCTATTTTCCCTTCTAGTGTCTTCTGTAACACTGTATTTGTGTGTAAGTAATGTTGAAATTTGTTTTTCTCATTGAATATCTTGTTTTCTCCGTCTATGAGGATTGAGAATTTTGCTGGGTATAGTAGCCTGGGCTGACATCTGTGTTCTCTTAGGGTTGGCATGATATCCATCCAGGCCCTTCTGGCTTTCATAGTCTCTGTTTAAAAGTCAGTTGTGAGTCTAATGGGTTTGCCATTATATGTTACTTGGCCTTTTCCCTTGAAGCTTTTAGTATTTTTTCTTTGTTCTGTATATTTCTGTTTTTGATTATTATGTGGCGGGAGGATTTTCTTTTCTGGTCTAATTTCTTGGGAGTTCTGTAGGCCTTTTGTATTCTTCGTGGCCTTTCCTTTAAGTTGTGGAAATTTTCTTCAATGATTTTGTTGAAAATATTTCTTGGCCTTGGAGGAGGGAATCTTCTTTTTCCTCTATTCCTATTATTCTTAGGTTTTGTCTTTTTATGTTGTCTTGGATTTTTTGAATGGTTTCTGTCAGGAATTTTTTAGATTTATCATTTTCTTTGACAGATACATTGATTTCTTCCTTTGTATCTTCCACACCTAAGATTCTTTCTTCCATCTCTTGTAGTCTATTGGTTATGTTTGCCTCTGTAGTTCCTGTTTTCTTCCCTAAGTTCTTTATCTCCACAATTTTCCCCATTTGTGTTTTCTTTACTTTTTCCAATTCTATCTTCAGGTCTTGAGCCCTTTTGTTGATTTCCTTCAAGTGTCTGACTGTGTTTTCCTGTTTTTCTTTCAATTCCTTCAGCTGTTTGTTTGAATAATCCTCTGTTTCTTGTATTTCTTTCAGTGATTTAAGTACTTTCTCTCTAAAGGCCACAAACCATTTGGCTGCAACTTCCTGTATTTCTTCATGGATGGCCATAATCTGTTTTTCTTTATCTTCTTCTATTTCTTTATGGATGACCATAATTTGCTTGCTCTTATCTTCCTCTATTTCTTTACGAATGGCCTTATTTTGTTTGTGTTTATCTTCCTCCTGGTCTTTACGCATTTTTTGTTTCCTCTGTTATCCTCTTCATGAGCATAGATGTTAGGTCATCTTCTTGAAAATCATTTATGCTGGGGTATCCACGGGTACTTGCCCCTGGATAACTGGGTTGTGGAGATGCCATATTGCTCTGTCTTTTGTTGCTTGAGCTTTTGCTGGCCTCTACCCATTGGGCTATCATAGGTGTTTGGAGTTAATTTCTGGTGGTTCCTGTAATCCTGTGTTTGAGAGAATCTCCTTGGCAGGAAGATGGTTTTTCCTGGAGGAAGCCTCCTCAGCTTTTTGGGTATAATCACTGTATGGCTGGTATTTTTCAGGAGTTGCCACAGCTCACCTCATGCATAGAGACCTGAGTGATAACTGTGGTCCTTGTTAGTCGAGAGGGCTCTCCTCTCACCAGGAGAAGTCCTGGAGACAGCTGCTCTCCTTCTGGGTTTCTTGCTGTAAATTTAGTGAGCTGCTGCTGTAACCTGTGTGTTTCTTGGTTTGGTCAGTTTTAGGGATAACCGATTGCCCCTTGGATCAGTATCTGGGGGTTGATCTCAGGAATCCAGGGCTTTTGTAGGTCTGAGGTTGGGGCTCTGTGCCCCAGTACCCAAGCAGTAATCTGTGGCGGGTCAGTACTGCTCTCCTGGTAACAGCAGGATATCTGGTGCACAGCAGGTCCCTGGGTTGAACCAGTCTTCAAGAACCTTTTCGGGGATATACTGGGTGGCCTATGTCCATCCTCTTTGCTTCTTTCCCTGTGAGGATTTCTCCCGACAGTGACTCCATGTCTCTAGTGTCCTGGGGCGCACAGTTCTGTCTGTGAGGAATAGTTGGTTCAAAGCAGGTCTCTGGGCTGGTGTTGCGTGTGCCTGCCCACTAGTCTGCAGGAGCTGGGTGCCCAACAACTCTCTGTGCTCCCGACTTGGGTCCAGATCAGTGATGGCGGTTGGTACCCGCTGGTCTGCGAGACCTTTCCCAGGCAAAGCCTGAGTGGCCCAAGTCATCACTATTTCCTTCCTTCCTTTTGGGGTCCTCTGCTGACAGGGACTCCCAGTCTCTGTTGCCCTGGGGCACACGGCTCTGTCTGTGCCGGAGAGATGGGCGCCCAACAACTCTCTGTGCTCCAGGCTTGAGCTCAGTTCAGTGATGGTGGCTCGTACCTGCTGGTCTGCGAGACCTTTCCCAGGCAAAGCCTGGGTGGCCCAAGTCAGCACTGTTTCCTCCTTCCCTGTGGGGCCCTCTCCCGACCGGGACTCTCAGTCTCTGTTGCACTGGGGCACACAGCTCCATCTGTGCTAGAGAGCTGGGCCCACAGCCACTCTCCATGCTGGTGGCTTGAGCCCAGTTCAGTGATGGTGGCTCGTACCTGCCAGACTGCGAGACTTTTTCCAGGTAAAGACTGGGTGACCCGTGGCCAGTCCCACTGCCTTCCTTCCCCATGGGTTTTTTCTCGTGTGACTGGGACTCTCAGTCTCTGGTGTTTTTGTGCCCACCATTCAGCCTGGGAAGGTGATCGAGACATGCAAGCGTGTGGCTCTGGTCTGGCGACCTAGTGCCTGTACAACACAGGATCTCTTCCAGGTTCTGTCTGGGTGGCCTGAGAATGGACGCAACTGATTCCCACACCGTGGGGGTTTTGTCTCATCTGGGAAACACGATCGCTGTTGTTTTAAGGCCAGAGTTCAGTCTCTTGGTCACTGTATGGAAAATGTTGTCCTGCTCCTCAAAACCAGTGTTCTCTTGGTGCTGCCATCTTGTCCTCTCCTCTTGATTGTAGTTTTAATGGTAATTTTGAGGTGAAATCCCTGGCTCAAGGAAGTGAAAAAAAAAAAAAAAAAAGGAACCTGGACTTTATGGCTGCTGAATTAGCTCTAGAGCAGAGAGATAATCTTTTGTCGAAGAAATATGTTGTTTTTTAAAATACATTCAGAACTGAATTGATGTGTTAACACTGAGTTTGTTCTGAAGTGAGTGAAGTCATATTTGGCAAGGTCTGTCCTGTCAGCACCTTCATCAGCAAGAAAACAATCATGGATCCAAGTTTTTAATGTTAAGGTTCTCTGAAGGACAGTGACAATTGAAAGCACTCAGCTTGTGTAAGAGAATCAGACTTCTGGCCCCCCAGTTCACTGCATGGTGCTTCATGCCCTCAACTTCATGAAGATATAAGAGTATTGTAATGTTGTCTCCTCTTCCAAAGGCCAGATTAAGCACACAAGTGCCTGACTTTCCTGCAGCATACTTGTTGCATAGTGGCCTCATATATGACAGGGCACTGCCTCTTGAGTTTGGAAAATCATGAGTGGAAATTTTTTAATATATCTTTTTTCTTTTATTCTTATTTTATTAATTACAGTTTATTCACTTTTTATCCCCCTGTAGCTCCCTCCTTTATCACCTCCCAAGTCCACCCTCCCTCCCCCTTCTCCACCCATGCCCCTTCCCAAGTCCAATGATAGGGGAGCTCTTTCTCTCCTTCCTTCTGATCCCAGTCTATCAGGTCTCATCAGGAGTGGCTGCATTTTCTTCCTTTGTGGCCTGGTAAGGCTGTTCCACCCTCAGGTTGAGGTGATCAAAGAGCAGTTCATTTCAGAGACAGGCCCTGTTCTCATTACTATGGAACCCACTTGGACACTGAACTGCCATGGGCTAATTCTGTGAAGGGGTTCTAGGTGATCTTCATGAATGGTCTTTGGTTGGAGTATCAGTTTCAGAAAAGATCCTTGTGCCCAGATTTTTTGGTTGGGTTGCTCTCCTGTGGAGCTCCTGTCCCCTTCAGGTCTTACTATCTCCCCATAATATCTGACTGCTTATTCTCTCCATACCTCTTTAACATAGTACTTGAAATCCTTGCTAGAGCAATAAGACAATTAAAGGAGATCAAGGGGATACACATTGGAAAGGAAGAAGTCAAAGTATCACTATTTGCCGATGGTATGATAGTATACTTGAGTGACCCCAAAAATTCTACCAGAGAACTCCTTCAGCTGATGAACACCTTCAACAAGTTGCTGGATACAAAATTAACTGAATTAAATTACTGAATTAAAGAAAATCAGTAGCCTTCCTTATACAAAAGACAAAAGGGCTGAGAAAGAAATTAGGGAAACAACACCTTTCACAATAGCCACAACGGATGTAAAGTACCTTGGTGTGACCCTAACCAAGGAATTCAAAGACTTGCATGAAAAAAATTTCAAGTCTCTGAAGAAAGAATTAGAAGAAGATAGGAGAAGATAGAAAGATCTCCCATGCTCATGGCTTGGCAGGATTAACATAGTAAAAATGGCCATCTTACCAAAAGCAATCTACAGATTCAATGCAATTCCCATCAAATTACCAACACAATTCTTTACAAATATGGAAAGAAAAATTCTCAACTATATATGGAATAACAAGAAACCCAGAATTGCTAAAACAATCCTCTACAATAAAAGATCTTCTGGAGGTATCTTCATCCCTGATCTCAAGCTGTACTATAGAGCAACAATAGTAAAAACTGCATGGTACTGGCATAGAAACTGACTGGTGGATCAATGGAATTGAATAGAAGACCCTGAATTAAATCCACACACTTATGGACACCTGATTTTTGACAAGTATGTGAAAACCATACAATGGAAAAAAATGATAGCATCTTCAACAAATGGTGCTGTTCTAACTGGATGTCTACATGTAGAAAAATGCAAACAGATCCATACTTATCACCCTGCACAAAACTAAAGTCCAAGTGAATCAAACAACTCAATATAAAACAGACATTCTAAAACTGTTAGAAAGAAAAGTAGGGAAAAGCCTCATTGGCACAGGAGACAACTCCCTGAACAGAACACCAACAGCACAGGCTCTAAGAGCGACAATTAATAAATGGGACCTCATGAAACCAAAAAGCTTCTGTAAACCAAAGGACATCAGAACAAAACAACTGACTACAGATTGGGAAAGGATCTTCACCAACCCTATATTTGTCAGAGGGCTAATATCCAGAATATATAAAGAACTCAAAAAGTTAAACAGCAATAAATCAATTAATCAAATTAAAAGATCAGGTACAGAGCTAAACAGAATTCTCAAAAGAGGATTGAATGGCAGAGAAACACTTAAAGAAATTCTCAATGTATCTTAGTCATCAGGGAAATATAAGTCAAAATGACCCTAAGATTTCACCTTACACCCATCAGAACAGCTAAGTTCAAAACCTCAAGTGACAACACATGCTGGAGAGGTTGTGGAGAAAGGGGGACCCTCCTCCACTGCTGGTGCCAATGTAAATTTATACAACCACTTTAGAAATCAATCTGGCACTTTCTCAGACAATTAGGAATAGCGCTTCCTTAAGACCGAACTATTCCACTCCTAGGCATATATCCAAAAGATTCTCAAGTATACAACAAAGACATTGGCTCAACCATGTTTGTAGTAGCTTTATTCATAATAGCCAGAAACTGGAAACAACCCAGATACCCCTCAATTGAGGAATGGATACAGAAATTGTGGTACATCTACACAATGGATTATTACTCAGCAATAAAAAACAAGGGAATCTTGAAATGAGTGGAAATTTTAGTGGAGATTGTTTTTCAAACATCTACCTCATACAGAAAAATAGAAAGAAAAAGAAAAGATGAGGAAAGTAGCAAGTGTGAAAAAAGTGTCACACCTGGTCTGAGAGATGTAATGAGATTCTGTTTTAAAATAAGTAATTAAGGTAAAATTTAAATTAAAATTAAAATTTAGCTGCAAAGAACAAGTTATTTGCTTCAGGTGAATACATTCTGTGTGATGTTTAATGTGCACTGTAATAGTAAGTGATGAGAACTGGAAGTCACTGACACAATGCACTGACACTTAATAAAATATTTGTGTCTGTATGTATGTGTTAATGTGTGTGGTGGGAGGAGTGACATGAAGCTCTGTGGGGACCATACACTGATATTGGGAATTTTCCTCCATCACGCTATACCTTGCTTTGAGGTAAAGGTTCTCAATGAATGTGGTTCTCGCCCATCTTGCAAGAGGATCTCATCAGCAATCCTGGCAATTCCTGCCTCTGTAGTTTCAGAATGCAGTCACACATTGCTGCACCTGGCTTGGTTCTTAGTGTGGGTGCTGGAAAGCCAAACTCAGATGATTTTTTTTGTTTGTTTTTATCTATACTGAATGTTTATTTTTCTACTATGGTTATTTTTAAAAACATTTTTGTTGGAAGTTTCACAGAATGTACCCCAAACATATTCACTTCCCAGTCCTCCCAGGTCCACTCCCCACTGTTGTAACGTCCTCCCAAATAGAAGAAGAAGAAGAAGAAGAAGAAGAAGAAGAAGAAGAAGAAGAAGAAGAAGAAGAAGAAGAAGAAATGCCAAGTCTAATTTCTGTTGCTCATATACTCGCTGGAGATGATCAAACCCTCAGTGGCCAACCCCTTAAAGAAAATTCAGATGTTGGTACTAGCACAGACAGAACTTCACTATTTTCCTGGCTCCTCTAAACCTTACTTTACAATGCCAGTTAATACCAGCAACTAAGGTTTGAGAACCTATTATATATCATACTGGCTGTTGAACTTGGAGATGGAAAACAGAATGGGGTATGAGGAAGTTGATATCTCACACTAAAATCCATACTATATTATTTCTTGTCTCTTTATCACAATTGTTTCCTATTGCCTATCTATAAGCAAATTTTTATTTACCACGAAAGCAATACTAAGACAAACTATCAAAAGAATAGTTCCTTTTAATGCTAATGGTGATAATACATTATCAGAATTTACTTTCCTTTTTCAAGCCCAAAGCCCATGAGGAAATGGGAACTAAAGGGAGAATTTTTGAAACATATGAATGGGATAAACGGTCAATTATGCAGTGTCAGTGTTTTGTGAATTTTATGAGGGGGAAAAAGCCTTAATTGTGTGGATCTTGGTCTAGCAAAAAAGCCCTATTAATTAGGGGGAATATGTTTGCACCAATGTCTTTCATCCTTGATATTATCACTTTTTGGTGATTAGATGAGAACCCTGTTCTATTATAGCTGTTACTTATGAGTAATGGTGTGTAAATCAAGCCAACAGTTAGCAAGAAACATCCAACAATTGTTTGTTTCAAGACACACATTTTGTTGTTAAGCTACAATTGCAATACCTATTAGCATGATTTCAGTAAAATCAAATCACCATTAATTAAATTCAAAACCACATGTAACTTAATAAATATATTTGTATCTGAATACAGAAAATGCCTATTCTCAAATCCTGAACATGACACTATACAAAGCGCTGCCTTCCCATGAGATGGAAACATATTCCTGCTTAGCAAAGCTCAGAAGTATATGTCTACTCTTCTCTGAGCATCCACTACATGCCAAAGACTTTGCTTAAATCTGCATCCTATCTACAAACAAGTGGCCTTATTGGATCTAAAGAAATTTATTCAAGTGTGACCTATCATTCTTCTTGCTCTCTAATCCTCCTTCTATAACTCATGTTAGTTGCATTTCAAAACTGCCACTCTTCTGAGACTTTTCATGTGTCCTTGATAATTTTTCTCTTGTTTTATTTCATTTAAAAACTTTTTAGATTATTATTTAATTCACCTGATGTGATAAGTCTCGAGAGTTTCAGGACTTGAATTTGGCACTCACTGGCTTTCAACTGTGTCCTGATAGTCCCTCCTATGGTTCCTTGAGGGCCTTCAATCTGTGACCCTGTTGGAAAGCAGCCTTTGTTGCTTCTCACTCTGTCTTCTTTGATTAGCTAGTTTCCAAAAGAATCTTTTTGTTTGTCATTACAACTTGACCTTTAGTCCGTACACTTTGTACTTACCAATATGAATGTACGAGAAAGATTAGAATTTTATTCTAGACATAAATATTTTTTAACCACCTACTGCATTGTAAGCCTTGTTCAATGAACAGGAAATGTATACTGGTAGCCTTTATAACAATGACCTAGAATTTGCAGAGACAATAATTACTATTTGGAAGATTAGATAAATGACCAATAAATAAAATAACATAACTGCAATCTCCAGAACCAAGAAGTTTCCAGTTCTGAAAATATGAGTGATGTGTTGTAATTCTTTCTTTCCATATTTGACTCTACTCACATAATCTTGACCCAGCAGAAACTGGAATGTCACTATCATTGGACGATGCTTTCTTTTTGAATACAGTTCGCTTTACTTATGGTTTCTCATACTTGTTAGTTCATGCATCATTGTAGCTCGACTTACCAAACAACGTATTTGTTCAGTCAACCATTTATTCTTTCATAGATGTTGTTCTTTATTATTCCCCTTGAGTTTTACTCATGCAGGTTAGCTGTGATGACTTAGTTTAATCTTCACACTAGCAAGCCATAAGGACAGGAACACTTTTTATTTATCTTTGTTAATTCAATATCAAGAATCTGATATCATTCACTTGTATATGGAATGAAGCAGATATGGATATTTAATTACTGGTGGAGCTCTATTGCCTGTAGTTCTTGGGAGATGGCAATCTTGGCAAGTTTTGAAGGTCCTAAGAGATGGGCCACTGCAGCTATGATAGCTTGGATATGAGAACTTGCGCAGCCCAGAAGGAAAGGTGTTTACCTAGTTCAGAGAGTGTTTTTGCTTTAACTTCCAAGAGAACCACTAACATACCACCAACGCATCAGCAGGAGAGATAGAGACAACAAAGCTGAAATTCACCTTAGTTTAAACTCTTTAAAGTTTGTGAGGAATCAGTCCTGCTCTTATCTTATGTCATACCCAAATAAGCTTAATAAGGAAATTAAAAATAAGCCTTTTTCAGTTTGTGTTGATATTATTGAACAAATTTCCAAGGCAATTCTACTGGTTTTTTTTTTCTAGACATTGATCATTATTCCAGTAAAAATATGGATGCAAGTAACTAACTTCTGCTTTGCTAAACAGTTTATTTAAATATGTGCTATATTTTAAGTATCTCGTCTTGATATGTTTTCTGATCCATTGAACTGTTTCAACATTGACATATGTATGAATACATATATGAATCAAATAAATTTTACTAAAAAAGTTCATGGTTATGAGAACTCCCATTACTGTGTAAGGCACAGCTGTGGCCACATTTTGTGCCAAACTTTATAGCAAGCAATGTCAACCACTCATCTTCTGAAATAAGAATCTGTACATGCAGCAAAATAAGAGAGTATTTAAGAAAATCTTTCAGAGTTAATAAATAACTATTTTAAGATATTTTTTTACTTTTTAAAAATTATTTATTTTTTTACTAACTACAATTTATTCATTATTATAGTGTATCCAAACTATATCCCCCTCCCTCATCCGATCCTAATCCTGCCCTCCCTCCCTCTTTTCTACCCATGCCTCTCCCCCAGTCCACTGATAGAAGGGGTCCTCCTTCCCTTCCATCTGATCCTAGTCTATCAAGTCTCATCAGGATTGGCTGAATTGTCTTCCTCTGTGGCCTGGTAAGGCAGCACACCCCTCAAAGAGGGGAGGAGATCAAAGAGCAGGCCACTGAGTTTAAGGTATTTTTAACAAATAATTTAATCTAATCTACTGAAAATGTTAGGTACACTCTTATACACAGATGTAACCTCTATTCTGTTAGTGCTTCTTTAAAATCTGGCACAATAAATACTGTAAATTTTGCAAATACTATTCTACTTACCATAAAACATCATAGAATTTTTATTTCATTTTAGTTTACTTATTCTTTGGTAATTTTATACATCAATACAATATCTTTAGATTATATGTATTCCCTGCACCTGCTTCCGTTATCAATTTCTCTTAGAACTTCCCAATACACACCTCTCCCAGACACACAAAAATTTTTCAATCTTATACCTTCCATTTATTTTCAAATGACCCACTGAGTACTATTGGTGCAGTTTGGACACCCATGGCTGTAGAATGCTATCTATACAGCATGGGTATCAGCTACACACCTCAAGAAAACCTATGCTTTCTCCTCGAGTGGCTATCAACTGCCAATAGTTCCTCAGTGATGGCTGGGGCCTCATGAGCACCTTCCTTCTCTATACTGGAGTGTTAAGTGGCTTGATATTCTACAGAAGTTTTGCTGGAAACCTCAGGTGATGGAGGTGTGTGAGTCCTTAATGTCCAGAGGACATTATTTGAGAATCTTCCTTGACTTTGGCCTTTAAAATCTTTCTGATCCTTCTTCTATGATGAGCCCTTAAGTCTTTGGAGGTTGTGTAATATATGTATATATAATATATGTACATATATATATGTAAATGATATATGTAAGATATATTATATATTACATATATTATATATTAAATAAATATATATACATTAAATGGCTAAGCACTCCTTGGTCATTTATTTTGACTAGCTTGTGTCAGTCACTAGCTGCTAAAGAAAGAAATGCTCTGATGAGTGGTGAGAATTACACTAGTCCACAGGTACTAAGATGAACAGATTGAAGGCAATTTGAAACATCATATGATTTTGAGCATATGGCTTTTTTCTACTCTGTTTTTATGTGTATGGGTGTTTTACTTGTTTTTATATCTGTGCACCAAATTCTTATAGAGCCTTTGGAGGCCAAAAGAGAATCAGATCCTCTAGGACCTTACTTATAGGTGATTGTGAGCTGCTAGGGAATAAAAACAGAGACCTCTGGAAAATCAACCAATACTCTTAACCACAGAGCCATTTTTCTAGCCCTTTGCCTATTTTTGTTGGAATTATATTCAACTGGAACTCATTCCTGTTTTCTTGTTAATCCTTTTCTGATTCTTCAGGACAGAATTAGTCAGACATTCTCTAATTCCAACATCACTGAAAACTGTTTCCATCTTAAAATTCTAAACATGATGAAGTCATTATTATGTATGACCCCCTTGTCTAAAATACTTAAAGAGAGCATTTTTATTAATCATCTCCACAAACTAACATACTGTCTAAACTTTAGTGAGTTCTTCAAAGATTATATGAAAAAAATCTAACACTAGTAGGTGTGGCATGTCAGTAGGAATAGGATGTAGGTATCAAAACCCCAAGCAAGGCCAAGTGACTATCTTGGTGCTGTCAGACAATCTAGGTGTCAAAACTGTCAAATAATTCTCAAATATCTCAAATGCCTGTTGCTGATGACTGACATTCTAGATGTATAAATCTCAAATACCTCTCCAGGACACTGTCTATTTATATATGATCATGCTTCCAAATATGAAATGATGGACTAAACTTACAGACAGTAAGCCAGCTCCAGTGAATGAACCTCATTTTTACATGAGTTTTTATGGTCATGCTGTATATTAGAACAATAGATTCTAAGTCTGCATAATCTGCATGACACTGAGAAAGTAAAAGACTATCTGAAGTTTTCATTTGTAAAAATGATAACCATGGTCTTGACATTTAAGTGTCTTATGAGCCAGTCATCATGAGAAGTGGTTATTCCAACAAAGACCACCCAGCAACACAAGGTTTCTGGGGGTGAACCCCTAGCCAGAGGAGCCAGGTTGCAGGATTGAAATCCTCTACAACTGCCCTTCTCCCCCAGACATTTTTTGAAAAAACAGGCCAATCCTTGTTGCCTTTTCACAAGGAAGACTCAGGAGACACATGCTGGGGGGAATGCAGCTCAGAGAGGCAGGGAAAGCACCCAGCTGACCTTGTACTCAGCTGAGGACACATAAGGAAAGAACCCTCCCCACTTCTCCAGGCTGTCCTAAGGACCCCCTGATTCAGTCCTCATCCTTCTTGGGACTTCTTTCTGCTGAATGGAAACATTGTGCTGGTTTTCAGTCTTACAGCACAAACTATCATCACTCCCCTAAACAAAACTGTCCAAAAATGCCTCCTGAAGATGCCAATCTAATATCTGTCCCTCAGCAAATGTCCATTTCAGGAACTAGGTTTTCCCATCTGTCTGTTTCAGGAAATCACTCTTCTCTTTTAGCCAATTGGATGAGCTGTTCCTGTACCGGGGCATGGTGGCAATGATGGTCAGAGGCCACCAGGAAACAACTCTAAAGCAAGAGAAAGAGAGCTTTATTGGAAGAGGGATCAAAATCAGGACCCAAGTCTCACTGATGCTGCAGTAGAGAAGTGGGACCCTGAGCTCTGGGTGAACAGAGTTTTTAAAGGGAAAAAAAAATGCAAACTGGGGGTTTCCTTGCCTTGGTGTTACAGGACTGGGTGAAAGTTAAAGGGACCAGGTGACCTTTTAGCTGAACCTTAACTTATAATGGCTATTCTTTGAAACTACATCTGGAACATTGTAGAAAAATTTCCCACCCAATTCTGATTGTTTGTTGCCATGGGAATTATCTCTATTTTCTACCAAGCTTTATTCTGTGATGTTTCCTGGAAGCTGTTGCTAGGAGAGTTAACTCTGTTTTCTGCCAAGTGTACATTCTGTGATATTTCCCTGGTACCTGAGTTTAGTCCCCCATCACAGGTGTGCCCAAGATGGCTTCTTATCTCAAAAGTGAAGTCACCCAAGCTAACTTAAGTTCTTCAATCCCCCATTTCCTTGTGCTTAAAGAGAACAATTTTGGGTTCTTACAGTCCATTGTCAGCTTCAATCTGGCAGTACTGGGTTCTCATCACCATCAACTGTATAGTCCCTAGTCTTTGCCTAATGTATTCTAACAATTTATTTAGCAAACATGTTCCAAAAGTGACTAAAAGTAGAAGAATAAGAAGAGGCCCTAGTAGGGCAAAGATTAAAGTAGTAAACCAGGGAGATGTATCAAACTAAGTTTCAAACCATCCTTGACTTGCTTCTCTTTGTCTCTTTCTTTCCTCCAGTCCTTTTCTTATTAGCCATAGAATCTTTGACTACCTCTTAATGATCCACATGGAAGCAACGTTCTTCCCCTAATGCTCCACATAGTCCCTTTTGTAAATACAGCAAATGTAGCCCTCATCTATTCTGCAATACTACTTCAGCTAGTGAAGACCATGACTCCTGTAAGTGAGTAATTTAATTTTCAAATTGCTTGATACCTGCAGCAATTGACTCTCTCAATTTTCTGTAATACTGATTTTGCATCAGTAAAGATGAAATACCCATCCCTGCACCTGCCAATTCTAATCCCAATAGAACAGTTAAGGTTACAGCAGTGATTGGTTCCCTTTTCACTCTTTGGGGTAACTTCCCACTGTCACACCGGTTAAGAACCCTTTCTTGTGAGTGGTAAATCAATTCAGGCACTAATTGGATTAAAGTACAATAATCATTATGATCAGACAATATTTTTCCATTAACACAAGGGGTTAGACCTGATCCACAGGACAACCCTCCCTCAGGGGGAGGGATTAGGTATTCATTGTCCAAGGCAGTCACGTTTCGGGCGCCATTGCACAGTTCTTGAAAAGGAGCTGGCACTTTCCCTAAACAGACACCTTTCCCTATTCTAGATTGCAAAAGCAATTCCAGGTTGTCCTCTCCGTTGCCATCGACAGTCCTTAGCTTCCCTGACGGTGTGACTATTAGCGAGTGCCTTCCCCTCATAATAAGGGGGCCTGACATCATAACATAGCCAGTAGGAAGAAGTAAATTCCGGTTGAGATGCACTTAAATATCTGGAAAGTCTCCAGCATCACTGACCAAAGAGGGTCACTTAACGTGGGATCTGAAAGGGGCCTCATTGTGGTGAAGCTTACTAAGGCCATGGTGTCAGGGGAGGCTGGAGCCATAGTACCCATTGGAGGTGGCCGCTTGGGTGGTAGGACACAATTGGGTCCCATAGACATAGGGTGGTTAATGGCACTGGGTGGCTTGATTCACAGTTTAATTATGGTCATACCCGGACTGGTAAAAACTAAGGCCCCAGGTTCTCCCAGTCTCCCAGGAGTGGAAGGATCTGCCTTTGCTTGTGAAATGTACCGGATTACAGAGGAAGGTGGAACACCTCCCATAGAGGGGATTAGTGCTCAGTTGAGGGAGGTCTACCCGCTAAACCCATACCAAGTCATCTTCTGGGAGGTGCCAGGGCCCAGTGCCTGTGGGTTTGCAGCCCCAACTGGAACAGAGGAATTTATCCATTCCCCCACAGGTGCGGATCCCATGTCCTGATCTTCCTTCTCCAGGGCAAACATAGAAGGGGGGTTTTAGCAAGGCTGCCCTCCGTGTCGAGTGGCTGAAACCAGGCTTTCTGGGGAAAGAGGATGGCCTTAGGGTGCAGCCTTTACCAGTGCATCCTGATTTGGGCCTTCGTTTCAAATCTGGAGTCCAGTCACCCATGTTGCAATACCCTATGGCCAGCTGACAAAGGTCAAACTGGAGACTGGGCCACCATGTCCCTTGGGGGGCTATTTTAGACGTTACACTCACAATTTCTCCTGTAGCTGTGTCTATAATGCTTCAAGTTAAATTCAGGGGTTGATGTGAGTTGTGGGCTGCATGATTCTGAAAGAAAGTTAAAGTTATAATTATTAATGGGAGGAGCGCTGGAGCTTTAGCTTGAGTGGGTTGGCTTTGTCCTTGGAGACCTTCCATTCTGGAACAGCTAGAGTCAGATAATCTTCTGGGGTGGAGAAAGGTTAGCTGGCCGGACTGTGTGAGTAATGGATCCAAGCAGCAATCTCATCAACCTTGATGGCCTTGGGAGTGGTCAATAAAATCATGTATGGTCCTATCCACATAGGTTCCAGCGTGTTCTGATGAAACAACTTCATGTATACCCAATCTCCAGGATGGAATTTGTGCAGCTCTGGAACTTGGCCTGCTTCATTAAGAGCACATAGTTTAGGCCAAACATGATTATGCATGCACTGGGTAGCCTTGACCCAAAAGAGTAAATCATCTTTCTCTATTTCAGCAACAGCATCAGTCTTAAGGTTGGGTACTATAGGGGCTGGCATCCCATACATGATCCAAAAGGAGTTAACCCTAGCTGATAAGGAGAATTCCTCACCCTATAAAGGACAAAGAGGAGAAACATCACCCAGTCACCACCAGTATCCAAGGTCAATTTAGTTAAGGTCTCTTTTAATGTTCTATTCATTCGCTCTAACTGTCCTGAACTTTGGGGTATAGAAGCACAATGCAATCTCCAATCTGCCCCAATGAACTTAGTTATGTTCTGACTTATCTTTAACACAAATGCCACTCCATTATCTGACCCTATCATGTGAGGAAAGCCATACCTGGACAAAATATCTTCCAGTAGCTTCTTTGCCATGACTTAGGCAGTCACATCTTTGGTGAGAAAGGCCTCAGTCCATTCCGAGAAAGTGTCCATGAACACCAGCAGGTATTTGTAGCCATATTTTCTAGCCTTGACCTCTGTAAAGTCAACCTCCCAATTGTTTCCAGGCCTCTTACCTTGAGAATGCGTCCCTGTATGTTGTGATTTGTTAGTGGCATTAGTCACTTGACAAGCTTTACAGTTTATCACAATGTCATCAATAGTTTTATGAAGATCTCTGAATGTCACTTTTGACTGCTGGACAGTGTCTGACATTCTCTTGGATCCCATGTGGGTAACTTTGTGAATCTTTCTGAGGATTGTTCTGGCTAAACAGTTGGGCAGGATCAACTTCACTCAGCCAAGTGCCACCATCCTTCCAGCCATCGACAAATGGGCTGTTTCCTTGCCCATTGGATTTCCTCTTTTGTGTACCAGGGCATTTTGGTAAATTTGGACCAGGTGGTTCTGGCAGTATGGCAGCCAAGACATCAGTTGTTTCTTGGAGTGCAACACTTTTGGCTGTTTTATCGGCAAGGTTGTTTCTGGCTGCTATCTTAGTACCATTATTTTGAGGTCAGGGCAATGAATAATGGTGAGTTTCCTGGGAAGCCATAAGGCTTCTAGGAGCCATAGGATCTCCTCATTATTTTTGGTTTTTTCTTCTGCTGTGAGGAGTCCTCTCTCCTGACCTATAGCCCCATGCATGTGGGTGGTGGCAAAGGCATATCAACTGTCTGAATAAACATTGATAGCCAGCCCTTCACCCATAGTCAGAGCTTGAGTCAAGGCTATCAGTTTGGCCCATGGGGCAGATGTTCCTGGAGGAATGGGTTGAGCCCATATTACCTCAACCTCAGTTGTTACTGCCGCACTAGCTCTCCTATGACCCTCATGGATGAGGCTGCTTCTGTCTTTGAACCAAGCGTAGTCAGTATTCTGCAATGGTGCATCCTTAAGGTCCTCATGGATGCCATGTGCTTGAGCCAGGTTTTCTTCACACTGATGTAGAGGTTGCTCCAATTCTGGGTCCAGCAGGAGGGTTCCTGGATTCAAGGAGGCAGATTGCTGAAAAACAACTCTACCAGGATTAATTAACAAAGTCTGATAATGAGTCATGCGGGCATTCCTCAACCATCAATCACGTGGTTGTTTAATTATACCTTCTATAGCAAGGGGGTAGTTACAATCAGATTTTTGACCCAGAGTCAATTTGTCTGCATTCTTAACCAGGAGCATGGTTGTTGCAATGATGCAGAGGCATGGTGGCCATCCAGTGGCCACAGGATCAAGTTTCTTAGGTATCTTACTGGTCTTGTCCAAGGTCCCAGGGTTTGCATTAGCACTCCTTTTACCACTGCTTTGTTCTGATCCACGAACAAACGGAAGGGCTTGGTTATATTGGGTAGCGCAAGAATTGGTGCGGATAACAGGGCTCATTTGAAATTTTCAAAGGCCTGTTGCTTTCCTGCAGTTTGTTTGAAGACTTTTTTTTTTTTTTTTTTTTTTTTTTTTTTTTTTTTTTTTTTTTTTTTTTTTTTTTTTTTTTTTTGTGGCTTCATAAAGGAATTTCTGCAAACTCCGGTAGCCATAACTTGTAAAAACCTGCTGACCCCAGAAATTCTCTTACCTGACAAGGGCTTATAGGTGGACAGATACTGAGAACCATTTCCTTTCTGCATCCAACAACAATCTCTGTCCTTTTTTCAGAATATGGCCTACATATGTCACCTCAGTCTTGCAAAGTTGTGTGTTCGTAGCTGCTGACCAATAGCTCAAGTCTCCTAAGGTCTGAAAAAGTCTTTGTGTGCCTTCCGGACAGGCTTGCTCTCACCCTGCTGCCACCAGGAGGTCATCAAAATATTGAATCAGAGTAACATCTGGGTTTTGTTTTCAGTATTCACCCAGGTCTTCATGGAGAGCTTCATCGAAGATGGTAGGAGAGTTTTTGAATCCCTGTGGCAAGCAGATCAATGTCAACTGTCCATTTATTCCTTTTTAGGGGTTATTCCATTCAAAGGCTAAGTGCTCTTGGCTCTTGGGGACTAAAGGTAAGCTGAAGATAGCATCTTTCAAATCTAATACAGTACACCAAGGCTTCTCAGGTGACAAAGAACTCAGAAGGGTATATGGATTAGGCACTGTTGGATGTATATCCATTACCCACTTGTTGACTTCCCTCAAATCCTGGACGGGAAGGTAGTCATTAGTATGAGGCTTTTTCGGTGGTAATAAGGGTATATTCCAAGCTGACTGGCATGGCCTTAGATCCCCTTGGCCAACAGTTTCTGAATGTGAGGAGTTATTCCCTTTCAAGCCTCTTGGGACATGGGCTACTGATGGATCCAAGAAGGATCTGCCCCAGGCTTGAGTTCAATGAACACAAGGGGTTGGTGTTTTGCCAACCCCATTCCTCCAGTTTCTGCCCAAGCTTGGGGATATCATGACAACCAGGTCGGCAAATCACTCGCGGAGGTAATTGGCTTTTCAAACAATCTATATTCAGCCTCGGAGGCTGGGTCAAGAGTCGATATCTGATTGGTTGCCTTTTTCATCTAATAGCTGAAGCCCTCAGACTCAAAATGAATTTGAGCCTTCATTTTGTTAGGCAGATCCCTCCCCAACAGGTAATAGGGACATTCTGGAATTATCATGAATGAATGGATTATTCGGCCCATTCCTAAGTCCACCATTCTTCCAGTAGTCCATGAATATTGTATCATACTGGTTGCCCCTTGGACCCAGGACCTTTTTGATCAGACCGGTCCCTCGGGTTGTAGGAGCACTCAATGTTGAGCTCCAGTGTCCACGAGAAAGTACAGGGGGTTCCCCTCCACTCTAAGGGTTATTCTGGGTTTGGGGAGTGGACCCGAACACCGTCCCCCTCTTCTTCCTCCGAAGCCAGAACCTTAGTCTGGGACATGGTCAATTCTAGGGGCATTGTTTCAACAAGTGACCTTCCTCCTTGCAATATTTGCAATGGTTCCTACCCAGTGGTGGCTTGCGATGTCCTCTGGGTCCTTTGTCATTGGCTATCTGCTGGAGTTGGTGCTTCCTTTCTCCAGGGTTTGGAACATTATTGGGCAATAGGACCTTTGCCAGATCCAAGTTCAAGGCCCTTCCTGTCTTCAACTGCTTTTCCTGAAAACTGTCTTCAAAGAACATCTGGGCAGGAGTCAGAGCCAGTATGCCGAGCTCCTGGAGCTGGCCCAACAGGTGCTGTTCCTTGACGTGAGGATCCCGCCTCGTTCTCCACTGCGGGACAAACACGGTGATGTTTCTGTTGCCAAGCTTCCAGAAATACTCCACGGCGAGGGCTATTCCTTGGCAACTGAAGAACTTTTTCAGGCCGTGGGCCATGGCCACGTTACTCCCGTCTATCACCACATGCTTCAGATCTGCTCTGCTGAGCTCATTTCTTAAGGCCAGACTGTATGGGGTCTTGAGGGCCTCTTGAAATCTCTGAACCCCTGTGACCGAGGCAGTGGGGTCCTCAGAGGATCAGCCCGATGCTGCAGATCCCATCCCTGAAGGAAACAGCCGGGGCTGCTGCAAGAGTGGCTCAGAAAGTGGGGGGCACCTCGGCTTAGGCTGAGGCGAGCCCCCTGAGCGGGAATGCTTTCCACGGGGAGGCTCCTTAGATTCTGCAAGCATAGGTTCCGGTGGCTGTTGAAAACACTTTTCAGACATTCCTCCCTGGGCTGATGGGAGAGCCGGTGGGGGTGGATGCCCTTGAAGGGTTTCATTCAGAGCTGGTGACTCAGGTTCCACGGGCTGTCCATCCTGGCCCCCTGACCCATCAGGTACCCTAGTTTCTCCTTCGAGGGCCTTCGGTTCTCTCACTTCCTCTGTCTCCTGTCCCTCCAGCCTTAGCAACATCACACCTAATTTCCTTTGTTGTACACCTATCTCTTCTTGCAGTATAGTTGCTTTTTCAACTACTGTCGAGATTTGTTCTTGTTGGGCACTTATTTGTCAAAGCTCCTTGGAGAGAAAGTAGATAAGATCAGCTGTAAGTGGAAGCAGGCTGGTGATCGTGATGGTGATCAAGGTCCAAAGGACTGTCTCCATGGCTTTCCCATGGAACCTCTCTTCCCTCAAGTACTACCCTTTCTGAAATTGAGGTTCCTTTGTGTTTTCCACCAGGAAAGGGGTGAAACATATGATTCCTCTGCATAGCATCCCAGGGAATTTCTCCTCTGAGGCTCTCCCTCAGACATCTGCTGTCCTCTGAGAACTTTCTGTCAGATAACCTCTGCTTCATGCAACCTTGTTGGCCTCTCTCCTTCCCAAACACTTTGGTTTGAGCCCAAACACTTCTTCTTCTTTCTGACTTTCGGGATTCACCTGATTCTGTTCACCAGCACAGAACTGTACACAGAAAAGGATCTAGCAAGGAACTGCACTCCACTGCACTGTGAGAACTCAACTGAGCTGCTCTGGAGTGCTGTACTCTCTTTAAGAAGCCTCCCTTTCCTGTTGGGGGTGTTCCATCTCTGACTCTTGCTGATGAGTCCTTCTCTGATTGGCTCTTTGTCTGTCCCTCCACTAAACCTCACTTCCAATCAAGGCCCTCTCCCTCTCCAAACTAGAGTTCCCTACATTGCTTGGGACTAAAGTTGTGTCCTAAGGGTGTGTCAGCCTTACAGCCAGGAGGGTTTTCAGGTTTGTCTGCCATAATAAAAGCCATGGCTTTTGGGTCAGATATACACATTAGACAGATGTTTTTTAGCATGATAAGATACTCCTCTATGTCTGTCTCCAGAAGACAACCAAAAGGCAATTAAAATCTCAAGCCTGTGGCTGAATAATAAGCAGTCAGTGATCTATCAGATTATCAGAACTCTATTGATCAATGTCAAAACTCTGAACTTCTGAAATCTTATGATAACATAGCAGAGAGGAGAGAGACATATGAAATATCTCCCATTTTAATATGCCTTAAATTATTTTCATATACATCTCACATTTATATACCTTAAATTACCTACTCAGGCTACCAATTGCATAGCTTAGCCATCAATGTGATCAGAGACTTGAGAAGGACAAATTATGAGCTAGATAAATATACCAATCCATGTATCAAACAAAATGACAGTGGCAACTAGACAGTCCATCACCTAGGCAGTGTCCCTGGCTCCTATGGTCTCAAGGCATCATGAGCAGAGGTAATCCAGCCAGGCACAGAAGATGAGAGAATGCTTCTGTGGAAAGAAATAAAAGGGAACAGGAGAAATTGAGCTCACATCACCTTCTGCAATGTAAAACAATGACTCTCCAGGTGTCCACAGGTTTCTCCACAGTTAGGCTGGGCCATAGCAGTGTGCCATTTAGGGCAGCCTTGCCCAATGGTTAGCATACCACAATCCAGAGTTGCAGTCATCTGTCTTTATGCCCATATCTTCTCGGAGACCTTGGGGGAGCTGCTGCCAGGATTTTGGGACTCTTTATAATAATATGCTTACACATGTTAAAATGCCATATTCGTAAGAGCTCTGGCAAGCTTGAGGACCAGCATATCTGAATTACTCTTTGTCTATCTTTATCATCTGCTCTAAACTGCATCCTATAAAACAGAATGCTATAATCTCTAATTCTGGCATGACTCTGCTGGAGCCTAGTGGGGGTTATTCCACTTTTTTTTTTTTTTTTTTTTTTTTTTTTTTTTTTTTTTTTTTTTTTTTTTTTTTTTTTTTTTTTTTTTTTTTTTTTTTTATCTGCAAAGCAAAAACAAGTCACATCAATACAAAAAGAAGTTCTGGAACTGCCAAACTCCTTTTCTAAAATTACTTCCCTGTAGCAGATATGGTCCAACGTCACATAAACATGCTTTAAGGAACTTGGAACAAGTTTTAAGGAACTTGGCAAAACTTCCTCTTTTCTCTGTCTCAAGGTGAGCTCTCCACATGATACACTGTAAAACCTGCAGTTTTCTCAATTGGCTCAAACTGTATGGTTTGGTTTTGTTTGGTAAAATTAATAAAATAAATACCAAAGTTTTTTTTTTCTCCTCTCCCATAGGATTGAGAAACTGTTCCAAGTTTTTGTTGTTGTTGTTGTTGTTGTTGTTAGATTGCCCAAGATCATTGTTTAAAATGCCTGAAAAACTTAAAATGTCTTATAACCTTAAACATTTAAACATTCTCCAAAACTTGTGTTTGCAATATCAAAATAAAGTACCCTCTTTAGGAGTGAATTCAGAAAGCACAACCATAGTTTTAAAAATCAAAACCAGATTTGAAAACCAAAATTCACCAGTGCAAACAATCCAATCTCTAAAACCAATGCTAATTTAAAATGAAACTAGTCTTCTTAGTCTAAAAGGAAATAGAATGTTAAACAAAATTCATTACAACTAAGAGGTTCTGCAACTTTTTTTTTCTTTCGCTGACCACGTGGCAATCTCAAGATGGCGGAGTCACATCACATTGCATGGCACGTAAAATTGTTGCTATTTAAACACGTGTTTATAGACCTTATAAACACATAGGCACACATATATGTTCTAAACAAGAATTTGAATTTAACCTTTAAACATACCCAATAACACATAATCTACAACCAAGACGTACAGAGTATACTAACCATTTATGATCAGTTAAAAGCAAACATATAAACATTAAACAGATGAAACCGTTCTTACTTGATCAAAAGTGATCCATCCTGAAAAGGCTAAAACTGATTCCTCTGAGTTCAGACCAAGGCAGAAGCTTTCGGCAGCCACAGCTGAATTCACTGGAGTCCAGCATCGTCAGGTTTTACAAATCACACAAGCAGAGGCTCAAACCTCACAAACATCCCTCCAGTCACAATCCCAATGTTTTTGTTCCTACATGCCTGGCAGGCCAGACTCACCAGGAATTGCACCATGGTGTTCAGAGCCACCATTTCCTATACTGGGACTCGCCTCTCATGGAGCAGGCTAGGGACTGGGTGTAGCCCTACCCTGTATGACCCACTGCAAACTGTGGGGTGCGTGTCAGCAGGGGTGGGGGGGAACGACAGGCCGAGTCCCCTTTCATCAAGCCCACATCCGGCAGCAAGGGGCAGGGAATGGGGGTCCTCTCCCACTACCTCTCTGGGGCTCCAGCTGCCACTGTGCTCCCTGGGACCTGGAAGCCTCGGTACTCCAGCTCGGGCAACCTGGAGCAGAGTGGGTACACTATTTGCACAACCAGACATGGAGTACCAAGCTTCATTCTCACAGTATGGTGGGGTGACTATGCCGTGCCCCAGCCTTTCCTGAGCTGGGTTTAGAAGTTTGCTGTGGGATGCAATGTTGGAAGTGTGTCAGGCAAAGGTCTAACAAATTCCCTCCAACAGACACACACACACACACACACAAATACACTAGACACATTACCCTCCAAAATACTGATGAAGCTAAGGGTGTTCCTCTAAACTTCGGCAGCTGTGACTACCAGCATATCTGCCTTGATCATGTGTTGCGGCCCAGATATTGACACCAGAGCCCCTAGGAATTTTTGGAATATAAGCCAGAAGTACATGCACACACAAACATTACACAGAGACATTTAGACACTTAAGGCCATAAAATCTTCCAGGTCATGTTTCTGGAGTCTTGGGATCCTGGACGAGCCCCCAAAAATGTTATGCCCAGTTCATGAAACTCCAAAAGAGGACCGGGAATAAATGGACTCCACTGTAAATACATGAGGATTTTAAATTGTATATGGGTTCTAATATGGGACACAAACCTCCAGTGGGTACAGGAGAGGAATATGGACCCAAGGTTAAGGGTTAGAGGTCTAGAGTTACAGAGTTTTGAAAGGAGGGAAAAAAACACAAACAGGGAATTAGATGCATTGACATTACATGATTAGGTAAATAAAATTGACTTTTGAATTGATTGATGCACTTTAGGAACTAAGAATACAAACAGATCTGGCCTGGAAATTTGGGCCAGTTTCCTAGCAACTGTATAATTAGTGGGCAGGAAAAGAATGAAGTAAGGATTATTCTTCACTCATGGCATTACTGGACAAGTATCCACCTACTTAACCTTCAAAACAAAACCTACTGATTTTTAAGTCTTCCATCTCTCAAGGACACAGAAGATGAAGAACACTGCCCATTTATCCAGGCTGTCCTAAGGACCCTCTGATTCAATCTCTCTCCTTCCTGCCATCTCTTTCAGCCGAATGGGAACATTGTGCTGGGTTTCAGTCTTCCAGCACAGACTATCACCCACTCCCCTAAACTAAACAGTGGAAAAATCCACCTGAAGATGCATGCCTTCATGCTACCTTCCCCTCGAACATCAGTAACCTCAGGAAATGTCCATTTCAGGATAAAGGTCTTCCCATCTGTCTGTTTCAGGACCTTTCTGTCAGATGTCCTCTG
This sequence comes from Rhombomys opimus, assembly GCA_010120015.1. Lineage (NCBI taxonomy): Eukaryota > Metazoa > Chordata > Mammalia > Rodentia > Muridae > Rhombomys > Rhombomys opimus. The sequence goes on from REGO01000916.1 coordinate 87,739, forward strand.
CCTCCTGCAACCTTAGTAGGTTCTCTCCTTCCCGATCAGGTTGGGTTCTACTGCAAACACTTCTGGTCCCTTCTGACTCTCGGGATTCACCTGACTCTCTTCACCAGCACAGAACCGCACTCAGAAAATCAACAAAGGGTGGTGAGTTGCTTGAGGAAGGGGGTAGGGTGGCGATCCAGCATTCAGCTCCACCTCACTGCACAGTGAGAACTCAACTGAGCTGCTCTAGAGTGCTGCACTCTCTTTAAGAAGCCTCCCTTTCCTGGTGGGTGGATCCTATCTCTGACTCTTGCTGACGAGTCCTTCTCTGATTGGCTCTTTGCCTGCCTCCACTAGACCTCACTTCCAATCAAGGCCCTCTCTCTTTCCAAACTAGAGGTCCCTACATTGTTTGGGATTAAGGTGTGTCCTAAGGGTGTGTCACCATTCCAGATAGAAGGGGGATTTCAGGTGTGTTTGCATTCCAGCCCCAGCATGCAGCCCCAGAATGGCTCAGGGTGTGACCCCCCTTTCCAGAACAGCCAGCTTGCAGGACTGAAATTCCTCTACAACTTCCCCCTTCCGCAGTGTTCTTTGTTTTTTTTGTTTGTTTGTTTGTTTGTTTGTTTGTTTTGGTTTTTTGTTCCTTTTTTTGTTTTGTTTTGTTTTGTTTTTCTTCCAGAAAAAAACAGGCCAATCCTTGTTGAGCCAGGAGATACATGTTGGGGGAAAAACCACTAGCTCAGAGAGTCAGGGCACTCAAGCAGTGGACCTTGTACTCAACTGAGAAGAAAAAAAGAAAGAGAGAGAGAGAGAGAGAGAGAGAGAGAGAGAGAGAGAGAGAGAGAGAGAGAGAGAGAGAGAAAGAAGACAGGAAGGAAGGAAGGAAGGAAGGAAGGAAGGAAGGAAGGAAGGAAGGAAGGAAGAAAGAAAGACCCCTCTCCCCTTCTCCAGGCTGTCTTAAGGACCCTGATTCCATCCCCTTCCTTCCTGGGACTTCTTTCTGCTGAGTGGGAACATTGTACTAGGTTTCAGTCTTAGAGCACAGACCTTCATCACTCCACTAAAGTAAAGAGTCCAAAAATGCTCCTGAAGATGCCTTCAGGCCCTGATCCCAATCAACATCTGTCCCTCAGCAAATGTCCATTTCAGGATCTAGGTCTTCTCATTTGCCCGTTTCAGGAACTCACTGTTTTCTTTTAGTCCTTTGGATGAGCTGTTCCTTCCCCAGGACATTGCACTTGTGGAAATGGTGGTGGTTGTGATGGTGTGTGTGTGTGCACTGGGTAGGGGTGCTATCAACATTCTGAGTGGCACAATGGATCCTGGTTGCCCTTTTTCTGCCTGCTTTCCTTCCTTGAGTAGAGGCTTTTTTGGGGAATCCTCTGTCACTCAGGATGGGCCCCCTTTGCATTTTGACGGAACCCATGGGCATTGCTCAAATGTGGAAATATAGGCAAAAGCTGCTACTCTGAGCATCCCATTGGCTGAATCCCATCCCACGGTTTGTAAATCCCACTGAAGAATGGAAGCTCACACTCATCATCACGTTCTCCTAGAATCCAGGGACTTTGAACAGAAGTTGTCTGCC
>REGO01000916.1:89862-122746 GCA_010120015.1 Rhombomys opimus
GAAGAAATTCTTCCAGCCGAGGTCCGTGTCTTCCCAGAGGGTCATCGGGAACCATAAATATGTCTCCCACGAACGTGTACTGAAGCAGTCTGGTGGCAATGATTTCTCTCCAGGACGTCGACTCAGTCACAAACTCTCTCAGGTTATCATTGGTCACGATGATCCCCCCGGTCTTGTCTGCCAGGTGCAGTAGGAACCTGTCGTCATGAGAAGAGATTCTTTCTCGGGAGACCCTCCGGGCAGGAGTCAGAGCCAGTATGCCGAGCTCCTGGAGCTGGCCCAACAGGTGCTGCTCCTTGACGTGAGGATCCCGCCTCGTTCTCCACTGCGGGACAAACACGGTGATGTTTCTGTTGCCAAGCTTCCAGAAATACTCCACGGCGAGGGCTATTCCTCGGCAACTGAAGAACTTTTTCAGGCCGTGGGCCATGGCCACGTTACTCCCGTCTATCACCACATGCTTCAGATCTGCTCTGCCGGGCTCATTTCTCAAGGCCAGACTCTATGGGGTCTTGAGGGCCTCTTGAAATCTCTGAACCCCTGTGACCGAGGCAGTGGGGTCCTCAGAGGAACCGCCCGATGCTGTGGGTCCCGTCCCTGAAGGAAACAGCCGGGGCTGCTGCAGGAGCGGCTCAGAAAGGGGGGGGCACCTCGGCTTAGGCTGAGGCGAGCCCCCTGAGCGGGAATGCTTTCCACGGGGAGAATCCTTAGACTCTGCAAGCACAGGTCCCGCGGGCTCTTGAAAACCCGTGTCAGGCGTCCCTCCCTGGGCCAGTGGGAAAAGCGGTGAGGGTGGTGGCTGCCCTAGCTCCGTTTCCTTCATTGCTGGTGGCGACTCAGGCATCCAGGTAGCATGATTGAAATTCCTCCACAACTGCCTCCCTCATCCAGCAAACAAACAGACCCAAAACAATAAAAACCACAAAAACAAACAAACAAACAATCCAGGCCAATTCTTGTTGCTTTTTTGCCAAGTTGGACTCAAGTTCCATATGCTATTTATTGGATGATGATGCTGTAGGGTGTTTGAATTTTACAATGATTCGATCATTTTAGGTGAGCAGTACATCTAGTCCTGTCCTTATCTGTTTGGGTAAGCTATGATTTTCTGGACTAGTTGTTGGGCAGTGCTATGTTATTCAGCATATCTGGACATTCCTGTGCATCAGGGTGGAGAACTTTGGTATTCCTTTGCAACAGTGTGGGTCTTTTCTCAATTCACCTGCTTGTCCTCTTGTCCTTCTGCTTCTGGAAAAGTACTGATTGAAGTTAGTTTATTATGGGGTATAGATTCCATAAAAAGCCCTGGAGAGCCTACTTGTTTCTTTCATTTATCTGTATTTTTAAATATGTTTATGTATGTATTGTGTATGTCATGTGTATGTCATTGTTGAGGCATGCACATATCAATAACCTGCCCATCAGGATAGAAAAAGATGCTCAAATCATGATACAGACAGTGATGCTGGAAATTGATCTGGGGTCCTTTATGAGGGCAACAGACATTCAACTGCTAACTCATTGTCTTTCTCCAACTTATCTAAGTTTCTTTCCACTTCTGTTTCAAAATCATTGCTAAAACCCCACAGAAACCCCCACTGTTTTTCCAGGAGCTCATTTTGAGGTAATTATAATTCCCATGAACTAGTCTCATTATAATAGTTTTAATATATTTTAAATAAATTTTAATAAAGTATAAATAGTCCATCATTCATTATTTTGACACATATTAAGTGAAGGTATTCCTGCTATATGATACATTTCTCCATTATTTACAGTTGCTTTGACAGCATCAAAGGTGGTAATACTTCAGAATAAAATAGACAGCCTCACCCCGCTGTCTGGAACCATTTCAGTGGTACCCAGAACACCAAGTATTTGTTCAAAAAGGCATGTACTCAAAGCAGGTATTTTGATCTGTGGATACAGAGTCAGGAGTGGTGAGAGGATGAAATGATCCTTACATTAGATATAGAATTCATGACTCTCTGATTTGCGTGGATATCTCAGAATGAAAGAAAAAATGGTATGTAGCTTCAAGTAGCCATTTCAATATAATAACAACACACACACAGACATACACACAGGAACACACAGACACAACCACACACATATACACAGACACACACATGAGTCTATGAAGTCATGGTTCCTCACCAGGAACTCACATAACAATTATAGCTACTTCAAAACTGTTTAGAAAACAAATAAAATACCATGGGTTTATCTGTATTCTGTTTATGCCACTCAGGCATGATATTCCTCAGCAACAGTTTTGATGTGGTTTTTCAGAGGCTTTCTCATTGTTTGTATAGTAACTGCAGGAAGTCCTTTTAATATCTAAAACTGTGAGAGGAGAAAGGGTCTTAACTCACATACAGGTTTATATGAGATGGTATGGTTGGAGACAGTTGAGTCTCACACCCACAAAGCAATTAGAAGTATTCTAGCTTCAAATAATGAGTAAATGATTACTCCAAGGTGAATTACAGATTTGAAAAAGCATTTCAAGGTTCACAAAATTGAATTTTTTTAGTTGGATGTATTATAAGTGCTTGGTACCTTTTAATAGGAAGTCCATTAATGAAAAATATGTGAATCCTTTTCCTAAAAAAACATATTAACTCAGCCCAGGTTTCCTGTTTATTCAGGCATCATTGATTTTATGAATTAAACCCCTAATATCACTAATGGAGCTACTTTATGAATTTGCTCTTACCACAAGGTATAATAATTGATAAAGTAAAATTATGTAAAATCCATCATTAATTTTTGTTTAAATGCCTTTATTAATTATCAACTGCCTAAATATATTTGTACAAATATTCCTGTAAGATACTACTATTCTACTGCTATAAGACTTACCATGATAAATTTGTTTGAAAACGTAATTTGGTAGTAAAATAACAACTGGTTCCAAAATCTCATGAAAATTAAATTATATTGTAAAATCTAATTGGTTTCAACAAAGCCTTCATTGGAATATTTGTCTGTTTTGTTGGGTTTCTTATAACTCTACCTCCTTTCCAACTATTATCCAACCTAATCCCTTCCAACTCCCAAACACTAGATAGTAGAGAAAGAATGATAAATGGGAAAGGGCCATAGATTTCTATGGACTATTTCCTGCTGTTTATGCAGCTCTTATGCTATTTCCAGGTTTCCTGGGACAAGTCCAATCTTCATCTTCAGGATATACAGCAATGCAGCAAACCAGCAAGTCAGCAGTAGCAAATGCAACAGTAAATGCAGCAGCAAATGCAGCAGCAGGATAAACCTTAGCAGGACGGAGAGCAGAAGCTGCCTTCTCTGTCTGGGAGTACCCTCTGGCATGCAGACAATAGTTTCTTATCTGCTGTGGATTTCTTACCTGCTACATTTTACAGTTTGAGCACAGCAGAGCATTCATACTGTAATGAAGATGACACCATGTTCATAAATTCTGGCCCTATAACACGTGCTTCTAGTTGCAATATGTCACATACAGGCATTCTAAGTGAAAACATCACTTAAGACATGTTTCTATACATATTATTTTATTTAAAACTTGTAACAGCATGTTCCCCTTTAAGATTATGAGTATTCATAGTAGTGGCGGGTTTCAGGGAGAAAAGATCTTATTCTACAAATGGGAACATGAAGGTTAAGCTAATTCTGTTGTTTCTTTGTCTACAGACAGTATTTACTGATTATTGAATATTGTGTTTAACTATGTTGCACTTTAAGAAAGAAAAGAGCCTTCCACCTGAACATATATGCATTCAATTTTTGAGACTCACATGGTGGAGAGAATTGATAACACAAATTGTCCTCTGACCACAAGAACATACGTACCCATACACATAGTAATTAAAAAGAATGATTCGTTGAAGATATTAATGCAATAAATAAATAAATAAATCCATTTAAATTCATGTAATTAGCAAGTAAAATAATCTTATTGTAAAAAGGGATTCTTCTCATATTGTAAGTGGCGATTAATATTTACTATTGATACATCTTTTGGTAATGCTGCTGTTAGTCCTAAACAGCTGTATAACCAAATCACCACACAGAGACTGGGTTTATTTAGTTAACCTAGAACACAGTGCTGGGCAATAGTACTCCATCCTAAACCTCCAAGCCCTCATAGTTTCCTAACATTTATATTTCCCACATTATATTTGCTTTTAGTGAAATCTTACATCCGGTTCATTCTCCGTGTCTTTCCAAGACCTCTTCCCCAGCCTTGCTCTCACAGCTCTCTCCTGCCCTTGTCTCCTCCTCTGCCACCCACACCTTCCTATCCTCTAGATCCTCCCTCTCTTCCTGCTTCCTTTCCATCACTCAACATTGTGGCTGGTTGCTTTATTTTGGCATGTTTACACAAAGTTGAGACAGGTGATGCTTAGAATAAGTGTCACAATGCAATGTCCAGATTGAAACCAGAGAGTGGGGGAGAGAAATCAGCATTTGAATGAACAAAGAGCAAGGTGTATACATTTCAAAAGAACCTTATACCAACATTCTCTTAAGTGTATGTGTGGGATTTCCATTCATCCTTGTGCAGGGGCCATGCTAATCTTCTCTGTATCGTTCCAATTTTAGTATATGTGCTGTCAAAGCAAGAACGGGATTTCCCTTTATTTTGTCAGAAGGAACTCTATGTATGTGTGTGTACGAGCGAACATGTTTTTGTGTGTGTGTGGGTGTGTGTGTGTGTGCACATGTGTGTGTGTGCACTTGTGTTTGTGAGTGTCTGAATGTGCATGTATGTAAGGCAGGGGTTGACCTTAAGTGTCTTTCTTGGTTGCTCTCCTACTGGTTTTATGAGACAGGATCTCTTAATTCATTTGGAATTCTAATTATGCTAGTCTTTGTTGCTAGTGATCCCCATGGAGTTGTTGTCTGCTAACCCAGTGAAGGGATTTCAATCTTTTTCCTCCACACTTGGCTCTTTCATGTGGATCCTGGGGATCAAACTCACATTTTTATTACTGTGTATCAAGCCTTTGTCTAAAAGATTTGTTCCTCCAGTCCAAGTTATCAATTTTGGATAATAATAAAACTTTTAACTTTTAGGGGCTTGTTTTTCTGTTATCATGTGGATAATTTGTAGTGAAATGGATATGTATTGAGGTAAAGTAAAAAATATCTTCAAAAGACATATGATAGATAGATAGATAGATAGATAGATAGAAAGATAGATAGATAGATAGATAGATAGATAGATAGATAGACAGATACAGATAGAGATATATACATTTCTCAGCAAGTCTACTGTCAGGTGTTTACCCGTTGAGGGACCACCCAGGAATGAGAAAAACAACTGTGATTATTTGAATTGAAGCCAGGTGCAGATAGCTCTTGAAGGGTGGGGTGAACTGTTCTGAGAAACAACCAGCTGTAAACTATAGAGCAAAAGTGGTTTGGTTTTCAGGTATAACAACCCTGTGAACTCAATGAAGATACCTGATAAAACAGGATCAGATGAATGGGGGGAGGTCCCCCCCATCAGTGGACTTGGAAAGGGGCACAGTGGTGTTGAGTGAGGGAGGGACTGGGAGGGAATGAGGGTTCGGGGCACGGCTGGGATACAGAATGAATAAAATGTAACTGATAAAAATAAAAAAAAAATAATCACTTTATAAAAACAGAAAAAAAAACAAAAAAAAAAAACCCTGTGCTTTGCATGTTCAGGGTCATCTCCTGCTTTTGGAGGGGTGACCCCACTGCGATTGGAACAAAACCTTTTGCTTTTACATCGAGTTGTGGTCTGTGAGTGTTCCTGGGAAGGGCCCGATCCTGAGCTCCTGAGCAGTGAGACTCCAGGTCTTACATTTTGGTGTGTTGGCCGGGAATCGGCATCCCCCTTCCCCAACCCTCACCAGACTGGGCTCCGAGGTCGAGCTCAGAACAGGTTAGTCTGTTTTCTGGTATACCACTCCGTTTCTGTTTAGGCGCCTATCTGGACATTTTTGGTCATCTGATCAGTCATTGCCATAGACAGATATGTCAGAATATCGCTTGACGAGGAACTGGAGGACACTCCAGATTCCATCTGGGGAGGCTAGGTCCGGGATGGTCCTCCTCCCATCTGTTTCTCATTGGAGATGGCTGCCTTGAGGCAGCCTCTCAATCAGAATTCTGTGGTAACACCTGTAAGGGAGTCCTTGTCTAATTGCCTGTCTTGATCTCTTTGTCTCTATTGTTGTTGCTTCTTTGACTTTCTTGATGGACAACTTTACTATGGGACAGACTGTGACTATACCTTTGTCCCTCATCCTTGATCATTTCTCGGAGGTGAGATAAAGGGCACATAACCTTTCGGTTGAAGTTAAAAAGGGAAAATGGCAAACTTTCTGCTCCTTGGAGTGGCCTACTTTTTAGGTTGGATGGCCACTGGAGGCACTTTTCACCTTGGTAAGATCCTTGCTGTCAAGATTAAGACCCTCCAGACCCCAGGAGGCCACCCTGATCAGGTTTCCTATATTCTGACTTGGGAGGATCTAGTTTGTCACCCACCTCCTTGATTGCGCCCCTTTATTTTTCCCACAGGGACTTCCCCGACAGCCATTTGTGTGGTCAAAGAGGAGAAGAAGATACTTGCCACTCCAGATACAGATCTCCTTTTTGACCTTCCACCTCTTTGTCCATCAGCTCTTCTCCCAGCTAATCCCCCAGCCGGTCTGCAGCAGGGTGCCACCAGTCCCTTGGCACCACCGCAGTCAACACCAAATTCTGAAAGCAAGAGTGCTGCCAGCAGTCCCTTGGCACCGCTTCAGTCTACATGAGATTCTGAAAATGAAAGTGGTCCATGGGCTGGAATGCTGAGTTGCCAAGCAGCTCAGCCAGGCTCCACGGCCCTTCCTTTGCAGGCCTATGGGCCCCCTGATGACGATGGAAATCAACCCTTTCAGTACTGGCCTTTTTCATCAGCCGATCTCTATAACTGGAAGGCCCATAACTCCCCCCCCCCCTTTTCCAGAAATCCCCAAGATCTAACTGATTTGTTTGAATCTGTCCTATATCACACCAGCCCACTTGGGATGATTGCCAGGAACTCTTGCAAGTCCTCCTGACTACTGAGGAATGGGGATGGGTCCTCCTTGAGGCGAGAAAGAATGTGCTGGGAACGGAAGGGAGGCCTTCTGTCCTCCCTAATGAGATTGATGATGGCTTTCCCCTCACCGGCCCCAACTGGGATTACAACACACCCAGAAGTAGGAAACGCCTGAAGGTCTACCGCCAGACTCTAATGGCGGGTCTCGGTGGGTCCATTCAAAAGCCCACCAATTTGATGAAGGTAAAGAGACGGTTCAGGGGCCGGATGAATCTCCCGCAGCCTTTCTTGAATGGCCAATGGAGGCATACCGCAGCTTTACCCTCTATGACCCTATCGCAGATGAAAATATAACCTTTATAGACCAGTCAGCCAGAGATATTCGTAGAAAACTCCAGAAAATAGAGGGTTTACAGGACAAGTCGTTGAAGGATTTAGTGCAGGTTGCAGAAAATGTTTTCTACAGCTGGGAGATGGAAGAAGAGAAAGAGGAAAAAAAGCAGAAATAGCAGGAAGCGAGAGAAAGAGAAAGGGATAAGAGGCAAGACAGAAAGTTGACTAAGATCCTGGCCACCATAGTGCAGGAGAGTCGTAATGATAGGGAGAGAGTTCCTGGCAATTGGAGGGGCCCTCTGTCTAAGGATCAGTGTGCCTATTGCAAGGAGAAAGAACACTGGAACAAGGATTGTCCCAAAAGCAAGAAAAAGCCAGAAAAACCGAATGCTTGAGCCCTGGAGACCCAGTTCTAACCCTGGGCGATGATAGCGACTAGGGAGGACGGGGTTCAGCCTGCCTCCCTGAGCCCAGGGTAACCCTTAAAGTGGAGGGGAAGCCAGTCCACTTCTTGGTGGACACTGGCACCCAGCATTCTGTTCTGTTAGAAATTGGTTGAAATTGCCTGCCAATCCCAGTACCAAATACTGAACCTCACCACCCTGACTGAGAGAGTGACTCAGGAGTGTGAACCCTGTCAGAGGGTAAACATAGGTAAGAATTTCCAGAGCCCAGGGAATCGGCTGAGAGGAACTAGACCCAGAATGCATTGGGAAGTGGATTTCACTTAAATTAAACCAGCCAGGTATGGCAATAAATATGTCCTGGTCTTTGTGGACACCTTCTCAGGATAGGTGGAAGCTTTTCCCACAAAGAAAGAAACAGCTCTGGTGGTAGTCAAAAAGATTCTGGAAGAGATTTTTCTTTGGTTCGGTATTCCAAAGGTAATTGGGCCAGACAATGGGCTGGCCTTCATTGCTCAGATAAGTCAGGAGGTGGCCAGGTTTCTGGGGCTTGATTGGAAATTATACTGTGCTTATAGACCCCAAAGTTCAGGACAGGTAGAAAGAATGATTGGAACTCTAAAAGAGACTCTCACCAAATTGACCATGGAGACTAGTGGTGAGGTGAGTAGGTGGTGCTCCTTCCCTTGGCCCTTTTTAGAGTCAGAAACACTCCCTCCCTACTAGGCCTGACTCCATTCGAACTACTATATGGGGTTCTGCTCCCCTGACTCTTCTTAGGGTCCCCCTTGACATAACTAGTGGTAACTCTGACTTGTTGTCCAGGCTGAAAGGACTGCAGCTTATTCAGAAAGAAATTTGTAGCAAGATTGGCAGTGCATATGAGCCTGGGTCCTTGGAGGTGCCACATCAGTTCCAGGTTGGAGATCTGGTATATGTGCGACAACACTGCAGCCAAATATGGAACCTCGGTGGAAGGTCCTTATTACGTCCCGCTCCCCACCTCAACTGCTGTCAAAGTAGAGGGCATCGCAGCTTGGATCCACGCACCACACGGCACCACACGGCAAGCCTGCTCTTCATCAACCTGCAGACACCCGGAAAGTCCAAGTCTCCAGCAACTGACTAAAACTGAAACTCATCAGGGACAATAAACTCTCCGACCAGTACTCGCTTTTGTAAGGGAACATGTAAGTTCAGGTCCTGATGCTCCAGAGACAGTATCAACCTCTCCCTGAGGTTGACCCACAATTTTAGGGTTAAAATTGAGGCAAAAAGAAAAGGGGGGAATGAGGGACCATCCAGGAATGAGAAAAACAACTGTGATTATTTGAATTGAAGCCAGGTGCAGATAGCTCTTGAAGGGTGGGGTGAACTCTTCTGAGAAACAACCAGCTGTAAACTATCTACAACCAGCTGTAAACTATAGAGCAAAAGTGGTCTGATTTTCAGGTATAACAACCCTGTGCTTTGCATGTTCGGGGTCATCTCTGCTTTTGGAGGGGCGACCCTATCACAATAGCAATAAAACCTCTTGCTTTTGCATCGAGTTGTGGTCTGTGAGTGTTCCTGGGAAGGGCCCGATCCTGAGCTCCTGAGCAGTGAGACTCTAGGTCTTACACCATAAGAAATGAAAATATACGTTCACAGAGGGACTTTTGCACATGCATATGCACAGGGGCTTTATTTTGAAGAAATGATCAAACTGGAAAAAAAATCTATGAAGTCTTAGCAAGTATGTGGAAGAATTGAACAGCAAATCAGTGTGCACCCATATGAAAGAAACCTGGATACCTGGTTGTGTTTTTGTTACCTGGTTGTTAACTAGTTGTGGATTGTTTCCTACACCTGGTTACAGGTTTGTTTGCTTGTTTGTTTGTTTTTAAATTAAAAAAAAAAAACTGCCTTAGGATCAGACCAACATCATAGTCTAACACCCAAGGCCACATTATGGCCCTGACTGCTCAGTTCTGTTTAGCACTCAATAAACCTCTGTTGAGTTCATTCTGGTGTCTGAGCCGTCAGTGAACCTGTAACAAGTGCCTGCATGTGTTGTACATTGTCTTGTCAATGAATCTCCCACAAGGCTGTGTAAATTGCTGTTGGTACAGAGCTTGCTGTGAAAGTATGGGGGTGAGATCCTCATCATCCATAGAAACAAAGCAATAAGAAAAAAAAAACAAACAGAAAACAAACAAACAAACAAAAAACAACTGAGGTTGGCAGTGTGTGCCTGTACTTAACCTTTGGAAGGTGGAGGAAGAAGAACCAAGTGTTTTAGCCTGCTAGTCTAGCTAAATGGTATGCTCCATTTTCTTTTTCAACTTATGTATTGATTCACTTTGTAATCTAATTGTAGCCCCGTGCACCTCTCCTCCCTGTCCCGTCCTCCCAACCTCTTCTCCCATCCCCCTTCCTTACCACTCAGACACGAGGAGTCTCCCTCCCCCAACCCACCCCAGCACATTACCTCACAACAGGACATTAGGGCATCTTCTTCCCCTGTGACCTGGTGAGTCAGTACCACAAAGAGGAAGTGATCAAAAAGCCATCAGCAGAGTCCATGCCTGAGACAGCCCCTGTTGCCCTCATTAGGGGACCCATATGAAGATTGCCACTCTTACCATCGGGTATATATGTATAGGGGGCCTAGGTCCAGTTCATGCATGGTTCTTGGGTGGTGCTTCAGGTTCTGAAAGCCCCACTGGGCCCTGTTTAGTTGGCTTTGTCAGTCTTCTTGTGGAGCTCTTGTCCCTTCCCGGTCCTTCTCTCCTTTACCCCACTTGTCCACAAGGCTCTCCATACTCCTCGTAATGTTTTACTGTGAATTGCAGCATTTGTTTTGATCTGCTGCTGGGTGGAGCCTCTCAGAAGACAGATATGCTAGGTTCCCATCTGCAAGCATAGCAGAGTACCATTAATAGTGCCAAGAGTTGGCTCTGTCCCATGAGGTGGCTCTAAGGTTGGGCCAGGCATTGGTTGGGCATTCCTGCAATCTCTGCTCTGTCTCATACCTGCACATCTTGTAGGCATGGTAAATTTTGGGGTTGAACTCTTTGTAGGTAGGTTGGTGTTCTCCTCCCTCCACTAGGAGTCCTATCTAGTTAGAGGGTGGCCTCTTCAGTCTCTATGATCCCCACTACTAGGAATCTCAGCTACAGTACCTCATATCCTTCCTGAACCCTATCCTGTCATAGATTTCCAGCTTGTCTCAGAGATGCCTCCACCCATGGCTTCTCTTCTCTCTGCAAGTTCTCTGACCTCCTGCCCCCACTCTCCCCACATCTGATCCCCACCCTCATTTCTCTCTGAATTCTCTCTCCTATCCTGTTCCCTTTCAAACATGCCAGATGTCTATTGTATTTAAGCTTCATTTTTTAAACATTTTTATTTATTTATTATGTATACACTGTCTGCCTGCATGTCAGAAGAGGGCACCAGATTTCATTATAGTTGGTTCTGAGCCACTATGTGGTTGCAGGGAAGGGAATTGAATTCAAGACCTCTGGAGGAGCAACCAGTGCTCTTAACCTCTGATCCATCTCTCCAACCCCCTAAGCTTCATTTTCAATGAGAGAAACTGCCTTAAAAATAAGGTGGACAATCATTCCCGGTGATAATGAACTCAATCCTGTGTATGCAACAGAGCATACCTATATCTTCTTGAAAAACCAAGTAAATTAAATAAAGATTGGATATGACTACATCAAAACACTTTATAAATTATATATGATGATTTCCATAAAGATAGGTTCTATAGATTTATAGAAAAAATAAGCTTATGATGAATGTCTAGGGGGAGATCCAGTTTGGTCCCTGGACTCAGAACACAAATTTCACCCAGACAGAATACACATCTGTTCCCAGCATTCAGGGAAGATAAGAGGTTATCCATACCTTCTGATGAAGGAACACCTCAGGTTCCTTGAGGGATTCTCTATGAGAAAATGGGCCTCCATACCTCTTACAGTGGCTGAAGTGCTCTCAGAAGAAGTTGGTCATTGCTACATAGTTCTCAGTCTGTATCAACCATAATGGCTTTTTTGCTTTCTCCCAGCTACACAGAGAATTGTCTGTATCACTCTCATTTCAAAAGCTCTCTTGCTTTTTTCTCTTTCTGCCCAATAGTTTTTCAATTTCTGTTGAAATATAAAGAATTCCACCTAAAATAATTGTATTATGTATATGTATATGTATGTATGTATGTATGTATGTATGTATGTATGTATGTATGTATCAAAGCAGAGTCTCACTTTGTAGTAGCCCTTACTGGCCTGGAACTTGCTATATAGATGTGTCCTGAAACCTACAGAGATGTACTTACCTCTGCATCCTGAGTTCTGAAGAGAGTCTTGCACCATTACATCTGGATTGAATTACACCTGTATGAGACATCACAATCCAATCATGAGAAGATAATCTTCACATGATAAGTCCTTCCCATATTAAAGGGAAGAAGATTACATAAGAAGTGAGAATCTAGGTAGTAAATTTCTGATTCTGTGTATCTCAGCATTATCAACAGTTCAGCATTTACTAATTTCTAGACATATTTGTATTGCTGAAGAGTTGGCTCAGCAGTAGAATTATACACTGTAGAGAATCTCAGTTCACCTTCCAGAAATCATTGTGGGCAGCTTACAAGCACCTACAACTCCAGCTGCTAAGAATATGTCTCCTTCTTCTGGTCTTATTTGGTCCTGCACCCACATGCACAAAGCCATATTCTCCAGAAATGCATTCACCCCATTAAATATAAAGGTTTAGAGACACTTGCTTGTCTTTTAATTTTGCAATATTCATTCCAGCAGAAAATTTAGAGGTTATTTTGCTAGTGTTCTTTCTACTTCTATGAACTACCTTCTTTCTAGAGAATCCCTCATTTTTTATTATGATAGATTCACTACATGTATCCAATTATTTTAGTACCTCTTACACACTGCTATTTTTGTCTTTTCTTCCTTCCCCCATTGAATACCTTCTTTCCAGTAAGTCATCCTACTAATTTCACATCTTTTTGTATCTGTAGCCTACTGTGATGTAAAAAGGTTACCTGCCTAGCATGGATGGGAGGTTGCTTACCTGAGTATGGACTACTTCTTGTATCATCTGTACAAGATTGGGCACCTCAATATTTCATTACAGAAGGGGTCAGAGCTTATAGGGGCCTACCCCATCCTGAGGGACTGTGGTGACTTAGAAAAATGGCGTCACTTAATTTTTTTATACTAAGCCTGCATCATGACCTCAGTGCTTTCCATATGCTCAGTTTTCACTTATTTGTAACCTCAAAAGGATAGGATTCAGTTCAGAGTAAACACACTAGAGTGAAATGTGAGCTCTATATCATGAATAAAATCAAGTGGTCAGAGTCCAGGAAATATATGTTTTTATATCTTTTCTTTATGAAAGAGTTTGCTTAGTAGTTCCAAGCATTATTTCCCCTAACTTCTTGTAGAAATAGCTACAGAACTTACAAAACAAAACGTTGGAAACTCAGAAGTACTAGGAACTCGATGTAGCAAAGACATTCCTCAATCTGCTGCCCTAATGGATGTGTTGTTTTGTGTGTTGATAAATTATTCTCTGAAATGTCACATAGATAGTATAAGCATGGCCACCCAAGTGTGTATAATTTTACAAAGTTGACACATGCATGTCTTACTGTTACGAGCTGGTCCTTCAGCCACAGATCAGCAGTGCATTCTTCAAGGATAAAAACTAAGCAAGTATTTTCTCTGTCACCTGGAAGTGCAATTTACTGCCTTCTCAATTTTCCAACTTACAAATACAAAGTAAATGTAGGACATTAGAGAAGTAAGTACACTAGGTGATTGATGGTGAGAGGGGTTTCATGACACCCAGAATAAATCAGTGTCACATGGTAGATGTAGTAACATTAGTTGATATCTGTTAAAAAACAAACAAACGAACAAACAACAAAGGCAAAGAATGCAAAAAGTAAAACAGTAGCAGGGAAAAATCACATCTGAGTATGTCAGAACCATGTGTGTGTTAGAACTGTCCTGAGCTTCTATTGTGAAGAGCAAACAAATCAGAACTCAGTAACTCAGAAAACAGGGTCAAGGGCAATTCTCATCCTTACATTTCAGCAAATAGTACGAAGAAAATGATTTCCTGTCATCTAAACATCAGTTTCCAGAAAGACAAATCAACAAGAACCTTGTGAAATGTATTCTAGTAAAAAATATTTGTCCTTGGGATATTTTGCTAAAGATTCAGAAAGCTGCAAGCTTGAGTAAAATGATAGGAAAATATCTAACAGATGTCAAAACACAATCAATCAACAAACCAAAGATTTGGATAATTGAATGTGGCTAAGTAGGCACAAGGTTAATATTTATTTGCTCATAAGTTTTTTTTAACAAAATGACAAACGTAAGATAAGTAAACAAGAAAGGTAAGAGACACTGTCATAAGAATAAATCATAATATTGAACATAAAAGATGTTCACTTCACAAGCAGCTAGAAAAAAAATCCATCCTAGTGTAATGCTGCAGTTTCATTATCTCAGATACATAGACAGTAGGCTCATTGCAAGTTCAAAACCAGCCTGGATTACAGAGTGTGCAAAGCTAGCTAGCCTCCATAAATAGGACTGGGGCTAACTAAAGCTAACTGACATGTGAATGGCCTTTTGTCTTGTCACCTTTTTTTTTATTAATTATACTTTATTCAATTTGTATCCCCCCTGAAGCTCCTTCCCTCCTCCCCTCCCAATCCAACATGATCTTAACTCTCTGAGTCCAAACAGCTGAGGACAAAGAAAGCTGTGAGAAGCACATTGTTGTTCACCCTGCCTAGACTGCTAGACATTCTTCCTGCTTGAACACTTGGGGTTTACATACTATAGTGACAGAATCTGAGGACACTTTCCTAGCAGTTCCAGAATGAAGAACAAAGAGAACTGGGGATTGGCAAAATGACAAAAGTTGTGTGAATTCCAGACACCTAGGATGGCCATCAATACAGAAACAAAGTGGCAGTTCCCAGGCCTCACTACTGGGAACCCCAATTTCCTCATCTACACAATGCAGTCATCTATGAACAGCTTGTATGCTGTCTCCAAGCTTCTGTGGGATTAGTGGAGTATTTCAACCTTAGAAATAATTTACTCCATTAGATAGCAGATATCCTATAATGTAAAAAATAAAAAAAAATATTCAATTTCTATTCATGCTGATCGTTGTTTGTTTGTTTGGTTTAAAACAGCATCTTCTGACTGGCTGAGATAACTCAGCTGTTAAAGGCTAGGCTGATAACAAGTATTTTCATCTCTGTGTTCCAATGCTTCTAACATGTGAAATGATTTTTTTTAACTATTAATTACACTTTATTCATTTTGTATTCCCCCATATGCCCCTCCCTCCTCCCCTCCCGATCCCATTCTCCCTCCCCCTTCCTCATGCATGCCCCTCCCCAAGTCCACTGATAGGGGAGGTCCTCTTCTTCTTCCTTCTGATCTTAGTCTATCAGATCACCTCAGGAGTGGCTGCATTGTCATCTTCTGTGGCCTGGTAAGGCTGCTCCCCCCTCAGTGGGAGGTGAACAAAGACCAGGCTAATCAGTTCATGCCAGAAGCATGAACTTTATCTCTTCCCTTTACTATGTAACCCACTTGGACACTGAACTATCATGTGCTACATCTGTGCAGGGGTTCTAGGTTATCTCCATGAATAGTCCTTGGTTGGAGTATGAGTCTCTGGGAAGTTCCCTGTGTTCAAATTTTCTGGTTCTGTTGCTCTCCTTGTGTGGTTCCCGTCCTCTCCAGCTCTTACTATTTTCCATTCTTACATAAGATTTCATGCACTCTGCCCAACAGTTGGCCATAAGTCTCAGCGTCTGCTTTGATTGTCTGCAGGGCAGAGGCTTTCAGAGGCCCTCTGTGGCAGGTTCCTAGGTTGTTTCCTGTTTTCTTCTTCTTCTGATGTCCAGCCTCTTTGCCTTTCAGGATGGGGATTGAGCATTTCAGTCAGGGTCCTCTCTCTTGCTCAGTTTCTTTAGATTTACAGTTTTTAGTAGGTGTATACTATGTTATGTCTATGTGAGTGAGTATATACAGGTGTGTCTTTCTGCTTCTGGGACAGCTCACTCAGGGTGATACTTTCTAGGTCCCACCATTTACCTACAAATTTTATGATATCTTTATTTTTCATTGCTGAGTAATACTCCATTGTGTATATGTACCACAATTTCTGCATCCATTCTTCAGTTGAGGGGCATCTGGGCTGTTTCCAGCTCTGGCTATTACAAATAAAGCTGCTACAAACATGGGTGAGCAAATGTCCTTATTGTGTACTTGAGTCTCTTTTGGATATATACCTAGGAGTGGTATGGCTGGGTCTTGAGGAAGCACTATTCCTAATTGTCTGAGAAAGCACCAGCTTGATTTTCAAAGTGGTTGTACAAGTTTACATTCCCACCAGCAGTGGAGGAGGGTTCCCCTTTCTCCACAACCTCTCCAGCATGTGTTGTCACTTGAGTTTTTCCATCTTGGCCATTCTGATGGGTGTAAGGTGAAATCTCAGGGTCATTTTGATTTGCATTTCCCTACTCCAAAAACAAAAATCCAATGGACAAGACAACGATGCTACATATACAAGACAACAACATCACTAGACACATGGCATAAGAAAACGAGGAAAGGTGTAATTTTTTTTTTTTTTTTTTTGCTATTCTCTTGCATGAAAATGAAAAATTCAAACACATACCTTGGCTATTATAATTACAAACCAAAAACAAACGTTCTAAACTTCCAGATAAATGATTTGCTTTGTACTACGTAGCATTAGAGTTACATCCAGTTTCATGTGCATGTAGAGACACATAGTGATAAATTTTGATTTTTGTACTATTTATACTGAATAGTAGAAGGATTAAAACAATGCAGGGATGATTTGCTTTAAAGAATCAAACAAAGGAGAGCTTCACAAAATAAAGACTGGAATAGCATAGTTAAAGTAAAAATTTTATGTACCATTTTTCTGTCTAGATTAAATATATTAATTTTTAAGTGCATTGAAAGATCAATGGAGAAAGTTATTTAATAATCCAGAGTTACAGAATCAGTTTTCCTTGGGGGTGGAAATCAGAGCAATTTTCATTTCTTTTTTTTATATTATAAATGTTATTTCAATAGTCTCTAATGTTTCATTATGAAATTTCTTATGAATATAACTAGTCCAGTCAGTTTTAAATATCTTCTATTATTAAATTACATAAATTTATTCATTAAATTAAGTAAATCTATTTTGTAAATAATTTTTATTTTAAGGAGGTGGGATGAACTTTATTTAGAAATCATGTCAATGACTGGTAGGAGAGTTCATGGATGCTTGAGCCACATTTGTGGATCTCTAGGACCTACTTGGCTGAAGGACTAACAAGTTGTCCTTTAATCTCCACACCCACTCCATGATATAGCATACACATAAATAATTGTAGGAAAAAAATTTAAAAAATAATACCAAAGGTGAATGGTTAATAGACTCAAGGCAAGAAGTTGTGACTGTTGTCATGCCAAAATACTTTGATCAGGTCAGTACCACTTCCTGACCTAGTCTGTGTTTAATAGATGGGCAGATACGTTTACTTAAACCACACAGAGTTTTGCACTGTTTGAATATAATCTTAGTTGGAAACCATGGAACATCTACTCCTGTAGATAAAAAGTCATAAAAACATTATAATTGATTAATCAAGAGGATATATGCAAGAAAAAAAGAAATTAGCTAACAGATATCCAACCATTTGTTGCGATCTTCTATTCATATGAAATGATTTTTACCATTCAAAGAATAAAAGGACTTATAAGAAAATGCATTACAATAGCTTTGCAAGGTATGTTTAAAGAATTAGGAAGACATTTTGAAAACATGTCTGATGAACAGTAATCATTTTTTAAAAGTGCTTTAAAGATTATTTGGTTGCATTAGCATGTAAGAGGATTCCAAAGACTTTTGGAAAATTATGAAAAGGAATAAGGTTCACAGAAAAAAAAGAGTGAAGGACACTTTATGCTAGTCAGGTTTTTGATTCTTGCTCTATGTGGGGTACTGCTGTCATGCTGGGAAGGAGCTAATATCGCCATTCTTACAGTGCATGGATAACGAGCACAGACTGCCAAGAAGTAACTCTAATCACAATAACCTCCACTTGCAACCAGCCACATCTCTGCTCTGCTCTCTCTTTCTTCTGCCCATTGACCATCTAGCTTTCTAGTTCAGTGTTCTCAACCTTCCTACTGCTACAACCCTTTAATACAGTTCCTCATGTTGTGATGACTCCCAATCATAAAATTATTTTTGTTGCTACTTTATAACTATAATTTTTCTACTGCTATGAACTGTAATGTAAATATCTGATATGTAGGATGTCTATTATTGTGACCCACAGATTGAGAACATCAGTTCTAGTTGGTCATGGAAGGGAAATGTGGTCCAGGATCTTCTGTTCATTACTTTGCTGTTTTTCAACCTAACACCGAGCTTCTTGTAAAAACAATTTCTTTTGTTTTTCTGTTGGTGTTTTTCTACTTGCTTGCTTTTGACATTTAAAAAAAATAAAGAAAATTAAGCAAAAGAAGTCCTTTGCTGTGTCTCAGAATATTTTCTGAAAAGTTAAAATTTGCTAACAAAACTGACTGCTGAGGAAAGCATGTATATCATTTGATATGTGATATCATGTATATCATGTAATCCTTGCATGGGCAAGGATTATTTTCCATAAGATCATAATATTTGAAGAGAAAATGTGGACTCAGTAACTAGAGACAGTAAATGGGTGTGGAGAAGGGGAAATCAGAGGTAAAATGTTTGGGTTAGGATAAGGAAAGTTTGGATGGCATTTCACGGGTGGGAATAGCAATTCAGCTGCTATAAAGGATCATATGTACAGCTAAATTTTGGCTTCTCATTTTTAAAATTTCCTTTTTATTGTTTTGGGTTTTTTGTTTTTGTTTTTCGAGACAGGATTTCTCTGTGTAGCCTTGGCTGTTCTGGATTCACTTTCTAGACCAGGATGCCCTCGAACTCAGAGATCCACCTTCCTCTGCCTCCCTGAGTACTGGGATTACAGGTGTGTGCCACAGCAATTGGTTTCTTTTTTAAATTCCTAAGTTTTGGCTTTGAAACAATTTACAATTATCTAATTATCTATATCTTTTGTCAAGATTTCTGAGGATGCGAAATGTGTATGTGTGCTGGATCCCCAGCCCCATACACTAGAGTACACAATTTCCTCCACCATTTCTTTATGTGTCTTCCCACCTACACCAGCATCTAGGATGTGCACCCCATTTCTCACCAAATTGTTAGGAGGACTCCATTTCAGGCCTCTTGTCTTTCACCAAGTACAGCCAAATATTTCATTACGGGATTGATTTTACTTTCTTCTCCATGGACACATCCCATAGATACTACCCACCCAGCTGGACAGCCGTTAAGTAGTTCTATAAATCATTGTCCCACTCACTTGCCTTGCCACCATTCAAGAGAGACAGGGGTAATTGATGCGGCTGCCGTCTTGCCAGAAGATCTATTTTACCAACCACAAGGAACCTTTCAAGTGCACTGCTGAAGCCTCCTTCCTGACACTTTCCAAATGATACATGGAAACTTACGCTTTTAAAAAAGAAAGATTTTCTTTTGACAGTTTTAACTTGAGGACAAATCTGTGACAAGCAGCTATTGTGCCTTCTTGCCATTGCCTCTGTGCATTCCTATGGCAGCGCAGTGCCAAACTTGTGTGTGAAGTCTTTTGAACAGGTTTTTGTGGTTCATTTGCTTTTTACAAACCAACAGCCACTGATATCAAACAGAGGTTTGTTAAGAAAGTAACTGATTTCCATCCGATCTTGCTTTCTGAGTCTTGTCACGAGGACAGGAACTTCATTTCATGGTTGTCTTAATAATAATGTTAGGCATCTCATCCTCTTCGCTTTTTAAATTTGGAAGCTAAATTGATACAATTGACTTAGTGCCTCGTTCCTGGATTTCTTCATGTATTCTTAAATAGATGGCAACCAGATTTATGACCTGGGGCATGATCCCGACACTTAGAAGAAGGCTGAGGAGGTTTGTTAAATTATATCGGTGCTTTGTCACCTGCTGCACATGTGTGGAAGATCATGGTGCACTTGAAGTCTTACAATCTCAGAAAATGCAAATTGTGCTAATTCAGGAAGCATCAGTCTTACAAAACATTTAACCATCAAGGTTGCATTTTTGTCTCATGTGTTTATTTTTATATTCTCAATTTGAATGCAAACCTGAAACTGTTAAGCATTTAAAAAATACCTCTAACAGCATGTTATATAAAAAGCCAATCAAAGTAAGCTAAAAATGTGCTAAAGAGGCTTGTTAAAAGCCTCTCTAATTGTGTAACTCACATCATATTATCTTTAAAAATTATCCAAGTGAATGAAGAAAAATGAATCATAAACTTGAGTATTATATTTTCTTTACAAGAAATAAATCTTAATAATAAAGGTTTGAGATTGAATAAAGCCAAGGGGGTATAGGGAATTTTTAATTCAGAATATGGTTGCTTTGAAAAGACATCACATCCAAAGACCTTACTCGATCTCTGAGTTCAAGGCCAGTGTGGTATGGAGCAAGTTTCAAGTAAAGAAAAAGCTTTGGTTCAGATGTGGCGATACATGCCTTTAATCCCATCGCTTATGAGACAGAGACATGCAGATCTCTGAGTTCTACTCAATTCTGTTCAGGCAGTTTTGGTGATAGTGAGTTGGGAAATAGTATGGTGGAGTTCATTTTGTGGAAGTTCAGTTTGTGGAATTGAGAGGCAATTTTAAACTGTGTGGATTTTGCAGAGAGGTTGAAGAGAGAACAAGCTAGACAGAGGTGAAGACAGAACAAGCCAAAGAATGAGAAGGAGCCAGAGCTTAGAACAGGTTTCTATAATTAATTGGAGGCCAAGCAGAGCTATGCAGTGAGAAACTGTGAGAAGCCAGATTTAATCAGTCAGTTTGAGAGATATTTGACCCAGAACAGCTGAGTTGAACCAGTCAGCCTAGAGCTCAGAAAGTACAAGAAAGGGTGAGCTTATTCAGCCATAATTCTCAGAGGCTGAAAGCATTCTTTTTATTTTTTTACTTTCTTTTTTTATTATTGTTATTATTAATTACACTTTATTCATTTTGTATCCCCCCATAAGCCCCTCCCTCCTCCTCTCCCGATCCCACCCTTCCTCCCCTTTCTGCATGCATGCCCCTCCTCAAGTCCACTGATAGGGGAGGTCTTCCTTTCCTTCTTTCTGATCTTAGACTATCAGTTCTCATCAGAAGTGGCTGCATTGTCATCTTCTGTGGCCTGGTAAGGCTGCTCCCCCCTCAGGGGGAGGTGATCAAAGAGCAGGCCAATCAGATTATGTCAGAGGCAGTCCCTCCTCCCATTACTATGTAACCCACTTGGACACTGAACTGCCATGGACTACATCTGTGCAGGGGTTCTAAGTTTTCTCTATGAATAGTCCTTGGTTGGAGTATGAGTCTCTGGGAAGTTCCCTGTGTTCAAATTTTCTGGTTCTGTTGCTCTCCTTGTGGAGTTCCTGTCCTCTCCAGCTCTTACTATTTTCCACTTCTTACATAAAATTCCAATCACTCTGCCCGACAGTTGGCCATCATTCTTGACCTAGATTAGATTGTGCGAAAACTAGTTCTCAAGACTAGGCCAAAGTTAGCAAATAAAGGCAGTAGGTCTCTAGATGACAATTACCTCAGGCAAATAAATGTTACTTTACCAAAGTTACATTTAACTTTGTATAATAGTCTAACAAAAGTTATATTTTGGTTTTAAATTTACATCAAAATTTGTAAACTTTAAGACTGCAATATCATTTGTATGTCTTTCTTTTGGAGATGAGATCTCCTGGTTCTTCACTATGAGGTTCTTCTCAAAATGCATTTCAAGTCAAAACTCTTGTTGAGTAGCTTTTGATTCTCTAGTGTGACAAGGGTTCTAGCTAACCACTATTTTAAGAGAATTTTCTTTAGTGAATGTTGTGTTTTTTCACATAGGCTTATTTATGCTTCATCTCTTTTCATACTTTGTAAGGTACTAAGAACAACTTTGTCTTGCTTGTAGTATAATTTTTGCATATATTTTTACATTTCCATCATCAGCAATGCCAGAGTTCTGTTATAATTTTGGTAAATGCTGTGAGTTGATGATTTTAATATAAAAGAACCATATTCATTTTCTGAGCTGATGCCAGGGATCAGCCAAATTTGAGGAAAACGTACAGTGAAGAATTTTACATTACTGTACAGGTAAATAGCATGACCTCTGCAATGTGCTGGGAAGCTTTAATGGCACATTTGCAATTAAAAATACGAAGATCCATGCCTCAAGGAACAAAGCTAATTTTAGAACTGCTAGAGCCTACGTGCAAATCCTGAGCTGAACTTTTTTATTTTTTTAAATGACTTAAGCTTTTTTTTTTTTTTTTACTATCTGAATATTTGTATATGAAGGAACACTCATTTTTTATGCCCCTATTAGCTGAACATTTTATTATCCACAAACAACTACACTATTCTGAACATTGGAATCATGTTATCCCCTAAAACATAACTGGAGTATTTCTTCTTCTGCTCTTCTATCTTTTGTTGAAGGAGCATGTTCATTTTTGTTTTGGAGCTATCTGCGAATCTATGTTATAGCTTTGTTTGTTTTGTTTCATTTTTATGCTTAAGAACTGCAACCTTATACAGAAATAGAGCTAGCTAGTCCAGCCACTGTCAGTTATGGTTTGTGTGTCTGGAGAAGTCACTTGAAATCATTAAGTTATGAACATGAATCACTGTGGAGATTTTTTTGTTGCAGGATATTTGATCACACTGTGAACCCATAGATTGTGCTGTTTACTGGAAATATCCGTTTTTAATTGTGGTGTCTTTGGGCACTAGAACACACCTTTAATCCAAGACATTTCTGATTGAATTTAAAAAAAAAAAAAATCAACCATAGGTTAAAGAGGCAGAGCAAGGAAGCAACCATTTGGCAGGGAGTAAACACAGGAAAAAAAAAAAAAAAAAGAGAAAGTAAGAGGAAGCCAGAAGGACAGAAGGAAAGACAGATAGACTCACAGGAAGCAGAAGAGGAGGACATTCAGATCTGTGGGTGTTTTGAGAAGGCATGGGGAAGGAAGCTTCTTTTTTCTTTTGGGATGACTGAGGAGGAAGATGAGCTAGGTACTTTCTTTACCTCCCTGAGCTAGCAGGCTTTCACCCCAGCAGCTGTCTCCCGAGTCTTCATTGGTAAAATCAAAATATTGAGATTTTTATTGAAAACAACAGTTAATAATGAGCTTTAAATAAAGCTATCAATAGACACTAAACTGTCAGCCACTGTAACTTGTACACATAGTCTCACCACCTAGCATGACAAAATTGTATGTTCATAGTCTGTAGACAATGGCCTAGAAATTTCCAGGCCAGTGTGGGCTAGGTATCAAGAAACTGTATCAAACACACAGACAAGATAAAAAAAAATACAATGTAGGATCAAAGTAAGGAATTCTGTTTCACTGATGACCTGATCTTCTATCATCCCTTGGCAGTCACCACAGACCTTTAGAAACACATGCATGTCATAATGAAGGCGATTGTACTTCTGGGTAATCTAAGAAAGAGTTTAAAGAGTGGATCTTCCCTCTTCAAGTGTGTTTATTTATTTTATTTTTTTAAATTTTTTTATTTAACTTTTATTAATTACACTTTATTCATTTTGTATCCTCCCATAAGCCTCTCCCTCCTCCCCTCCCGGTCCTACCCTCCCCCCTCTTTCTGCTTGCATGCCCCTCCCCAAATCCACTGATAGGGGAGGTCCTCCTCTTTTTTCTGATCTTAGTCTATCAGTTATCATCAGAAGTGGCTGCATTGTCAGGGTTCTAGGTTATCTCCATGAATAGTCCTTGGTTGGAGTATGAGTCTCTGGGAAGTTCCCTGTGTTCAAATTTTCTTGTTCTGTTGCTCTCCTTGTGGAGTTCCTGTCCTCTCCAGCTCTTACTATTTCCAACTTTTTACATAAAATTCCATTCACTCTGCCCATCAGTTGGCCATCAGGCTCAGCATCTGCTTTCACAGTCTGCATGGCAGAGGCTTTCAGAGGCCCTCTGTGGCAGGTTCCAAGGTTGTTTCCTGTTTTCTTCTTCTGGCTTTCAGAGGCCCTCTGTAGCAGGTTCTTGCTGCGACTTATTTATTGGCTTGTATTTTTTTCATCATTATCAATTCTATGCTGGAATAAGTTTCTAAACTGAGAAAGAAGATACATTCAAAGCAAGAAGCTTTCTGAAAAGTACAAGTACCACCATTGTCTCCTTCCAGAGCTCTGGGTGTGACCCACTGCATATTTTCTGGATTCCAGCCTTCTTCCCCCCTTTTAACTCAGGAAGTACCAAATAAGCTTTCCCACTAGAAGAAGACCATAGGTCCAGTTGCTCAACCATAATGGATCACAGTTCTTGCTAGAACTAACTAGCTTTCACGTAAATGACCAAGATATAAATGACATAGCTTTCATATATGTCCCTTGATGGCAACATGGCTTTATATCTTGTGGATCCCTTAGTCTACATGAAAAGAAGAAGCTATTCAGTCTCATTGCTTCATACAAGATTGTACAGCAGAAGAGGCACTAGGCCTACTTTTAAACACTAGCCCAGATGTCATTGAGCAACTCTTCTGAGATGTCAAAGAACATTTCAATAGCAAAGCTGCACAGAAAATAGTTAAGGAAGAAATGCTGATGCCTGTCCGGTATTGAATGAGGCCAACTGAGAAATTGTGACTTCTGGGGCAAGGAATCTTTTCTGATTTTATAAAATTCTACACAGAAAGATAAACAAGTGGCCCATTGTCTTGTAGAGTGTAACAGTGGGCTCGAAAGCACGTTTCACTTGATAACAGAGTAAAGTCAACATAACTAACAACCAGTCTGTCAAGTGACAAGTAGTTAAACCTATGATTTTCATCACCGACCAACTCTGTCTTCCATAAGGTACACTTATCCCAGAATAATTCTGTTTGCTACTAAGCAACTTCCAAACCAGGAAAAACAAAATGGACTAGTCGTAAATCACCTGAACCATTTCCCATCACCATTCCCAACATCACTAAATTATCTTAAATGTAAGGAAGATTGAAAATGTGGTTGATACACTTTATGGTTGGCTGTATTTTTTTCTGGATAAATAGCTTGTTTTTTATAAATATTCCAAAAGTAAATGAGAACAGAGAGCATAATTCATTAATGATCCCCCTTTCAGCAGCAATGTGCTCTTAATTTTATAGATCCATAAACATGTTCTTTTCCTCGTGTGAATGAAAAATAATATATTGTGTGCCAGAATCCAAACTTGAACACTGGTTTTTAAAAAGCAGAAATCATGCAAAGAGCCTCAACATTTGAAAAGAATTTACTGTAATTCAAGTATCTTAACATGTGTTAATGGCATAGTGTGAGCTTTTGTATGGCTTGCCTTGGCTCATGAAGTTCCATGCAAGAGGCCTAGAGGTCCAGTCTCTTCCTTCCTTGTGATTAATATTTTATAATCTAAAAATAACAGAAATGTGTTGAGAAATAATGCTTCTAAACGTTTGATAAAATAACATTTTAATGAATATAGAATTTATGATTATAGAAGTATTTTTCTTTAAGGAATATTTTCTGTTTCTAACTTTAGTTTTTAAATGTATTACAATTTTTAAAAGATTAAACTAACTTTGTGTTTGAGGCAAAATCTCAAACACAGAGATTTAAAAGAAAGATGGTTAATCATATTTGTCCTTTTTAAAATATTAATCACAGGTCATTTCACTTTGTATCCCAGCCGTAGCCCTCTTCTTCTTTCCCTCCCAATTCTACCCTCCCTCCCTCATCTCCTCCCTGCCCCCTATGTGTTAGACATTGGAAGTAGGAAGACAGGGAATAAGGCAGAAGCCTTCCACAGAGGGCCTCTGAAAGACTGTATCCAGCAGGGTATTAAAGCAGATACTGAGACTGAGGACAGAGGGCATGGAATTTTATCAAAGAAGGAGGAGATAGAAAGACCTCAAGGTGACAGGAGCTCCACAATGATAGCAACATTGCTAGAAAAACCTGGACCCTAGGGACCCTGCAGAGACTGATACCAAGGCCAATGCATGGAGAGGACCTAAATCCCCAGCTCAGATGTAGCCCATAGACTCAGTCTCCAAGTGGGTTCCCTAGTAAACAGAACAGGGCTTTCTCTGGCATGAACTCAGTGACAGGCTCTCTGATTACCTCCACCTGGTGGTAAGAGGGTACAGTCTTGCCAAGCCACAGAGAAAGACAACGCAGTCAGTCCTGATGAGACCTGATAGGCTAGGGTCAAATAGAAGGGAAAGGAGGACCTCACCTATCTGTGGACTAGGGGAGAAGCATAGGGGGAGAAGAAGGAGGGAGGGTGGGATTGGGAGGAGATGAGGGAGGGGACCACATCCAGGATACAAATTGAATAAATTGTAATAAATGATAATAATAAAAAAGAAAAAATAAAAGTAAGATGGACACTTGACAGTATTGGCAACTTTAAATGAAATATAATGTTTGTTTTAAAGTTTTGTTAAAATAAGCCACATTAAAGTACTTGCATATATGACTTTTAAGTTTCTTTATTCACTAATTCACTAATTCAAACTATAGCTATTAGATTATTACTATGGATAAAGACTTCTACAACAAAACAGAGTTTTGAAAATAAATAGACATGGTTTTTCTTTCATACACTCAGGGAAGTAACTTCAGTAATCAAGGGAAGAATAATGCAATGTAGTAACGTATGTATGTAGCAGACTAGCACAGCAGGTAAAGAGGCTCTTAGGTATCAGTCAGAAGGCTTCTCAGAAGTTATGTATCTACTAAGATTTTAATGAGTTATCTAAGTGAGAAGAGAGGCTTACTTCCTTGAGCAACGTATGCAGAAATCCAGGTAGTTGGTCAAACATTACAATTCCATTGAGTAGCAAGAAACCTCACTAAAGGCATTGGTGAGAAACTAGGGTATTCCCACTTAGCCTGGAATTTGGAATTTTGACATTTAACAAGGGGAGGAGATAAAGGTTAATGCATAGTTAGCTAGGGCTAATTATAAAAAGGTTTGCTTCAGTTTCATATCTTTAAACATTCTTTCATGATATGTTAATACTTTGTTAGGGTTCAACATGCACAGAAGCCTCATGCCTTTATTTTTAAATATAAAGATACTCAGTACATAAAGTTCCTTGATCAGGTCCTTTGAGTAACAATGACATGATTATTGGCAGCAAAAGCCAGCATTTCTTCATTTTCTCAAAAAAGTCATCAGGGATATTGCACATCTATTTCTGATCATTTTATTTTATTTTATTTTTAATATTTCAGTGAGAATATTATACAATGTGTTTTGATTATATTTACTCCTCTTCTCACTCTTCCTAGATCCACCTGTCATCTACACTATCCACCTAATTTTGAATCCTCTTGTTCTCTGTCCCCTGTCTTTCTGTCATCAAGTTCAATTTGTGCTACCTATACTCTTGGATGAATGGCCTTCCACTCAATCTGCTTTTACCACACACTTCTTCTGCCTGCTCCTGATTGTGTTCAGCCATTGGTGAAAACAATAGGGTATTAGAAAGGGAGGAAAGAAAATTCACCCTACTAACTCTATTTCTTTCTTTTACCTCAACACTGTAGGACACAGATGCACAGTGTGCTTTTTACTTATAATACCAACACCTGGATTCCTGATTCCAGGGCCCCAATAACAGTTCTGTTGCAACCCCCAAAAGCTGACAGCTTATTATTGTCCACTGTTGAGAATTCCTGGGTGTTTCACTATTTCATCTCAGTTTCATAATCTTACCTGTATCTCTGAAAAGACCAACTTATTAAACTCCTTTGCATTTCAGTGCTGAGTGTACCATCTGTTCCCTGATGTGACCCAGACTCATACATATGGAATCTGTCAGAAATATCATGCAAAGCCATTGAAGAACAGATAAAATGTGATAGGCATCTGAGAAAAGCAAAGCAGGTTTATTTCCTGAAATTTTACCAGCTCAACATTACTCAATGAAATATATATATATATTCAAATGTGCACAAGGTTACATAAAATATTATCAAAGCATATTTAAAATGATATACTTTATCATTTCATATATGATATAACTTATATTAGTTGATATAATGATATAATTTATATTAGTTTATGTTGATTTGACAAGTTAAATTAACACTAATAATTTCAATATGAAATCAATATGATGAATTATCTTTTTAATTGTATAGCACATCCCACATTTATATAAGAACTGCTTCCTACTCAAATGAGGAAGCATAAAGTATTTGCTTCAGAAAACTGATTACTTGACTTGAGAGTTTCAGAACCCATGTAAATGCCAGTGTAAGAAGTGTAACAATCTGTAGTCCAGGCTAGCCCTTTTTGCTTTTGAGGAGATAGAGTCTGGAGAAGCAATAGAGGCTCTCAAGATGGGTTAACCAACAGTTAACAGGAGAGAGCCTCTGTTAATAAGAAAGAAGGTGAGAAACAACACTCAAGGTTGTCCTATCACTATACACATGTGCTATAAGTGTGTGACCACAGAGATAAGAACATACATGTACACAAAGTATTAAGTACAACTTAGATACCTAAAATTTTTAATATCTCATTATATGCCTCTGTTTAAAGTATAAGAATCAATTTAGCTAAACTCTCTCTTTACTTAACTAAGTTCTTCTAGTTAGAGGTTTGATGAAACACTATACACGTTTAATGTTGCACATCAGTTTATGCACAACAGTGCAATGAAAACGTATTAGTGAAACACAGATTATACTTATTTAGTTCTAGTAAACTGAAGGTATTATTTTATCTGGACCATGAAGCAGTGTTACCAGCAAATGACTACCAGAAACTACCATTTATGATATGATTTCAGTTGTATTATAAAACTTAAATTCACTGTTTTGTTGTTGTTGTTGTTGTTGCTGTTGTTGTTGCTGCTGCTGCTGTTGTTGTTGTTTTGTTTGTTTGTCTTTTTTTCGAGGCAGGGTTTCTCTGTGTAGCACTGACAGTCCTGGACTGGCTTTGGTGACCAGGCTGACCGTGAACTCATTCAATAAAGAGCTATTGGCAACGGATAGTTGCTGCCATTGGTTGGTACGAGGATTTGGTGGATATCTGTGGGTTATCTGCCTGGGCTAACTTTCTCCCTGTTTCAGAATGCTGTAAGTATAGAAAAGTCAACAATGCAAGTGATTCACGTTCATTGAAATGTAAAGTGTGACACTTAGAGTGCAGTTGCCTGGCACCCTGTGGCTTTTCCGTGTTTTGCCTGCTTTATATTGACATTCCTAATGTGCTTAAAATTATGTTGTTTGGCAGCTTCTCCTTTAAACCATTTGTGACATCTTATTGATTCTCTTATTAGTAAATGAGATAAAATCTTTGAGTTTATTTTAAAGGCTGGTCATTATTATTCCATTTGCAGTACCTTTGAATGTCTTCTCTAAAACTTATGTTGTAAACAGTTTTAATTATAATAGTATTACAAGATGGGATATGTAAATTTTCACTATGTAATGTTGGATCTGCAACTAATTATATAGAGAGTTCACCAACGGGGCAAGAGAAATCAAGTTTTCACATCCTTCAGCCCACTCTTGTCTGTTGTCCAAAATGTATTTGATGTGCCTATTCCTCATCTTATCAGATAAAGACTCAAGTACTTACTGAAACTATGATGTCACCAATAGCAAACTGACCAATGATATGCATATTAAGTTGCAAAATCTTTAAGAATAAGGAAGTGATTTCTTAAAAACACCATACTTAAGATGAACAGAAGTTTTCAGTTCTTAGGCCGTTCCAATAACCAGATATACAGAACCTCGTTCTTATCTGTGGCCAGTCCAAGTTTCCCATGATCTTGGGTTTTCTCTACTCCCTCCAACCTCCTTTCCCCCTTCCCAATTAATATTTTTTCTTGAGGACTTGTGCTCTCTGTCTCAGTTTTCATTGCCATATTCACTGGCATGGAAGTTAATTGGTGTCTAATGTCACCTTCACAGGTAGAATTAATGATATAACAAAGGGAAAGATTAAGGCCTCCATTTGTCTCTTTCATTGTTTCTTTCTCCATGTCATTCTTACAGCCATATGACAACTTAGAAAGAAGGTGTTTATCCTGCACATCCTAGACTCCAGAAAGAAAACATTAATGTGCATGTTTTACAGTAGCAGGCATTCTTCTATAACAGTATTATTCTAGTCAACTGTACACTAAAACTGGAGGCTACTGACTTATAAATGGAAATTGTTTGATAACTCATAGTTTTAGGGTGTCTTAGGTAGGGTTTTGTTTCTGTAAAGAGACACCTTAACCATGGCAATGCTCATAAATGAAAACATTTAATTAGTTGAGACTTACAGTGCAGAGATTTAGTTCCTTATATCACTGCTGAAAGTATAGTGGCATGCAGGCAGACATGGTACTGGAGAGGTACCTCAGCATTCTACACCTGAATCTACAGGGAGCAGGAAGTGATGGTGAACCACTGGGCCTGGCTTAAGCTTCTGAAATCTCAAAGCCCAACTCCCAAGTGGCAAACTTCCTCTGATAAGACCACATCTACTCCAATAAGGCAACACTTCCTAATAGCACCATTCCCTATTTGCCTACAAAGGCCATTTTCATTCAAACCACCACAGAGGGTGATAATATGGTACTAACATCCTCAGTGCTAGCCAGAACTACAGATCAAATGGTATATGGCAAATGAAGGAGCTCTTTTCAAAGCAGTCCATCTCAAGTAAGAACAAAAAGAAATGACTGATGTCTTAGACTTGTATCTTTCCTACTAGTCTTTTTTTTTGTGAGAAATCAAGGGTGTTCTCAGGAGCTACCAGGGAATCCCAACAGAAGACTTTGCAAGAGAACTCTCTAAAGACTCCACTGACTCAAGGGGTTTCTTTTATTCACACCTTTTCAGTTTCCAACATCACTCAACTTTTCTCTTTTGTAGACCAAAGTTCCAGTCACCATGGACCATGAACAGATATTCAAATCATAGCAAATATTAGTGGGTTTATACACCCATTTTAAAATGTGATTTCAAAAGTAAGCCTTTTCTTCTACTGTCTTTTTACAGGCAGTCCTTTTCCCTGAGAAGCTTTGCAGAGAACATCAGTTGACAATTTCTTTCTGGGTCATTAGAATCCGTGCACTTTTAAGTCATCCAAAGTTAGAAATGAAGGTTGTTACTCTTCTCGTCCCTCAGAGTGCATGTTTGTCTTCCAAGATATGTGTTTCTGTAGCCTAGGTTCTTCCTAAGGAGGTGAGGAGAATAATTTTATATGTAGAAGACAACAAAAGCACTTCTATTCCTTAGAAATTGCATAATCCCCAAGAGTGCTATTTGTTTTATAATACTTTATTGTCACGATTCAAATTATCTGGAAAAACTTCTCTAACATTCAGAATGGTGTGAAAGGTTGTGGTTACTTTCAATTTCAGAGGTACCAGTTAGGAAAGGAGGAAAGAATCAACAGTTGCCACTGAAAGCTCAGAAGCTGGGAATACTATTTTGTACTATCCTGATTTAACTAAAGGATGACTCTTTCAAATCCTTTATCACAATGGACTTTTCCTAGTTTGCTTTCTGTTGTTGTGATAAAACCATAATCAAAATCATGCTGGGGAGATTTCATGCTGTTTAAGTTCATAATGGAGGAAGCCAGAACCTTGCACTGGGAACTGAAAGAAAGTTCACAGAAGAACAGGATTTGTTGGCTTGCTAAACTGTCTTCCTTATGCACCTGCCCTGAATCTTCTCATATCAATTACAAACCTACAGATATGACATTAGGTCAGTCTGATAGAGGAAAATTCTCAGGTAAAGTTTCCTTTTCTCAAGTATATCAAATTGGCAGCTAAGGTTAATAATGATAATGGGCACAAACTGTGAGGAGGGGTGTAATCTGGAAATGATAACACTCTTCCTTTAGCCACATGAAAGTTCTGGGTGGGCAATTGCTGAAACAACAAAAGTTGAAATTTTTGATTCCTACTAGGAATACTGGGGCAAATCACCATGAAAAAAAATACACAACTATCTTTTAATTAAGAACCAGAAAATATAAATTGTATCTTCATTTAAACTTGGAGCAACCATAAGGTATTTGTTGCTCTTGTGTGTCTCGAATTAGATGCAATATGAGCAGCTGTCTCAAATTCCTGCCTCCTTGCCCCCATCATAATTAACTGTAGCTTTAATCAATGAGGCAAAGTAAGCTCTTTATCACATCACTTTCTTTGGTTGGGGTAGTTTATTGTAATAAGCAAAGAAACAATTACTCGAAATCTTGGTATTGCAATATATATATGACTATGATGTTATTAAGTCATTGGGAGTGTTTTGTGGTAGAATGCAGAAGATTTTGGAAGTCTGGGTTAAAATAACTCTTGAATCTTGAAAGCTAGAGGCAGAGTTTAAAGGATCATTTTGATGATAACTCAGAAAACAGGAATGTAAGAGAATTGTAGATTGTGGAAGCCTTCCTTCTCTTGAGTTTTCAGAGTGGAACAAGTACTCAATAAAAACTGCTTCAGGACATCCATGTGACACTTTGGCCAAGAATATGTATTTATTCTGTCCAGGTCCTCTTAGCTGAATGACATTGAACTGAAAGATAATGAACTGATTTGTTAACCGGAGGGAAGGCCTGTTATTAATCTTAAAGTTTCAGACCAAAAGAGGGCAGGCAACAAAGCAGTTATAATTGTTAGAGAGATCAACACTAGTGAATTGGCATTGGAAAAAAATGCCATGAATGCAAGACCCCACCCATCAAAGGTCCACATTTATAAATATGCACGTTTTATGTAAAAGAAGTAGACCTGAAAGGAGATTTGCAAAGTAACTTTAGAGTGTTTCTACAGACTCAGTAATGAGAAGTTGATGTTGATGTGATTCAAAAAAGCTAGTGTCCAAGTGGGTTACATAGTAATGGGAAGAGGGACTGCCTCTGACATAATCTGATTGGCCTGCT
>REGO01000916.1:122756-178525 GCA_010120015.1 Rhombomys opimus
AGCCACTCCTGATGTGATCTGATAGACTAAGATCAGAAGGAAGGAGAGGAGGACCTCCCTTATCAGTGGACTTGGGGAGGGGCATGCGTGAAGAAAGGGGAGGGGGAAGGGGAAAGGGAGGAGGGGAGGGTGGGACCAAGAGGGGAGGAGGGAGGAGCTTATGGGGGGATACAAAGTGAATAAAGTGTAATTAATAAGATAAAATTAAATTAAAAAATAAAATAAAAAAGTACCTTGCACGGGAGGAAAAAAAAAGCTAA
Source organism: Rhombomys opimus (assembly GCA_010120015.1). Classification (NCBI taxonomy): domain Eukaryota; kingdom Metazoa; phylum Chordata; class Mammalia; order Rodentia; family Muridae; genus Rhombomys; species Rhombomys opimus. The sequence continues at coordinate 123,017 of REGO01000916.1, forward strand.
GCCATTCTATATTCTTCTACAGATAATTCTGTTTAGCTCCATACCCCATTTTTTTTTATTGGATTACTTGATTTGTTGCTTTTTAACTTATTTAGTTCTTTATATATTCTGGATATCAGCCCTCTGTGGATTTAGAGAGGGTCAGGGAGGGGATTAGGGAGGGAATGAGGGAGGGAGCTACAGCTGGGATACAAAGCAAATAAACTGTAATTAATATAAAAAACAAAAACTTAATTTAAAAAAAGCTAAGCTCAATTCATGAACTGGCAGCAGAACTTGATAGTGTCATTCATGCAGTTGGTATTGGGTTTGAAAGCCAAAAGAACAACCAAAAACATCAACAACTTTATGGACAGAAGCTGAGAAAAAGCAATGGTACCAGGGTTGGCATCCATTCAAGGAAGCCCTAAGAGGCCATTGAGTACGTTTCTGAGGGTGAACCCTAAATTCCAATGGAGACTCTAGGAAATTGGAGATGCCCAGAACATGACCACAGGCAGGGAATGAAGCTCGTCTAAGAGAAAACCCTCAGGTAAAATAGGCAGCTGAGCTGGAAGGCTGAGTCAACCTAAGCCATCTGGAGCTAATTTCATCATGAACTTCAGATGTTGGAAACAGCTGTAGGATTTGGCATTTTCCTTGTTGGATTTTGGTTTGCTTTTGGCAGATCATTTCTTGCTCTGGCCTGCTTTTTCCCCTTTGGAAGAATAAATTTACCATGTACTATTGTGTTTTGTTAGTATGTAGCAGGTTTTTTATTTCCAAGAATTTAAGTTAATATATTTTGTACTTCTAGAGGTTAGTTTTGTCAAATACTATGAGAATTTTTCTATTTTTTTGAGATTATAATATAATTACAGTATTTATCCATTCCTTTGCTCACTCCAAACATTCCTATATACTACTTCCACTTTCCTTAAAACCCATGGCCTCTGTTTTCCTTAATTGTTTATATATATCATATAATCTATAAATTTACAATATAAATGTTATATATTAATATACAATATAGTATATGTATATAATATTTTAAATAAATATATTTATTGTATATAAAACATTAAACGAACATATATATTTATGATATAAATATTTAATATATAAATTTATATTATATATATACATACGTGTGTGTGTGTGTTTATTAAGGAAATTTAACTTTGTGTAGGGTGGAAGCATCTCAGGCTTTTCCACATCTTTATTTACTTGTCCATTGGTATTGTCTTTATTCAGCTTATGCTTGGGAGTCACACTTGTGAGACTTTATGGTTGTAGAGTCTGATATTTTAAGGAGACTCAGTCTTACAACATATTCTCTAATTCTTTGGCACTTACACTTTTTCTGGCCCTGCTTCATCACTGTTTCCTAAAATTTAATTGTGGGAGTTTTTTTGTAGATATATCCATTGGGACTGGATTCCACAACTCTGTGTTTTGATTGGTTATAGTATTCTGTAGTGGTCTTGGTCTGTTACAAAGTTAAGATTCCTTGATGAGTGTTAAAGGGTAACACTTATCTGTGGATATAAGAGCAAATGACTATAAATAATTGTACACTATGAGAATTTTAAATTGTAATGACTGCATTTTACATTGTAACCTGAAATTGATTAGCCTGTGGGACTAAGCAATTTAGGGGTAGAAGGATATATCATGAAAGTGACATGTCTGTCTAGTAGACAAGGGATAAAATTGTTATGATGAGTGTTGTCAATTTGATAGAATCTAGAATCACCTGGAAGACGGACTTCTGAGCATGTATATAGATATTGCCTTGCTTGCATTAGTTGTAGTGGGTGGCACAATTCCCTAAAAAAAAATAGGCTGAGTAGCAGTAAACATGCACTTGTTACTCTATGTTTTTAACTGTGGATGCGATATGATGTGTATCCATTTTCTTCAAGTTCCTGATGTCTTCAGTATGATGAATAATACTCTTAAAACTCCAAACTTCCACCTTCTCCTTTAAGTATCTTTCTTTCTTTCTTTCTTTCTTTCTTTCTTTCTTTCTTTCTTTCTTTCTTTCTTTCTTTCTTTCTTTCTTTCTTTCTTTTTTTCTTTCTTTCTTTCTTTCCTTTCTTTCCTTCCTTCCTTCCTTCCTCCCTCCCTCCCTCTTTCCTTCCTTCCTTCCTTCCTTCCTTCCTTCCTCCCTCCCTCCCTCCCTCCTTGCTTCCTTCCCTCCTTCCTTTCTTATCAGAGCAGCAGGAAAAGCAGCTAACACAGGTGTTTAAGTAGTTACCTATTAATGACCTTCCAGGCTCTTCAGAATGTCATCTCCTCACCCAGAACTCAACACATGCTTTTGAATAGTATGCAGTGTCCAAAAATTTCAGTCCTTACCTTTACCTGCTAATTGTGAGGGAGTGTTTCACTTTTAGTGAGGTTATTAAAACCTGTTAATATCTAACTGGCTTCTAACTAGCAGAGGTTTTTGTTGTTGTTGTTTTGCTTTTTGTTTGATTTTTGTCCTTGTTTTATTTTTGTTTTTTTGCTTGTTTTGTTTTTGTTTTGCTTTTGCATGCTATATACTTACTTAAATGAATAACATGGTAGAATTAACTAAGATGTAACTGAATGTCCTCAGTATTACTAAACTATAATTGCAATTGTTCTATTAACATGCAGATAGCATGTTTGAGTATCTTTCTTGGGAGTGTAATTATGTTATGATTAATGAAAGAAAACAACTGACAACTTTACAATAGATAACTAAATTGAAAATTTCTGATTAGATCTTATATTATGTACTTACTATATTTGTTATTGGCTATTCTGGTGTATTTACTCAACATTGTGCTTGCAATAGTTGTTAGCATTCTTGTAGTTGAATAAAATTATTCTTTCTTTAAGTATTTGATTTGTAATTAGAAAGAGAATAGTTCACTTACTGAAAAATGATAAAATAACTATCATTTATTTATGTTATAGAACCAAAATTTCTAAAAGTTGTATCATCATGGAACTGTCTCTGGGAAGCTGGTCTGATGTACATTTAACACATTCATCAAAGATCTGCTGTTTAACCCAGCACCATGTTTTCATAAGATAGATATGAAATAAAGGTGACATAGTTTTGGTCTACAATCTTTGATACATAAGTTATATAAATCATATATTGACAGTAGCTAGAATGAACTGTTAGGCCCAGCAGGAGCCTAATTCTCAGGGAGAAAGATGAAGTAAACTTAGGAGACCAGATCGATGCAATTTCGAGAGGTTTATTCACGCCATTGCACAATGTGGATGTCCCCCCCCCCCAAACCAGTGAGGAACAGTCCCAAGAGACAGAAGCCCAGGGTTTTTAAAGGAAAAAGCATGGGAATCATGGGAGTTGCAAGCTTGGTAACACTGGATTGGGTAAGGTAGTTAACTTTTAAAATGATTGGTCTATTTTAGGCACCATGACCAGTCAGTCCCCCCCCCCTCCGGTTTCCAGGCAAAGTTATCTCATACTGCAGATCTGGACACTCCTCCCCAGCGGGGTGGAGACCTTTTCATTCCTTTGCAATAGGGTGGGTCTTGTCTCAACTCACCTGCTCTTCCTCCTGCTTTCTGGAAAAGTACTGGGAGAACTTAGTTTAATATGGGGTATAAAATTTATAAAGAAGCCTGTAAAGTTAACTTGTTCCTTTCAGAACAATATGTATGAATTTACTTATTAAGTATAAAATAATATCTTATTTTTCTACAATCATAACATAGCATATAAACAACTTTTTCCCACTGACAGCAATGTACACACTTGTCCTGAATTTCTGGTAAAACTTTAAGAGAAGAATATCTTATGTTATAAATTGAATTGCAGAAGAAGTGAGAGGTATACATTATGTGAAATGTCTTCTTTGATGATGACAGGAAAATTTCAGGAATCAATAACAATGAAAATTGAAGCTTTTTATAAATTTGTGGATATAAACATCATATTCCCCAATAACAGATGTACCAAAGAATAAAACAAAATTGAAATATGAAATTAAAGATGAAAGAAAAGGAAAACACAACACCCTAAAATTCATAAGCATTCAATTTAAGCAACCAGAAAAAAAACAAGTTGAATCTGAGTTAACGCAAGGAAAAAATAATACATATGACAGAAGTGTTAGCTGAAATAAAAAGAAAATGAATAGAAATAACCAAAATTAAGTCAAGTATTGATTCCTTGAAGTATATTGAACTAAATGGAAGGGTGTGCTAAAAGGAAAAGCTCACATCACTAAAATCAGCAATAAAACAACTGGGACACTAATATTGATTCCACAGAACTTAAGAAACGAAAAGGTATTGCAGTTGAGTATCTGGATGACTGAGCATCAAAAATTGAGATAGCTTTTGAAAATACTTAATTCCTAGAAACACAAAACCTATATCATTGAAGAAGGCCACTGTAATAGCAGCCCACAGGAAGTCCGCGAGTTCTTGCATCCTAATTATCTTTGTTTGATATGAAAATTTATTCTTACTTCACTTATCACATAATGTTAAAAGTGGACTTGGAAAGGGGCACAGTAGTGATGAGGGAGGGAGGGAGGGACTGGGAGGGAATGAGGGTTCGGGGCACGGCTGGGATACAGATTTAATAAAATGTAATAAAAAAAAAGTGGACAATGGTCTGTGAATACTACATAACATGTCAACTTTTCCTGCAAAGCTTTTTCTTTTCTTTCTTTTTTTAAATTTTTACTGACAAAACTTCCTGATCTTCAGAACAAATGCTTCATTAAATTTTCTCTAAATTCCACTGTCCCTGAAGATAAGATTGAGTCAGGCTTTTTCCTCAGCATTTAGAGCCCCGTGACTTCTTTGATATTTTTGACGCCCAATGGAATTCTAATCTCATGACTGTCTAGCTCTGAGCTTCTGACCCAATTACCTGCTAGGGTAAAACTCAGTGGGTGTTACATTTTTCTTCCTGACATTTCTCTAAATATTGAGACTAGGGCTATAAGTCTGTAAAATGCAATACAAACAAAATAAACAAAACTTATTTTTGTTTAAGGGCTTTTCTATTAGCCTGTCTTAGAAAACAGAAAGGGTTTATTTGTAAATCAATATAAAATTTAACATGTTCTGAGACATCCTTATGTTACTCCATTACATCTATCAGCCTTTCTGTTTATCATCATTTCTCAGGAGGAATACAAAACAAGAAAAGCAGAAAGAGCACATACATAAGCAACATGGGATATACAATTTAAGTAGAATTTTCTATACGGTAGCTTTCAGTGTTTTATCTTAAACTTTACAGTCTTTTGTCCTGAGACCTGTATGTTCTTACCCAGAAGACCCTGGCGGTTTTCTTTGAATATATGTGGTTCTGGATTGCAGCCGGTTACCTTTGACCTATTCTCAGAAGTGTGCTCTGAGTCACAACAATGGATCCAGATACCAGCCAACTCCTGTGACAAAATCCGTTCCGTTGCATGAGTCTTAGAACTCCTCTAAAGTGTATTTATTGTTCACCCACAGTTCAGCCCAGTTTCCCACATGCTTGACCTTCACCTCCAAAGATGACCCTGACTCACAACACTTTCTACTCATTTTACTATTGAACGTTGCTTACAAATAACCACTGTTAGTTTAAAGGCAATTGGACACTTTCTTGCTACATGACACCTCTTCTGTGCATAATTCAAGCACGCACGCTCACACACACACACACACACACACACACACACAGGCATGCACACACACACGCGTGCACACACACCATTCTTGCAGTACTTCATCTCCTTTTATGGTGGAATTATTCCATAAGATGATAGTGAGCATACAGTGTGCTATGAATTGACTCCCCCACCCCCTAAACTAGGGATCTGTTGAGCTGGGCTAGTGAAAAAAAAGTATGAAAAGTTTGGCCTGCATAATGAAATACCCTCCCCATATCTCTCTGTCTCTGTCTCTCTCTCTCTCTCTTTGTGTGTGTGTCTAAATACAATTAATGAATAAAAATGGTGAAGAGCCAACTCTCTTTGCCAAAGCTTATCAGCCAGAGGAATGATACTGACAGTTCTTTTATCATCAATAAAATAATGGCACTTTGCCCTTCAGAACTTTTGTCTTTAAACTATAAACATGGATCAGGAAAGATGGCTCAGTGGCTAAGATCTCTCACAGAGGAGCTGGATTTTATTCCCTAGGACCTGTGTTAGTGATCAGACAACCTCTTCTGGTTTCTGTAAGCACTTACAGGCATGTGGTATACACATGAAGGCACACAGCCACACACACTGACAAACAAATAAATGTTTAAAACACCAAGTTTTGTTGACTTATGGTCTCATATATGATGATGGTTAATTGGCTTTGTAAACTGGTTGCATTAGAGTCACAAGCAGACAAAATTTGGGTATGCCTGTGAAGGTGTTTCCAAAAAGATTTACTCCAGGTAAGACCCACTGAGAATATGGTCATTACTATGCCAAATTGTGAGTTCCCAGAATGAATAAAAAAGAAAGTGGAACACCAAGATCAGCTCATTCTACATCCTGACCATGGATGGATGTGAACAGCCCTCAGGCTCCTGCCACTCTGTCCTCCCTCTGTGATGGATGGTACCCTCAAACTGAGAACTCAACAAAATCACTTTCTTCTTGCAGTTGCTTTTGTCAGATAGTTCATCATAGTACAGAGAAATGAACCAACTACATATAAATGTCCATTCCTTGGTGGGAGATGGTAGATGGTTTGTACCTATTTTTGAAAGGAACCCAATAACTCACTTCAGTTAGTAGTTCCCCGTAAATGTGAAGTTGACTATTGCCACACTGGACACTTGCAGTGTAGACTACAGCATGCCCTGTTAGCAGAATATTTGAGCCTTTTTTAAACAAACCTTTGGCATTAGTAAGTGCTATGTCTGACCCATGGATCCAGATACCAATCAAAGTTTCAAGGTAGAGTTCCTTGAGAAGCAGTGTGGAGAAAAGCAACTACCAGGACAGCATTCTGGAAGCTACAAATGATGAGGATTTATCTTTGGCATTTAAGTGAATCTCATTACCTTTTCAAAGAAGCTGCAAGCAAGCTTCCTACAGCCATGTTGAGCTGCTTAAACTCACACTGTCATGTTGGCTTGCACATCTGATAGTTTCTCTGGTATTTGCTTGTTTTTTGTCCAGTCATACTTCTTAGTCTTTAATCCTTGTTTCTGCTAGCTTCTCCTGTCCTAACATTTCAATGGCTTTGGAACACTTAGACTCTTAAAAAAAAAAAAAAAAAAGCAGGACATAAACAGGGTCAAAGAAGAAATTTGAGAAAAATTGTCTGTACTCGACATTTACCCTTCCCTGTGGTGTAAATTTCTACCCCACCTTCATAAGTAAGCTATTAGGAGTAAGTGCTACTGTGTTCATCAAAAGTAACATTTGCTAAGTGATTTTTATTTTGTATTTTATGAGATGGAGGCAATTCAAGGTTATATCTACAATACACTGAAAGATTTTAACTTTCATCATTGGTATGAAAATCTCATGAATCTCATTTGTTCTTGGGAAGAGATGAAACTTTTAATTTGAAAGATAAAATGAGGAGTTATATTTCCTAAACCTTCATGCATGAGGTTTAGATGCCAGTGTGACCAAGATGTATTTTCTTAAATGAGGTCTTTCTTTACATATTTCAGACTCTGTTTGGGCAGGAGTGTCGTTTAAAAATGATACACAGTGGAAATTGCTTTGAACTTTTACCGCAAACAAAGTCATCATACCCTTTTAGGCTTGTCCCATAAATATCTATGTGCGATTTACCGGATTCATGCTAAGATGTGGCAATGTGGAGTGTGCTCACTAATCTTTAATAAGGTTCTAGGCTACATGTGATAATAACCATATGTGTGCCTGTGTGTCAAGAGCTTGAACACAGAATTCAGTAAATTACAAGTTGTGAAAGCAAAGAAAATAAAAATTTATGTCACTTAATGCAACAAAGTCTGACCAAAAAATAAAAACAGAAAGAATAATCTGCAGCAGTTAGACCACAAAAACTGTCTTGGTGTCTAACTGAACACACTTCTGCAAAATGCAGAAGATGCAATAGAATACACACTTCACTGGCTTGTACTGTTTAAATATTTCCTTACCAAATGAGTATCTGTTATGAAGTGTGTTAATAATGGCTGTAGTTTGCTTGGTCAAGTTATGCTTCCTATTCATGATGGAATACTGCATTGATCAGGACCTGGGCTGGCAGTACTCTGAAGAAGCAGAGTGTCTCACATGTATTAGGCCCTAGTTTTCGTTTGTTTGTGTGCATTTTTCCCAATGCTGAATAAAGAATTGAGAAAATATTTCCAGCTCCTATTGATATGTTACAATTTAAAAAGAAAAAAATTATTTTATGTTTGGAAATATATCAAAACACACCGAGCTAACGTGGTGATAAGCCATTGATTCTAGCATAGCCAGTATATGTTAATCCATCAGAAATGGACATAGCCTGTATGTCCATCAATCAAATGCATGGCAAATATACAATACAGAACAAAACAAAAAATAAAAATTTGAAGGAAAATGATGTACAAGAAACTTATTATAAGCTGGTGATACAAACTCACAAAGATGAATATTTCACAAGTACCACTCCAAGCTTTTAATTTTTACATATTGTGTGCATATGTGGATGGATGGAGATGTGGTTACGGGTGAAGAAGCAAGAAAGGTGACTCCACCATGACATGGAAAAAGAGGTTTTAAAGCCAAGTAGATAATAAAGAGGACAATTGTGACAGTGAAACATATAGCAAAGTACTGGGAATTGAAGGGTACCAGGAGAGAATGTAGTAAAAAAAAAAAAGTATGAAAATTCCATGATTAAACATGAGAATGCTTTGTGTGCTTAAAAAAAAAGTGAAACAAGTACAGTGAACTGTACTATCCTAACAAACAAACAAACAAACAAACAAAATAAACAGTTCTACCTAACGTGAGCAATCTTCCAAGTGAAACATTAACTCTAACTATTGGTGAAATACCAAATTAGATTGCATTATTTTGTGGAGGAAATGCAAGGTTAAGGTATTTAAAACCTAAAAATAAAATAATAACTTGGAAAAATTTTAGGTTGGAATGACACACTGTCATTGTACAGTGGTTCAGTGACAGTCACCCAAATCTACCCCAATCTGCAAGTAACTCACTCCATGTTAAAACCTTTCACAAGAAAATGGATTATTTTCTACTTAAAATTATGCTTAGTTTGTTTTGTTGTTGCTCAGAGATTTTGTTATTGTTATTTCCTAGATCATTTTCTAACAACTATTTGCTGGGAATTTGTAGAAGTAATGTTCAAAGAAATAATTACAAGCACTTTTTAAAATTTAAATTTTTTGTCCTTATTCACTTTATATCCCAATCCTAGCCTCCTCCTTCATCTCATCCTGGTCTCATCCTTCTTCACTGCCCTTTCCCCCCTACCCACAAAAGTCCTCAGAAAGGGGAAGACCTCTTCCCCTACTATCTGACCAGAGTCTATCAAGTCTCATTAATACTGGCTCTTCTTCTGTGGCTGGGTAAGGCCACCCTTGCAAGGGTAGTGATAGAGGAGCAGGTAACAGAATCCATGTCAGAGACAGCCCCTGCTCCTCTTACTAGGACACGCACATGGAGCATGAGCTGCCATTGGCTACATGTGAGCAGAGGACCTAGGTCATCTTCATGCATGGACCTTGGTGCATCAGTCTCTAGAGGCCCTCTTGGGCCCAGATCAGTCAGTGCTAATCTTCTTCCCCATTATGAGCAGTGATAGGTACTGAAGTGTCCTGCATGCTGCTTCTTTTAGGTAAACAGATGGTGGAAGTAGATATTTGCACAGTATTTTCAGTACTGGAAAAATAAAAGCATATTATCACAATAAGAAAAAATGAAATGATCCTCTTGCCTTCTTTATAAGTCCAAAATTCATTTGGTCACATACTTTGGTATTAATTATAGCAGTATTTCATAAAAAATTATTCGTAACATGCTTAATTTAGAAACAGCATGAGCTTTCTATTTAACATGAAAGAGATATTATATGTGACTAATTTTCATTAAATACATTTAATTTACTTGAATCTCAATGTCATATATTAAAATTAAAAATACATATGTATATATTAAACAATCCAATATAAATGTTTTGAAAATATATAATACACTAGGAAAATAATATTAGACTATAAGAAATTTGTTATGCCAATAATTTAGCTAAAGGCGATACTTAAAAATTAAACTATTCAACATACTATTGAGAAGCATATTTATATACTTTAACTTATATTACTGCACCAGGAAAACTGATAGACATTAGTCTGCCTTCATAAGTGGACTTATATTGTGAAATTTATTTATTTTCTTGTTCCACTAAAATTGGGAACTATTAAATTTTTGTATTAAATATTAATTTCAATTTCCTAAAAACTCTAAAATGTACTCTCATATGCAAATTTGGTTTATTTTATTTTACTTTCAGTTGTATGTATGTGGGGAATGTGTGCATGTAAATTCAGGTGTCCTCTGATGAATTAAGCCACTGGAGCTGGAATTATAGGCTGTTTGATCTACCAAACATTGGTTCTAGGAATTGAATTCAAGAACTCTGAAAGAGGAGTATGTGCTCTCAACAGTTAAAGCATCTTGGACCTTGAAAAAAATATTTTGAACACTCAGAATTATTATTTTTTAATTATACAATACATTTGAAACAAGGTTATGGAAAAAAACAAAATAAAGAAGCAAACTATATTAAATTCCCAGAACATTTTTACATCACACATTTGATTTGCTTTTGGTTTTGATGAAAACTAGGTTTGTAATCAAGAAAAAGTCACACAGATACAATCGTTGTCTCCTGGAAGCATGGTCGTATACTCCTTTGTTTTCCAAGTCTGAATTAGGTGCGCCACAACCAGGTAATTCGGGAATCCTACACACTTCATTTAGGCAGAAGTCACTTTGATGAGTGGCATTCTATCTATCTGTATTTATGTGAAAGGTCAAAGTTGAGGTAGGAGTAGGGAAGGCATCATTGTTGTGTGATGATGGAAACAGGATTCAACTATTTGAAGTTTATGTAAGTAAGCTAGTACAAAATGGCTGTACTAGCTTACTAAAAATTGACCTGATGCTAATTCTGTGCTAGGAAATCCCAAAACTTTTAGAAAGCAGCTTTGTTCTTACAATTTTTATTCCTTTACTATTAGATCATCCAGGTGATTTAGCCGACAGTCATATGCTCACATTGCCAGAGTGAAGGAAGGATACCTTATTCTCTGTGATAAATATTTTGGAGAAGTGTACAGAGACTGACAAAGACAGTTATGTAGCTCATTCTTATTTTATATGAAAATTTCAATGTCTTAAATTAAAAGTCTAAAAAGGACTCCAATATGCAAATGTGGTTTTATACATGTATGTGTGTGTGTGTGTGGGGGGGGGCTATGGGCATGTCAGTGCAGATGTTCTCTTATGAATCAGGCCTCACTGGAGTTGGATCAGAGGCAGTTTTATCTACCAGATGGGTACTGGGACCTTGTCTATAGAACATAAGTCTCAGGAAAATTTAAGCTTTTCCAAACAAAATATTCAATAATTTGAAACAGGTTATTTATTTCACATACATGTAATATTCACATGTATATCTCATACCTATTATATTTCCCTTTTATGGAAATACCTTTTATATTTCCCTATATTATATTTCCCTTTTGTGGCATCAAAATTTAAGAAAAATAATCCCAACACTATGGCTTAAGAACCCTGGCCCGCATAAGTACAGAATTTAAAGGCTCCATACCTGTTTTATATAATATATTGGGAAATGTTAACTGAATGAAGTTCTCATGGATGAGTTCCTATATACAAACACCAGTGTTTCATGTAAAGCCTATGACTAATTTTTTATGACTAATTTTTGATTACCCATTTTTATTCAGTTTTTAAACTACAACTAATTTCTATGGTTCATTCACATGTTTGTATACAACAAGGAATCACTGCTCTGAGGCCAGGAGCTATGTGGATCTCTCTGCTCACTTATCTACATAACAGGGAGCAACTTAGGGACCACCACATAAAACTTATCTCCTTATAATCTATGTAAAGGCTTTTCCTTCATATAGAGTGGTTTACTGCATTTCCCCATTGTAGCAAAGAGAAAATACCCGTTTTGAAAGCTTTAAATGACAACTTTAATTAAAATATGTATATATATATTACACTTTTAAAATAGTGTCTAAGTTCAAACTCTGCTCTAACTTTACTTTCACACGATCTTTAAAATCAACAGCTTTTGCTGGGCATGGTGGCAAATGCCTTTAATCCCCAGTACTCTGGAGAGGCAGAGGCAGGTGGATCTCACTGAGTTCGAGGCCAGCCTGGTCTACAAGCTCATACCAGACAACCAGGACTACACAGAGAAACCTTATCATGAAAACAAATAAACAAAACCTCATCAGCTTTTGCATTTTTTATATAGTCACATTAATCACATGAGCTTAACCTTACTTTGACTCTTGCTACATCTGTGTTTTACTACAGCAACATGCAGGTCACTTTCACTGTTTATTCATTCCAACAGGCCTACATCAACAGGAAAACAGAAAAGTAAACAAACAAACAAAAAACCCAACAAAGCAAAACAAAGCAAAAAGGACATTCCGTAAGATGACATGAGTCACATTGATGCTCTCAAGAATTTTGTAAAGGCAAAAAATTCAGAGTAATCATGACTTTCTGGTAGAATGTGATCACACTACCAAAGAAGAGCTCTCTCTCTCTCTCTGATATCAAAACTCATAATTCTTATTAAAATATTATTTTGTTTCTGGGGAGAGGTATTCCATATTGAAATAGAAATCTTATGCTAGGCAAGTTCTCACACTCACATTCAAAAAAGTAAGTTTTCTACATGTGACTAGGAAACAAAATCAGCACCATGCTTGGTTTGTTTTAAAAGAGGATTACCAGGACCGTAGAAGACAGAAAGTTAGGAGGGAAATGTGGGCATCATTTGGTTTGGAATTCATATGGTGATAATATTCCCTGCACTCCGCCCAAAGTTTGGCTATGAGTTTCAACATCTGATTAGATAGCCTGCTGGGTAGAGTCTTTCAGAGGCTCTCTGTGGAAGGTTCCTGTCCTGTTCCCTATCTTCTCCTGCTTCCGATGTCTATTGCGTTTGCCCTTCTGAATGATAATTGAGCATCTTCCCTAGGGTTTTCCTTGTTGTTTAGCTTCTTTAGGAGTATAGATTTTAGTATGTTTATCCTATATTATATGGAGCTCCAAAAGGAGACTAACAGAGCCGAAGAAACTGAGCCCTGGAGGGTCCTGCAGAGACTGATACCCCAACCAAAGACAATACATGGAGAGGACTTAAAACCCTGGCTGAGATATAGCCCATAGACTCAGTCTCCAAGTAGACCCCTAGTAAGGGGAGCAGGGAGTTTCTCTGGCATGAACTCAGTGGCAAGCTTTCTGATCACTGCCCCCTGGGCGTGCAGCCTTGCCAGGACACAAAGGAAGACAATGCAACCAGACCTGAGGAGACCTTATAGGCTAGGGTCAAATTGAAGGGGAGGAGAACCTCTTCTATCAGTGGACAATGGGAGGGGCATAGAGGGAGAGGGAGAAGAGGGAGGGAGGGTGGGATTGAGAGGAGATGAGGGAGGGGGCCAAAGCTGGGATAAAAATTGAATAAATTGTAATTAATGATAATTTGCTTGTTTGCTTGCTTGTTTGAGACAAGGTATCTCTGTGTAGCCTTGGCTGTCCTGAATTCACTTTGTAGACCACTATCAAACTCATAGATATCCATCTGCCTCTACCTCCACAAGTGCTGAGATTATAGGTGTGTGCCACTGCACCCAGCTTTAGGTTCTTTTCTATTTATTGTGTTTATCATTATGAGAAGATTCATCATTCCATTATCTCACACGCTGTTTCACAGAACCTACTACACTATGACACAGTATTATATATGCTTATTAACTTTTGTATTATTTATAATCTGCATTTGCCCACCAGCATAGAAGCAGCAATTTTACTTTCAGTCATGTCTATTTCTTTAATAGGTATGGCTTGTTTAACAGTCCCCACAATCGTATCTGACATGTAAGCAGTCAATATGATAATCTAAATAAATAAACAGTTACATGTTTTAAATACTGAAAATGTGCTAGAAATTGATTGGTTAATTTCTTTAAACAAGCATTTTTTGCGTATAAAACGAAAAGTAATTGATTTTAATCAAACTTAATATTTTTAATTGTGATATATGCTAATTTATTTTTGTTCAATGCCTTGAAAAATAGTTTATCAAGTAAAATCATTCTAGAGAAATTAGGCCACTTTCGTAACTGACATAACCTTACTTTGCACTTTGAATTATGTGATAGAACATGATTCATCAAGTCTTTGACAACCTGTCACCTCTATCCCTCCTTCTCTTAATTTCACTACTTTGCTTAGACACCATGCTTCCCTATTAGAATACAAGGAAATCATTTGTAACATATAAAATGTGCAACTGTAACTTTATTAAAGTAACATTAGTCTGTCTGAAACTATTCATTGTGTAACTCCCTTTGTTTATAATTAAAGGAATTAAGGCTCATTGTCCATTGGCATGAGTCTGAAATTCTATCACTTCTCATCTAGAGCAAATCAGATATACCCAATGGATCACTCCAGATCCTTTGATGTTGTTAGTCATAGCCCCTTGCTGCTGACATCAGATCATGCAAAGTGGTTCCATATATGTGATAACTGCCTCAATCCCTCAGTTAATTTAGGAGTATCCAGGTCATCACTTGATATGCGAAAGAACACAGCAATTAGAATCACAGGCATTTAAGGAATAATAACAATAAACTAAAACATGATAAAAATAAAACTTTTTATCTATTTTTTTCAGGAATTTCAGCCTGCTTTTTGCTTCATGTGTATGTGCTCATCTATGGGTGTGTGCGCCCATGTCTGTGTGCTTCATACATGTTTTCTGTGTTTGGGACCATGTGTACATATATGTGTAAAAGTGTATAGAGCTCAGAGATTGATGCTATGTATCTTCCTCAGTTACTACCCATTTTATCTATTAAGGAAGGATTGCTCTTTGAACCCCATACTCACTTATTCAGCTAGTCTAGCCAGCTTACTAGGGGAAGCCCAGTTGTGTCTTCTTGGTACTGGGAATACAGGGAACCTGCCAGGGCTGTTAGGCGTTTCCGTGGTGCTAGTGTCAGAAGTCATGTGTTCATGCTGTGGAAAGCACTTCACCTGCTGATCTTCTTGGCCACACAGGTCACTTTCAAATACACACATCATATTATGTTATGCAAATCTATACATTAAAAAGTATTGGAATATGTTAGGTTGGCTGTAAATTGAAGATTATCTACAGTAATAGAATCTATTTGATGATAGACTGACTCAAAGAGACCAGGGCACTATTTTTCAAGAATTTTGGTTGCGCCATCTTTGGCGATCATATTTCCATAATTACTTTTGAAAGACAACAGGCAACTTTCCCCATAACATCTGAATCCTCTTAGTTGTGGTGGCTTATTTATTCTAAATCTTAGGCAGGAGGAAATAATCAAATTTGCAATTTCATCAGAATTTAAATGATAGTTTCATGAAGATATTTTTCTCTATCATAATAAACACAATGACATGTGCCTTTGCTGTGTGCTAAAAACATCACTAGACATTCATGGTTACAAAGCTTCCATAAAAACTGTATAAGGATAGCTGTATATGTTTGCAGGATTAATGCAAGTTACAAGTGTCTTGATTCCATTCAATTAATGCTTGATAGTTTCACATCTTGCTCAATTTATGCACATCTAAATGCATTATAATAATGAATTGTGATTCTCATGTTTTTACACATGTAATCTCATTACATCTTGTCTTCTACATTTGTAGATCACTAGTAGATAAGAGAATTTTTAATACAAACTGCTAACTTTAATCAAATAGAAGTTAAATCTTAAACCAAGTGCATAGAATAAAATAAATTTTTATTTTTTCTTCACTTCAGAATAAGTATTTAGACAGTATAAATCTTTGAAGTTAACATGAAACATATATATATAGAAGGAGTGATATATTTATTTCACTTAAATATGCAAATGTTATGATGCTGTGATGTTGTTTCCTTTATTCTTTATTCTTTTTGGGAGGATCTTTTTTTTTTTTTTTTTTTTTTTTTTTTTTTTTTTTTTTTACAAGGGACTAAACCCAAAGCCTAGAAAATGTTAGACAAATTCATTCCCACTGAGCTATATTCCCATGTGTGTGTGTGTTAGTAACGATTTCATCCAACTTTGCAGCTTGACGCTGAGCACCGTCTGGAGTCCTGGCTGGGCTTGAACCACTATCTTCCTTCTCATCCTCCTAAGCTGGTGAATGCCACATGTGAAAGGCATCTCTCTAATGACTAAATTAAAGATGTGATATCTCTGTTAATACTTACTTTTAATTTCATCTAATTATAGTACTGAATTAAAATAATTTCATATGATTATATTTAATTTTTAAAAATATTGCCATTGAATATTCTAGCAGCAAGTCCTGATTGTGATCATTTGTCTCGTTTTTATGGCATCTAACTTCTCTTGTTAGGAGGGAAAGAATGACGTCAACATGTGTCTTTCCTTTAAAGTTTATGAGGTGCTCTGAAAAGACAGTTGTTTTTGACTGGTATTTGAAGACTAGAATGCTAAGAATCACACAGGTGCTGTTTCCTGGGGCAAGTTTTTAGCAGATGTCAAGGTTCTGAAATGTTACAGTAGAATTATCTGGCTAAGTATTCTTATCCAACTTCCGTTTTCCATATACCAAAGTGATATTATACAAAGGGATACTGTGTATCTGTGTATATCTAGGTACAACTTCCTCTGTCTCCAATTATTAATACACAGCACTTAAAAGTCCTCAGAAAAAAAGTATTGCAAACACTTATGAGTAGTACTGTTTGGTTTTTGATCCGGCTCCTGACAGACAAAGGAATCCTATGGCATTTGTGATCTGAGCAAGGAAGCATCTTCAATCTAATGACGTAAATTCTAGATGGCTATGGATAGGGGGTTGTCACTCTAAGGACAGACCTAAGGAGAAAATCAGAAGTTCCAGCCCCACAACTCATTCTCTGTAGAAACAGGAGGAAGATGAAATTAAAATGTGATCGCGACAACTCGATGAAACTTTTAAAAAGGTTCCAAAGTTTGAGGTTTAGCCATTTGTGAAGATGCATAAGGAAACCCGCCCACTCCGAACTCTACACGTTGGGGCCCTTCAGAATTCACCTTCAGTGCCTCTTCATTGACTTGTTGATTTGTAACCTTACAATATCATTTGCAGCAAATGAGCAGCAGTTGAAGTGGGATGCATTCCTGAGCCACCCTAGCAAATAATTGAATGTAAGGAAGGATCGAGGGAATTTCTCATTTGTAGCTCTTTCAGACTGAAGTTGTGGGTATTCTGAGTCATGCAGGTGGGAGGAAGATGTTGTATGATTAACCCCTTCTGTGTGTGGTCTGGGCTCCTGACAGTTAGTGCTTACAGCTGAATTGAATCATAAGATAAACCAGCTGGAGCCAGATGGTTGTTGGGTAGAAAAAAAAAATCGTACATCTGGTCTCGTAAGCAATAGTGTGAATATTAGAGAAAACTGATCATCTTGCTCTCCCTTTCTGTCTGTCTGTCCCACCCACCTTTTGAAACCTCTCTCTCAGCAAGGAAAGCTTGTAGCAAACCGGACATCACTGTATTACGATGCCTTTCTGGCAAATTGACTGAGGATCTCAAAAAAATAATAGGCAAAATACTTTGGGAACATTCAAATTATTTTCGAAGATTAAGTATGGTCAAGGAATATACGATGCTCCAACTGAACCCACTTTTGCATTCTACTTATAACGTTTGAAAGAGGTGGCTGGGTGTAAATGTTCTATTTTTGTTTTAAATATCTGGACTAGTTTATAAAAGTAATTGCATGAGAAATAAAGAAAGTTATCATTGTTTTCCAAAAAGACACCTTCAGTGGCTACTGATGATTTTGGAATAGATAAAGAGAACAATGCCCCTCTCAGAGGATCACAGAAATGGACTGTTCATATGGTTACGTAATAACAACATTCCTTTCATTTTTTTTTCAAACGGGACCAGTTCTTTCCTGAATATAGCAGAAGAAAGCAGAAATGAAACCTAAAAAAGAATACTGATTAGCCGATATGGTGTTCAATACTGTGGAGTATTGACCTAGCACAAAATAGGCATATGAACAGGTTTTTGTACACACAACAAACTTATCTAATTTTATCCCAAGTACACACCAGCAGGATTTCACAACAGATAAAATATTTGTTAATTTCCTGGTAAGTGAATTCATCTTATTTTTAAATCATTTTTAGATTCTTACTTTCTCTGTGTATGGGTTTAAGAGAACTTTTACTAACGTATATATTAAACTCAATTTTTTCAGAGCATGTATATTCATAGAAGTGATATTTATCAGACAGCATGCTATTGGAAAGGTCTCTATTCAAGGCTAATATTCCCCAAAATGTTTTTTTTTTCCTTTCAGGAAGATAAATGAAATGATAGCACCTGAGTTCTGATCCTCTTTGTTTGACTATCACATTTAATCATGGTTACACAGTAGCACCGAAATCAGGACAAAAATACAAGAATTACAAGAGAGATCTTAAATGATATGGGCTCATTGCATGCTTCATAAGGACTCATTTTGGAGAAAAGAATTCCAAATGCCAAAATTTTGCTGTGTTTTCACCTAAAATAAATAGACCTCACCCAAATTAAACAAAAAGATACAACAGACTGATTTTTGAATAGGTATGTTATCTACAGTTCATAGGAAGGAGTCCTTTTAAATAGAAAAAGGTTGATTTTTTTTTTTTTTTTACATAAAGCAAGATAGAGTACAAAAGCACAGCTTTTGTAATTTTGGTAATTTTGCAATTATACAAACGTATTGCATAGTATGTGTAAGAAAATAGTTCCATTTTTCATATATCTATATATACAAGAAAACATTTACATTAAAGTTACAAAACAAAGTAAATGAATAGTGGACCTGATTTAAAGAACTGCATAAATTAAAAAATAAATAAATAAACTCCAAATAGTGTGTCTCCATTGTTAGTAAATATCCTTGCACATCTTTAACCCTGTTTGGCTTTTATTTATAAATATTGAAACAAATGAAATATTAAGACTAGAAACCCAGAAGGAATCACAGTTCATTGTACCTCACATCCTTTCACGCTTGTTGTTATGATCCTAGAGACTGACCCATGTCAATTAACACTTAAAAAATAGCCCTCTAGTTCTAGAAGTATTTCAGATTAATCCTATTTTCCAGAGTTTTGTGGGTTTTTTTTTTGGCAAGCAATGAAATTTTAAATCCAACTAAGTTATTCCATCCTGAGACCACTTTGGGTGTCATCTTTATATCCTGGTTTTAAGAATACTGAGGCATTCATTTCATGTGTATAAAAAATATGCAGAGCACACTCTAAAGTGTTCTTTCTACAACTAAAGCGGTAACTAATGGCTGTAGCTCAGATTCCTGCCAGAAGCGTGTTTACTTCCTGTGTCATCACTATAACCCCTATTTATTGAATAAATTAGTAGAAGCAGTAGTGGTCTAGAGTTAAATATAATAGAAATCCTGGTCTTTGGTCTTTGACATTTCAGTGACTACTAGATTACAGTTTAAAGCAATATCTACAAAAGTGTGGAATGAGATCATTCATTAATTTATAATTGGGAATAAATGTGATGTTTTCCTTTTTGATAATGACATTCTGCAGTAATCATTGCAATAATATATGCTAATTTATGTAGCAAATAACTTACTGAATGTCTTAGTAGGGTCACATGAGCAATTCTAATTCGACCAAAGCTACATGCAGATGAGGTAACAAATACCTCAAATACATAAAACTCAAAAATGAGTTTGGTGATGGTGGTTGTATATAGAGAATTAGACCATTAGATAGTCTCAATTATAATTTAATGTGATATTGACATTGGATGCTATAAACTATAATACTAACACCATCAGATATTCTTCTATCTATAGCTTCCTTACAAAGAGATACTACTTTCCCAATGATGAAATCCATTAAAGGTATTACTGTACTAATGGTGTGTTTGGGAAATGAGGCACTGCTGAATTGAGTGGTAGAATTTTAAGGAACTTTGTTAGGCATAAAAATTTCAGTACTTGGCCATATTAAAAAAAAACACATTTTTTCAAATACCTGTGTGTGTGTGTGTGTGTGTGTGTGTGCTTGTGTGTGTTTGTGTGTGTATGTTTTTTGTTGTTGTTGTTTGATGAAAGTCAATAATAAGACAGTAAGCAGGATGCTTACATTTGGCAGATGTTATTTTTAAGTCTTAAACAGTACTTTAAATAATAGCCACAAACATTCTTCTTTTACTTAACACATGAATCAAACATGATTTCCTCAAAGGGAAATGTTGTTCAATTGGTAAGAGCAAAACCAGGAATATGAAGAAAAAGAATAGGATACTGAGAGATTTTGTTTGTTTGTTTGTCCATTCATTTGACACTCATGAACATCTCTTTAAGGAACAGATAATGACAAATTCCAGCAGGGAAGAGGTTGATGAACTTAGTGAAGATCATTAAAAGCCTTCATAAAAGAATCAGTAAAATTAAGAGATGAACATGACCAAAGAGAATGCTCTAGTTTAGTATACCTTCCTCATAGAGATCTATACTACAGCCAAAATGATTCAATATTTGTAAAGAGAATTTAAACCATTATGTATAACAGGAACCTAATTCAGAATTCCTACAGATAAAAATTTGGGGCACTAAAGTCTAAGATTTCCAAATTGTGCTGTAACTGAATATTGTTATTTCCTAAAAATAGAGAAATAATTATCTTCCCTGGTTTAAAAATTATGATTCATAATAAAAATTAAGACAGTTAAAATTTAAGAGAATAAAAATTAAGAAAGCCCAGTGTCAGGTATTGGAGATACCTGGCAATGTCCACTTTGTTTTTTAGTGTGTTTGAATTGTTTTTATATTTTAAAAATTTCACCATTGAAGTACTACAAACTTAAAACAATGCTCTTTATATATCTTTTTAGCCCTAGAGAAACTGAACCTAAAAATGTATCTGAGTTCATTCATTTCTGGATCATAACAGCAATTTTCCTACTCCAATTCATCCATTTCCTGTCTTGCCCATAGGATCTAAACTCAAACATGAAGCTATGAAAATCATCACAGCTGAGTAGAGTCTATCTATTGTGGCATATCTAAAAGTACTATCTTTCCAATGTGATTTAGAGAAGATAGATTTTGCATTATTTAAATAAGGTGCAGGGTGTGTGTGTGTGTGTGTGTGTGTGTGTGTGTGTGTGTGTATTCATTCTGAACAGAAAAACAGTTGGAAAGCAATGGATAAATATATTCTTCAGTTCCTGGACCTTCTTATCATTAAAGATACAATGATTCTTTACTAGGAAATCAGAGACCATAAGGTACATCTTCTAAGCCTGTAACAGAAGCTTAAGCTTTGAGATTACTGCACTTGATGAACCTGAAATAGTCAATCAGTTCAAGTCATTCATTTTAGTATTGTATCAGGAAGTCATCTACACCATTCTCTCTTTCATATTTGAACATCTTCCCATTCTAAATCTGCCTGTACTTCTCAGAATATCTTTGAATTGAAAAATGTGCCAGCCTTCCTCTTAATTTCTTTTGTTTTTGTTTTCTGAATTATTTTTGCTTTCTTAAAACAGGGTCTCTCTAGATAGCCCTGGCTGTCCTGGGTCTCCTTCTGTAGACTACACTGGCCTCAGACTCATTACCCTTTTCCTTGGCATCTTGTGCTATGCATATACATTTTGAGTGTTCACTTTTACCTTGTGAAATATATGTTCTTAGAACATGTGAAATATATGTTCTTAGAACATTCTAGTGCTAGAGGAAGCCTTCAGAGGATATTTGAGAGTTTTATTGTAAAGTCTGTGAAGTGTTCTTGGTAAAGCTTGGAGACATTCTCAGATAGCCCAAATCAGCTTAATTGATTAGCGAAAGACTTTAGAAACAGGGAGGATTACAAACCACAAGGATTAACACCCTTCCATTAGAAAATTCTCTAATTGTTTTAATTTAGCATGGTTAAAACATTGGTCTGTCCCAAATTAATGCAGAGCATCTTCTTCAACACAACACAGTGATCAGCACCCACGACTCTCAGATTTCTTGTGTTATATGCTGTGTATCTCATTTGCAAAGACTAATGTGCAAACTTTCTATAGTAATTTTTGCTAGAAATGTATTAGGCTCTCTGTTATGACTTTTCAAGAAATTATGTATCTCTACTTTTATTTCTATATTGATTCACATGTTTTATAAAAACCCCAAAGCACAAGTTCGATACTACTTTTAAAATGTTCAAAGTGAACTCCCTCATAGACCTTCTGCACAGTGTGGAATGTGCTCAATGATACGAAGTTTTGCCTGTTTTTGGATATGCTGGAAATACAAATGAGATTGCTTTGGCCAAACAGCTCACTTTGCCAGTTGACTTATCCAAATTTTCTCATTTTTACTAACCAAATTACTTAAACATATTTAAATCTTTTCCTTTACTCTCAGCTGTACAGAACAGAATTTCAAAGATTCTGCAGCCACTGAGCCCTGAAATGCAACTTCCACACACCTGTTAATGGTACGCAAAGGTAGAAGAAGAGAATGATGGGAGAAATTAAGGACTTACCTTAGAGTCATCAAACCACCTTCCAAAACTAGGAAATCTGCAATACAAGTTTGCATTCTTGTATTGTGTCAGTTTCAAAAATTTGAGTTTAAGAGTGCTGTGATGAACAAATCTATGATACTCCAGAGTTACTTATTAGGAACTCATTTATAATATTGGACAGTGGAGCATGGACAGAGCTGTGGTTCGTGGCGAACTATAGCTTAACAGTCTAATAAAAATAGATAAACGCTAACAGTCGCATAGGAGTGTGACAAGCTTCCTCAGCCGAGAAAGCACAGGTCCAACTTCTGAACATTTGCCTTCTTACCATTTTCTTTTCTGGAATTTATAATTTAATTTCTATCCTCCTTAAACATTAACCTCAAATTAAAAGATGGATACTAAGCTTGAAGATGATGTCCCTGTGGAAAATGAATTCATTCTCAGCATTATGCATAACATTAGCATTTAATTAAAGGGTGGTTTAACTTTTGCAGTTAAAATCAAGTTTAATGTAAATGGAGCAAACCAAAGGGTGTTGTTAAAACACCCGAAGGTAAGGGACACCATGTGGGTTTTTTTTTTTCCTAAGGAAATAACTGATGGATTCCACATCATACGTACATCCCTCCCTCCTGTCTTGTATTGCAAGAATTCAGATGTTTTGTTAAAAGCAAATGTGTCACATGCAGTAGCCACATAAATACTATGTAAGGCCATCCAGATCTGACCAATGACCGCATAATGGCATTTTTGTTAATTTTTAAAATATTATATTGCTGAGAGCTTTCAAAATTATCTAATGTACAAAATTCCAGACTTAATAGACAAAGAGTACCAACATATTGAATTGAAAGAAACAAAATACTCAGGGAGAGATTCTGTCTCGTCATTTCATTTAGTTAAAAATCATGTATTGAATTTAATTTTTCTTTTTTTTTAGTAAAGCAAGCATTACATAATGCTTCAAAATTTTAAAATTCTGGGAATAAAAGTTTACGTCCAAAAAAGATGAATGGAAAATTGTGCTTTCGGACAGCAGAATTAGTCTTCTGAAGGGGTTAAGTGTTTCATATCGCCATTGGATTTGGGAATTTAACCGGGTAATGTGTTCGTGCGCAGTTCGCAGCCAGGTTCTGCAAAAATCTAAAACTGTGTGCTTCACTCCACGTAGCAAAGGCACCTAAATTATTCTCCCTTTCGAGCAAAGGTCACGATCCAGGTTTCCTGCTGAAGAGGTTTTTCCCACGGCTGAGTCAGTGACTCTGTGTTGAGCATGGTGAATCAGGAAAGGTGGAGGCCAGTCCCTGCTGATCCTGGAACAGTTTGCTCTGTGGTCCATCTGAAGAAGCTCTGGACTGATCACAGGGGAAACCGAGCAAAACCGTGAAGCAGACGGACGGGAACAAAAGGCTTTTCTGGTGTGAGGAGAAATCAGTCGCTTCAGCTCCACAAGCAAATGCTGCTACTGAACTGACAGGTGGAGCCTACCCCAGCTGGAGAAAGGTAGAGTTTGCCATTGGGGCAGACACACAGTTCATACACTGTCTGTCGAGAATTTGAGGGGCTTGGTGAAGAAGAGAAGGAACCGATTGGTAGATTTCCCAGCCGGATTGTATCTGCATTTAGAAAAATCTGGGAAAAAAAAAAAAAAAAAAAAAAAAAAAAAAAAAAAAAAGAAAATCTCAATTCATTTCAGCTTGGTACCTCCCCCAGAGCTTTGCAGCACGGTTTGGCAGCACAGACTTTTGCTGCTCAAGATGTTTTGAACAGATTACAAGCCTGCTTGCCATCCAAAGGCTCTGCTACTGTCTTCCAGTTTGAGTGATGGGGTTCTGAGAGCAAGCCCCCTACAGGAAATGTAGTATTGAATAATCACCTCAAGGAGCCAGTTCATTAAAAACAGCAGCAGTAACAACAACACACACAGAAAGTGAGTGGCTGTGGTAGAGGCTTCCCATGTAGATCCTTAGTCTGAAGACTATATAGAATAAGAAGAATACCAGTTGGGATGGCCCTACTGAAGAGGGGTGATTAAAAACACTCTCCATTCTCTCTCTCTCTCTCTCTCTCTCTCTCTCTCTCTCTCTCTCTCTCTCTCCTCTCCCTCTCTCTCTTTTTAACATTTGTGAAAGAATGAGTAAAACCATTCAGGAAAGGCTCACGGGTGACCTAGGAAATCATGACCAACAGGTCATGCTTGAATTATCTATTAAACGTCAGCTGGTTTCAGCAACTAATTTGCTTAACCTTTTAATTTGGGGAGTTACTTCACTTATCTAAAAATTTCTATTATTCTGCTTCTTTATTTGTGTGTGTATCTGTGTTTGTGTGTATGTCTGTGGGTGTATCCTTCTGTGTGTGTGTGTGTGTCAGTGTGTGTGTGTGTGTGTGTGTGTGTGTGTGTGTACCATTGTACTTGAGTGCAGGACACTAGCTACAGTTGCTTTTCTCTTTCCATCTCTAGTCCTGGGGATTGAATTCAAGTCACCAGATTTGACAGCTTGTGCCTTAACCCATTAAGCTATCTCACTGGCCCTTCACCTATTCGTAATCACAGAACCTGAGTGCATAGACAACCCAAAGTTGAAAGGAGTTGAGCGAGTCCTCAAAGCACTCTTTCCTTGCCTTAGTAATTTCTTAACAGTACTTCTGTCAGCAGCTTGGCTGCAGTCCACATCTGTTTTATTCTCTCCTTCTCTGTTCGTTCTATTGCCAGGATGAACTTTCAAGATATGCAAACCGAACCATGTCACTCCTAGTGATGAAAGTTCTCTTGTAGTTTGCCTCTTATTTCAAATGAAAACTGGGATCTTCCCCCAGGCTGCACATCTTGCATGGCCTGCCCTATTTCCCTAACATCATCAGCTCCAACTTATCCTGCTCATATATTCACTTTCCATGATTTAGGCAAACTACAAGTCTCAGAGCTGTTTCATATTTCACTCCCTTCCTGTGGGATATTTGTTCCACACACTTCTAGATTCTATAGATTAACTATATGCTTGGGAAACAGCTTCACTTGTGAAAGAGGGACCAGTTTCATCAATAAATCCAATCACAGGGGCTGCCGGGAAGAGAAAGTACTGTTTCTTTCAGTAAGAGAGAAACATAAGGCAGGAAGTAAGAAAAACTAGAGACTGATGCCAACACCACATCCCCCAGCCTCCCCAGGTTGCAGCACGGATGGGCTTGCCCACCTCTCTGTCTTCTGCCAGGGCAGCTCCTGTGATGCTGTTCACTTTCCAAGTTCTGAAATTGGTTTGTCTGTTCTGTATTGCCCCATAAAGCCACACAATCCATCTGCTCTGAAACACAATCCAGTGACTAGAATCACTCCCCAGAGCTTTGAACTCAGTGCTCCCCATCTTCTCTCTAACAAGAATCCATTTGTTTCATTTGTACCTGCTGAAATCAGTACAGTTTGTCCCCCTGAAAATGTTAATCAATTTTTGGAATACAAAGTCTCCCTCTGTAACATTCCAGCACTTTTGCTCTTGTGTGTTATTGCACTGTGGAAATGGTCATATCACTAAACTCTTCATTTACAGTTAGGATTCCTTTCCTTTAATGCTAAATGTGCAGTTCCTTGTAGCATTGTGTTTAAAATGACAGTGCTTGTCCATAGTGTAGCCTCCGATTGTCTGGACAATTCATTCTTCTTCATTTCAATTATTACTTTGAGTGCCTGAATACAAAATCCGGTGATATGAAGTAATTTAGGATCTAAGCATAGGGACTTATGTTTTAAATAAGTAATGATGATTTTTTTTTTTTTGGTATAGTTCATGTAGGACAGAGAAACAAACCAACCAACATCAAAGTCCTTTGGGAAAAATATTTCCTTCCTTTTAAATTAATTTTTAATCAGATATATAAAAGCATAAAATTTCAAATTAGTGGATGCTATGCAATTTTCCACATATGTATGCACTGTGTAATATTTAAATTAGGTTAGCAACACTTAGCTACTTAGAGAACTCTTACTTTTTTATGATGAAACTTCCCAATTTCTGTCTTCAAGCCTTCTGAAATGTCCACATTATTACTGTTATCTGTAGTGATCCCATTGGGCAACAGCAGTGTATCCAAAATCCTTCTTTCTCTCTGACTATAACTTAGTACAAGCTGATTAATTTTTGGAAGAACGATTCTGAAGATCCAAAGAGACAAGTAAAAAGGACTCTTTTCATGCTGACTTTTAAAGCTAATATTGAAGCAACAAGAATTTGGAGGTCTATTTAAATCTGTCTTTGGAATGAGTGCTTTTCAGTGGAAAGTAAAAGGAGTTTGTTGAATACTGTATTTTAGAGGTACCAAGATTTCCAA
This sequence comes from Rhombomys opimus, assembly GCA_010120015.1. Lineage (NCBI taxonomy): Eukaryota > Metazoa > Chordata > Mammalia > Rodentia > Muridae > Rhombomys > Rhombomys opimus. The sequence goes on from REGO01000916.1 coordinate 150,099, forward strand.
AGCATGGTGTTTCTAGTGAAGCAGAAGAACCTTGTGTCTCAGGGAGCCAGATGCATGAGATGTGCAAATTTGCACCTTCAGAGGTTGAGGGTCAACCCTGCAGGGAGACTCACCTCCCCTTCTGTGGACTGCAAGTGCAGTTCCTTCCTGCAGGCAGCCTTGAAGTCACCTGCAGCAGCGCTCACCTGGACCCCACGTGGAGCCTCCATTATCAAGGATCTGGTTGGTGATTCAAGCCTAAAGGCAAGCAAAATGTCATTTTCAAAGAGAGAAAACTTTTAAGTAACTGAAAAACAAAGCATTAGTCAACAGGATTTAACCAGTCTTTACACAGAGCCCATATAAATCCACATCCTCACTTTTATTATAATGATTTCAAGCACAGTTAAGTTTTAGGATGACCTTTTTCATTACTTTATCTTGTTTTTTTTGGGGGGGGAGTCCTTATAAAATCTTCATTTGTTGTTATCAATTATTTACTCTCATGTATAAGAATTTAATAACATTTTCTTAGGTTAGTTCTCTTTATCATGCTCAAAAAGTAGGACATCATGAGTTTACATGTTTAAATCTTTAATATATTATCAATATTAATGATGGGGTTTTAATAAACAAATTGGCATAATTTAGCACATATATATTTTTCGATAAAGAGTTCCAGCTTTGTGAAAGTGAAAAATCTTAATGAAAATCATTAGTTTTTGCAATCCTTCAATAGTGCTCCCTCAAAATTTTGTAAACTTGAAAATTTTTAAAATGTGCATTAAAAAAAATCTGGAAAATTGTCTTCCTCTGTGGCCTGATAAGACTACCTTACCCTCTCAGGGGGAGGTGATCAAAGAGCCCACCACTGAGTTCATGTCAGGGACAGCCCCTGTTCCCTTTACTAGGGAGCCCACTTGGAGACTGAGCTGCCATGGGCTACATCTGAGCAGGGGTTCTAGGTTATCTCCATGCATGGTCCTTGGTTGTAGTATCAGTCTCAAAAAAGACCCCTGGGCCCCGATTTTTTTGGTTCTGTTGAGGAAGACAATGCAGTCAATCCAGATGAGATCTGATAGACAAGGGTCAGATGAAAGGGGAGGAGGGCCTCCCCTATCAGTGGACTGAGAAGGGGCATGGGAGGAGAAGAGGGAAGGAGGGGAGAATTAGGAGGGGAGAAGGGACAGGGCTAAAGCTGGGATACAAAGTGAATAAATTATAATAAGTTTTAAAAATCTGGAAATTAACATAACAAATATCATGTTTTATATGTTGAATAAATGTTCATTGTTTCATTCAGACTAGATGACATCAGTTTGTGGAAGAAAATCAACAGACAATAGAATGTAATTATGAAATCCCAAGTAGAAGATCTAGTGGGCACCATCTGGTCTTTTTGTAGCAAGTTTTTCTGTTCTGAAGGAGCTGTCTCATTTCTCTTATCACAGGACATCAGAAAGAGGCCTCTCGCAGTCTCTCCAGCACCATGATCCAAAGCTACTGCTTCCCTCTGAGACAAGACCCAGAGCCCTTTGCAGAAACAAATCCATGAAATAGGTTTTGAAATGCCAAGGCTCAAGAAAGAAATCACACTTAGCATGGCTTGGTGGCAAAACGCCTATAATCCCAGCACTCAGGGAGACTGAAACAGGCAGATCTCTGTGAGTTTGAAGCCAGCGTAGTCTACAAAAGTGAGTCCTGGATAGCCAAGGCTACACAGACAAACGTAGCCCAAAGAGAGAGAGAGAGAGAGAGAGAGAGAGAGAGAGAGAGAGAGAGAGAAACAAAGAAAAAAACCACACTTACAGTCTTGAAGGTGATATCCAAGAGATTTAGCATTTGAAGTGATTTCAACAATTATAAATATTGACCTTAGTCTTCCTTCATGAATGCAAACACCTTTGAAATTTTAATCTTTATTGATCATTTGAACATCTTCATACCATCACTGAAGCTATAAGGATTTTAAAATACCTCTTTTAAAGTCATGTTTATATTTTGTTTTTTCGAAAAAAAATAGATTAGAAAATTTGAAACAAACAAACAAACAAAAAGCAAATGTATTCAGTTTCATTACTTAGTAAAACCTACTATTACCTTCTTCATACATTATCCAAAATTTAAATCTACTGCAACTGTCAGACTGAGCATTCCACTGGTATGTCTGAAAAAATGCTTTGAGTTTCTTTTATTCATTAACAGTAACAACAGCAACAAAATCCCACAAAAGCATTTCTACATTCAAATATAGAATTTAGAGGAAGTCTGAGATCATAATCCAAGGTCATGGTCACTCATATTTGCCTCAGAAATGTCTTATTTTATTTGAGGTGAGAAATGAGTTTTGCATTGTTATAATGTTTGAGTAACATGGCATGTGCCAGTTTGTGAACAGCATGTGCTAAGAACATACTTTGTGTTCTCTCTCTCTTTCTTTTTCTCTCCTTCCTCCTTCCCTTTCTCATCCTCCTTGAATCCCTCCCCATGACCTCATATTTGTTGCTCATCTATTTATTGACCAGAATGTCACCACAAATGGCAGAGAAGTGAACAGAAATAATTTGGATTTCCTAAGTTTAAAGACATTTTGGAAAACAAAACAAAACAAGAACTGTTTTGTGTAGTGAAAATAACTTTGAACAAAAATAAAACACCAACTATCAGAAGGAAATGGACATTCCTTGTTTACTTTTATCTGTTAAAGTCTGCTTGACTAAATTATAGGACAGAGGAATTCAGAGAAAAGTTAATAGAATGGTTAAAACAGTTCTCTGTGTTCTGCTCTTTGAGGTCGATCCAGATTGGTAGGATGCCTATTCTTTAGATGTCAGTGGTCTGGGGACAATGTCGATGTCTCAGGATAATTGTGGATATGAGCTTCAAATTAACAAACAAACAAACCAAACAAAACCAAACAAACAAACAAATTAAAATGGAAACCAGTAATCCATGGTGAATGAAGTCCTATAGAAGATGAGAACCTTTAGTAGATGCCAGTTTGGATCTACAGGGTGTCCATTGACCAACATAAGTGCCTTAGTGCAGAGCAAGCTCCTTGGTACAGTGATTTAAGCCCATGGAAAATGAACTAAATTCACTGGGCTTAGTGCAAGGAGGGACAAACTTGGATGTCATGTTTTATGAGAATATTTTTGTATCATCAGCAATAAGATTTATTTCCTGAAAACATGTAATTGCTAATTTTTTAAAATTTATTTATTTTTATTTTTATTTATTACATTTTATTCATTTTTTATTCTATGTGTAGCTCCCTCCTATCTCTCCTCCCACTGTCTCCCTCCCTCCCCCTTCTCCACACATGCCCCTCCCCAAGTCCACTGATAGGGGAGGTCTTCTTTTCCTTCCTTCTGATCCTAATCTATCAGGTCTTATCAGGAGTGGCTGCATTGTCTTCTTCTGTGGCCTGGTAAGGCTGCTTCCCCCTCAGGAGGAGGTGATCAAAGAGCAGGCCAGTCAGTTCATGTCAGGGACAGTCCCTGTTCCCATTACTATGGAACCCATTTGGACACTGACCTGCCATGGGCTACACCTGTATAGTGGTTCAAAGTTATCTCCATGCATGGTCCTTGGTTGGAGTATCAATCTCTGAAAAGACCCCTGTACCCAGATATTTTGGTTCTGTTGCTCTCCTTGTGGAGCTCCTGTCCTCTCCAGGTCTTACTATTTCCCACTTCTTTCATAAGATTCCCTGAAACTCTGCCTAAAGGTTAACCATAAGTCTCAGCATCTGCTTTGATACCCTTCAGGGTAGAGCCTTTCAGAGGCCCTCTGTGGCAGGCTCCTGACTTGTTCCCTGTTTTCTCCTTCTGATGTTCAGCCTCTTTGCCTTTTTGAATGTGGATTGAGCATCTTAGCCAGAGTCCTCCTTCTTGATTAGTTTCTTTAGGTGTACAGATTTTAGTATGTTTATCTTATATTATATGTCTAATATATAACCTGTATATACCTTGTGTGTCTATCTGCTTCTGGGACACCTTATTCAGGATGATCTTTTCCAGTTCCCACCATTTACCTGCTTTTATGCATTGTATGGTATGTCTGAGCATTATCAAAGTGGTAGAAATTTTATATAGTGCCAAATTTCTTAATTGCCAAAGTAAGACTTTGAATTAAATAGTTCTCAATTGTATGCTTTTTTAGTACTGATATAATTAAATGTAATTATTGTAAAAATAATAAAAAAGTGTTATTAAAACAGCACATTCTGTTTTAAATCAAAAGTAGTATTTAGACAAGTAATATACAAAAATAATTTAAAATTGATTACAAAATGTATTTAGTTAAGGAGTATGTGTGATAAAATTTACTTCAGTAGTTGGAGAATTTCTTACTTATATTTTGAGTTTAATTTTGAGCATAATAAGTAGTAGACATCAAGCATTTCTTAAGCACATGAAAACTGAGTCAAGCTTAAGCACTTTTGATAAGCTTTCCAGAATAAAAATAAATAAATAAAAATAACTTTTCATAGGGGGAAAAACCATCATGTAATAACATATTAATCTGACATATAGGTTCAGAGCCCAAACAATTCAAATTACCACCCACACTTTTGTGAATGGGAAATTTTCATTTTAAACATAGAGAGATACAGAGTGTTTGTGTTATCTATGTTCTGTATTTGTAACTGCATGCATATCCCAAAAGCACATGAATTTTAACTATCTGGAGTGGCACATTGTTTCTTGTATCACATGTTGAATAGAGAAGAAGTTGGTTTTTCACACAAATGTTATACACACTGAGTCCTGTCCCTCAGGTAAACCACAAGAGGATTACATTTTTTTTATTTTTTGACTGTAATAGAACAAACTTTACATTAAGCAAAAGTTTCATTATACTCTCAACAGGCTTTAGAATGCTGACAAACAGTCTGTAAAACTTCACTATTGAACAAGTAGATTCAGACAAAGTTTCCAAGATTTGAAGTAAGAAGCAAATAAATAGCCATGACAGCTTATCAAACAAGGTTGGACACTGTGTAATTACGCATTTAATTCATTATTTCAAAATTACATTCCCCAGGTAATTCTTAGAACCTGGTGCACCTAGGAGCTATGATATGAATTTCAGGATAATAGAAAAGCATTTCTTACATTGAACATGCTGCTGAAATCCTACCACCATACCAATTACTTTCAAAGAGCAAAGTAGGAATCAAAGCATAAAGAAGTGAAAATTAATTACTATGTGCAAAAGTCATTTCAATATAATGAGAGAATTTAACACAGGATTTGGAATAAAAAACAATGAATGCTTTCTACTTTAAATATCAGTTACTGTTAAATTCTCTAGTGATCATCCATCTACTTATAACTTAAAGTACTTTAAAAATGGAATGCTGTAGTTCTTGGAATATGGAGATATATTCATCTTTCTATAATAATGGGTTAGTCACATAATTACAGTACTTTATTACAAACTAATAGTGGAGCATTACTGTATAGCTAAACGATAATTATTAGATGAATACCAAAGACAACATGCTCTAATTAACCATATATTACCTAAAACAGTGAAATATTATGATGGTTGGTTCTTTTTTGGGGGGATTAAGATGCTAGTGTAGGCAGTCTTGACAAAGCACAATGTTAGAGAACTGAAAAACTGATTACAAACCTGCAGCAATCAAGACAAAACTGACAGAGCACAACAATTGATACAGTGAGGTAAAACATATTTCACAAACAGACTGTTTTACTTGTACAAACATCTGACCTTGACAAGGGCGATGAAGTTATCCAGGGAAGAAAGCAATGTCTTTATTATAAATAATACTGGAATAACTGGATATCTATATGACAAAATAAACTACAGTCTCTTCCACTCACTACCATAGAGAAGTTGAAATCATAAGGCTTCCAATGAGAATGGTTTGAGAGAGTAATAGTGTCACAGGCCACAGTGTGTAGTAATTAGTGCATATTTTAAAATGTGTTCAATATTTGCAGATTAAAATGTACTTTGCCAATAACCACCAATAAGGTGAATATGTAATAGACTGGGATATAATATCCACAGCATGATATATCAGAAATGCATGGTACTAGGATATGTAAAAAATATCTCCCAATATTTACAGACTATGTGAACACATCACAGAAGATACATAGCTGTCAGATACATACATGTGCAGTAGGTCATATTGGTAGCTACTCGATAATGGCAAACAGAACAGAAGTACTGAACCAGAATATCCCCCAACAATGAGTTGAATTAGTAAGATTGCTGGCACCGGATACTGGTGAGACTGGACAGCAACCAACAGTAACTTCTGCTGGAAAGGCATTAAGCATTTTGGAAAATTCTTAGGCATTTTGACATAAAGTCTAACAAGCAGAAACATCATACATATTATAAATACATATGTATAAATAAAACTCCCATACATATGTATGTACATATATATGTTTTTTTTCATCCCTGGCTCTATTTAATAGTATTTTTTGCTATTTAAGGCTCTAATATTAAGTTATATGAAATACTATCTTAAAAACAAACCAAGGATTCCCTTTTGTTTTAATTGCTTAGTATTATTTCATTGTGTAAATGTACCACAATTTCTGTATCTATTCCTCAGCTGAGGGACATCTGGGTTGTTTCCAGGTTCTGGCTATTAAGAATTGAGCTGCTATGAACATGGTTGAGCAAATGTCCTTGTATACTTGAGCGTATTTTGGATATATGCCTAGGAGTGATATAGCTGGATCTTGAGTTGGCACTATTACTAATTGCCTGAGAAAGTGCCAGATTGATTTCCAAAGTTGTTGTACAAGTTTACATTCCCACCAGCAGTGGAAGAGGATTCCCCTTTTTCTACATCCTCTCCAGCATGTGTTGTCACTTGAGTTTTTGATCTTAGCCATTCTCATGGGTGTAAGGTGAAATCTCAGGGTCATTTTGATTTGCATTTCACTGATGACTAAGGACACTGAACATATCTTTAAACTCCTGCACAGATGCAGCCCATGGCAGCTCATTGTCCAAGTTGGTTCCTTAGTAATGGGAATAGGGACTGTTGGTGACTTGAACTCAGTGGCTGGCTCTTTGATCACCTCCTGAGGGAGGGACAGCCTTACCAGGCCACAGAGGAGGACAATGCAGCCATATCTGATGAGACCTGATAGGCTAGAGTCTGATGGAAGGGGAGAAGGTCTTCCCCTATCAGTGGACTTGGAGAGGGCCATGGGAGGAGGTGAGGTAAGGAAGGTGGAATTGGGAAGGGATGAGCGACAGGGCTACAGCTGGGATACAAACTGAATAAATTATAATTGATAATAAATAAATAAATTTAAAAAATAAACCAAAGAAAGGGTACAATTGTGAGATTAAAGTATCCATGAAGTCTAGTATAGAGTTCAGAAAATATAAGATGCCCATTAAATCTGCTGATACGTAGAAACTCACATTTCTAAAATAATTATTTATACTCTGTTGCATCTTATAAAGACATATTCTTGAGAACAGAATCATGTCTGTATACTGCTTTATGTTTTTCAGCCAAACCATTTCACTTGCCTGATTAGCATTTATTTTTTTCTGTTAAGAGTATTTCCTGTTGCCCTGAACTGAAAATTGAGAGCAATTTATGTCAAGGTCTCAGACACTCTGTTTTAAATTTTAGTACACAGATGAATAATTAAGTAGCCCAATTATCACTGTCTTTTGCTTCTGCTTTGGTTTTGAAATTTAAATCAGTAACTCTCATCTTGGAAGTAGTCCACCTATTTTGGCACTAGATGATAAGTGAAGCCTATCCAGTGTTAAAGTAATGGATCGTCAGAAAAAAATCAGAAAGATCATATAAGAACTATAATTTATTTCACACTTACATTTGCAAATGTTGAGACATGAGTCATCCATAGGACATTTAAAGTCATAGGTACTTTCTGTGGTGCTAGATATTTCATAATAACATGATGCAACATACACATAATTACTAAAATTATGGAACTAAAATGTTTATTTTAGGATTCAGGAAACAACACAAAAGAATTAGTTACTTCTAATGCACATAGTTTAAAAATTAGATATATCCTTATTTTATACATATAGTTGCAATCCAATGTTCAATTAATTTTAACATTTAAATGGAAAGAAAAACATCTTTATAGAGTAATAGTTATATTTGTTGACATGAATACATTATGCATTGCTGAGATCGAATTAAACACAGCTATCTTATAAGGCCTTCATTGTTCTGGCCTTAAAGAAACACTATAAGTCATTTCTTCTAGCAAAGCATGATCATTATCACTGTCTGTGATCCATCTGCTTGGAAAACAGATACTCCAGTATCGTATCTCCTTACTATACCTTAGAATCCATGGAGCAACAGCTATGCAATCCCACCTTCTCCATCCCATTCTGCCTTTGTAACCTCTTTGTTCCAAACTTCTACAGGTCAGCTGTGTTTTTATTTCAATTGAACGAGAGCATGGACTTACTGTTTATGCAACCTACACCAGACCAGTCTACAATTGGCATTGTTGACATCCATATGTACCCTGAGGAGATTAAATTTCTTAGAGCACATTAATTTAGTTACTATCTCGTTATTTAAAGGCATTTTGTTCCATCATTAAAGCTGACAACTATCTTTCATATTACTGCATATGAGATGCATTGTTGTATATTATAATACTAAGAATAAGCAAGGAGCACATGGATCCTGTAAAGCAGGAATGTACCATCTTATGTGGAGAAGGACCATAGTTACCCCAAACATCCTATATTCTTGAGGACCATGAAATGAATGTGTGTGTGTGTGTGTGTGTGTGTGTGTGTGCGTGCATGTGCTTGTGTGGTGTGTGATTTATGTGTTTGTAGCATACATAGTGGCACATGCATGTATGTATATATATATATGTGTGTGTGTGTGTGTGTGTGTGTGTGTGCTCATACATAGACATTTATGCACACATGTGTGGAAGCCAGAAAAGAGCATTGAGTTTTCTATTATATCACCTATTAATTTATTCCTTTGAGACAGGCCCTCAAGACTATGTATATAGTGTGTGTGGCTTATGCACTGACTCTAACACTCCCCAATCCACCCAGTTTTTGCATAGTATATATAGCTATTAGATTGCTTAAAGTTAAAAGTTAAGGATCACATAAAAAACACTTCCGGGACTGGAGAGATCCTCAGAAGTTAAGAACACCATCTGTTCTTCCCCAAAGGTCCTTAGTTCAATTCCCAGCAACCATATGGTGGCTGACAACCATCTATAGTGAAAGCTGGTGCCCTCTTCTGGTGTGCAGTCAGAACACTGTATAAATAATAAAAAATAATCTAAAAAATAAGATAAAAAAACACTTTCTGGTAATAGTCAATAGATTATTGAACCTATATTTCTTGGACAACCTGGTCTACAAATCAAGTCTAGGACAGCCAAGTCTACACAGAGAAACCCTCACCCTCCATATACTTTTTTCAACTCATTCTGCAAGTGTGCAAGAATGTACTCTACAAGCTACTGAAAGAGAAACCTGGATATCAACCCAGACATAACCCTCCATTTACAGTCTTTATTGCCTGCAAGATTCCCTGGGGCTATGGTGATGCAGAACTCGTGGGTGTGGCTAAACAATGTTTCCTTTAATTTCAGGAGCTGTGCCACAGGTGGGTGGGTTGCCCTACACTGCCTGGAAGGCCAGGAATCACAGAATGGATAGCTCAGAGATCTAGGATAGAACCAAACACATCTGGGGGGAAAATATCAATGCTATTCTGCTATACTAATAGATCAATTGACTTTTCTAATTCTCATCAAAGAGGCTTCCTCTGGCAGCTGATAGGAGTGGGTAGAGAGACCCACAGTCAAACATTATGCAAAGATGGAGAGAGAGTCTAAACCAGAGGAGGTTTTCCTCTGAGTATGGGGAACCCACGAATAGGGGTAGGAGACAGAGATAGAGGACACCCGGAGAACATGGCCCACTGAATCAACTAAGTAGTGTGCATAGGGCCGCACAGAGACTCAAGTGGTAAGCAAGGAGCCTGCATGGTTCTGTATAGAGTTCTCTACCTACATGTCATGGCTGTTAGCTTGGTGTTTTGTGAGACTGCTAACCCTGACTCCTGCCTGCTTGTGAGTCTCTTTTCTGCCTTTTGGGTTGTCTTGTTCAGCTTCAGTATGAGGGCTTTCATTAACTAGGCTGGTGGCCAGTAAGTCACAGGATCTTCCTATTTTCCCATTATACCTTCTCTCCCACAGCACTGGAGATAAAGACATGAGGTAAGTCATGATTAGCTTCTATAAGATGTTGTTTTATGCACTCATAGTCTTTTGTTAGTAGGTCAAGAACTCTTACTGAGCTCTTAAGAGATTCCATCTCTTAAATACTTACCTAACAACAGTGATTTTTAACTTTTTTTAAAAATTATTGTTGCCTTTCACAAAGCCACTGCAGCAGATATATTTTGGAGTGTAATTTCCCTAACAGAAATTAAGTAATTCATCTTTTTTTTTTTTGAATTTTCGAAACAGGGTTTCTCAATATGTAGCTCAGGCTGTCCTAGACCTCATTTTGTAGACCAGGCCAGCCTTGAACTCACATAGACCCACCTGCCTTTACCTGCCAAGTGCTGGGATTAAAGGTGTTTTCCATTGTGCCCATCTAAGTAATCCATCTTATATCATCAAAAGTTAATTTATTTGTTGAGTTAAGAATGTTTGTGCAAAAAAAAAAAAAAAAGAAGGAAGAATGTTTGCGCAATAGTTATGAGCATTCTTCCTTTCAATAATTTTTAATAAACCTTTCCATGATTGTCTTGAGAGAGATCCCCATTATTCTGGTACTTCACAATTCTGTGGGTGAGGATAGTCTTTGGATGGCATTGACGCTCTTAGACACTGTGCAGTACTGGGAATATTAGGTCAGGGTACTATGGCAGGACAAAGCACTTCTTTATGCCTGTTTATCTATATTCTATATCCTATCCATGTCTGATTTTCCAGAATGCCTAATATAACCAGTATTCCTCTATAGCTGTCTCTTTTCATTTTCTGAGCTCTTTCTTCTTAGTAGATGTATTTTTGTGGTTATGTGATGTAAGTTTGGGAAAATAGAGATGTTAGAATAACTCATCTTAACTTCAAATATCTGACTACTATGAAGTTAGAGCACGTTGATTTTTTTTCTTTGTACAGGCTCATAGCATAGGCACCATTTTACTTGTTAATGTGTCAAAGGTAGTTAGTTATGAGGGGACTTATAACACAGTATAGAAAGAAGCACTCACCTGAGGTCTTGGGATGGCTCTGCTCTGATGTGAGGTGTTTCCACAGAGTGACCAAATACTGCTCCTTCAGTTCCTGAGGGCAGCATGAACACAGCTATCAGGATAAGCAAGAATGTACACACACAGTAGCTTTCATCTGAGTCTATGCATTAAATATTCTTCCCTCAACTGAAAACAGGAGCAGATCAATTGAAAATTTAGCACTGGACAAGGAGTACAAGGCAAAGATGAGCCAAAGAAAGTGGATCTGCATATCCTATGTTAACAACTTTTAAGATTAAATTATTACTGCTTTCGATAGAGACAATTCACCTTCTTTTCTGATCAAAGAACAAAGACCTATCTCTTTCATTGCTTTGTTTCACAGTTAAGTGGATTTAAGAAATAGGATAGGCTGAAACACTCAGGTCAGATTTCCCATATTGCAGAGGGCATGATGAAACTGCCATGGTGATCCAGGGCAGCACAGTGGTAGACATTTATAGACAGGTTTCAAACAGCACTTAGGCACTTTGTATCAGAGAGCTTTGCAGAGGTTATCAGAAAGCACAGAACTCTATGACACTTTGACTTCTGTGGAGTTAAGGCACTATCTAAAACTGAGAGCCACTTTAATTCATTTCATTATAGTTGAGTTCATCTGAGGTCATTGTTGTCTGAAGAGGTCAGGGAGTCCAGCATCTTGTTCAAATAGATGAGTGATGCCTGAACTGAACACACTTACTGAGTCTGCTTGATTTTCCAGGCTGCTAAAGCTTCTCTGGAATCTAAGTGAGAAAAAGAAGGTGTTTTTCTCCTTAAACGTGAAGTGAAATTTTTGTTTTAAAGGTGTAATGACAAAAATCTCTGCAAAATAAAATTCATTTAAATGTAGATTGTTTTTCAGATTAGACTTTATTTTCTTTTGATTTAGTGTTCCCTATATATTCTGACGTAAAAATGTCATGCTTGCTCTACAAATGTAATGAACTATATTAATAACACAATGGAATTCAATGCTATACATTGAAATCTGAACAAATATGGCTGTGCATATTGTGGAGGGAAATATAAAACATGTCAATTCTGCAAGCGGCAATGACATTGTTAAGAGGAAATTGGAGCTAAGATTTAAAATATGTTAAAATAACTGACTATAAAGGAAAATGTATTAGACCTACTTAATGATACCCTAAAATAAATTTAAGGCACACCTGGATATAGAGTCATGGAGGAAGAATGTTTTCTTCTTATTTTTCCCATTTATTTATTCATTTAATCACTTTCAAGGATGGAAATAGTATTTCCTTCACATTATGGTCCAGTGGCAAAACTACTGGATTTTTCCATGGTAAACTCCTGGATTATAGCTTTTACATCATGAACTAAGAGCAATTGGTGTCTCTCTGTCTCTGAGCTTTAATGGATATTTTTTTTCCCATAAGAAAAAGCTCTGTAGGACACTCCCAACTTTTTTTTTTTTTATGATCTCCTTTAATTCAGAACACTCATTTCTTTAAAGGATTCATTCTTTTGATATTTTGATTTTGCAAGTGGAAAATGTCTTATTATCGGTCCTGAAAGGTAAAATAATGGATGCAGCTAAAGTAGTAATTCCGTGATTTGGATGGGGGTGACATTTGAAAAACTATCCCCAGATGCAAATTTACATATCTCAAGGAGAGTGACTGACATTTTAATACGGAGTGTAACATCCTGATAGGATAGTTATCCTTGTGCAAAGTTCAAATGCTAATCTCTAGTACTGTGTGATTATGAAAATTTCCCAGACAAGGTGACAGAAATATAACTAGAGAACAGTATATATATATATATATATATATATATATATATATTTATATATATATATATATATTTTTTTTTCTATGCCATTTTCCAGGCCTTATGAGATGAATACTTATTTTGAATGCCTTTAGTAGCTCTTTCTAGTTGATTTAACTTTAAGTAATGTACAAGGATGTTTTTTTTTTTTTTTTTTCAAATGCTGGTTCACACCACTGGTAACAGTACAGAATCTGTAAGGCTGAAAGAAAAAGTAGAGAACTACTAAAATATCACTTTATCAGTAAAGATTAAATCCAAATTAGCAAAACTATGGATGAAAAGGGGGATGTAACAACAAACACCGAGGAAATCCAGAGAATTAGAAGGACATACTTCAAAAACCTGCATTCCACCAAATTGGAAAATCTAAAACTAATGGCTAATTTTCTTGATACTTATCTCCCAGCAAGGTTAAATCAAGATCAGATGAGCAATTTATATGGAACTCCAACCCCTAGTAAAGTAGAAGTAGTAATTAAAGGTCTACCTATCAAAAATAAGAACTAAATCTCAGGTATTGAAGTGAAAATTTCAGGTTTCCTTGATGAGTTTGGTCATGTGATGTTTTGCTACAAGCTGGGCATGTGATGTTTTGCCCAGGTTGACTGGTAGGAGAGCACATGATGTACTTATTTTATTTTTAGTTGTTTTTTTTTGTTTGTTTGTTTGTTTGTTTTGTTTTTGTTTTAATTATTAGAGACCAAAGACTTAAAAATCAGTGGGTATTGTTTTAAAGTTTAAAGCACAAGCCTGAAGTAAGGCCAGCTACATGGAGACGTGTCTAACCACCTGCAGGGAAGAACTAGCCTTACCGGATTCTTTTCCTGCCCACTAGAGATACAGTTGCTAGGAAACCTGCCCCTCTCCCCTAGGACAGCCAAACAATGGAAGTTAGACCATTAATTTTAGGGGCCTTCCTGTAACCAATCAGTTCAAAATGCAGCATCCCCTCTTGTGTTTCAACCAACAGACACTTGCCAGGCAGGAGTCCCCTGCTTTGGGCATATTAGGAGGGATCAGAATCTTTAAATCACCCACCTAACCTGAGCGCAGGGCTGTCAGCTCTCTCCACTTCAGTGGTAAGGGTATGTGAGCCCAAGCTGTAGCTTGTAATAAAAAGATCCTCATGTGTTTTGCAATGGACTTGACTCCTGGTGGTGGTCTTTTAGAGTATCTCAAATCGGGCACAACATTATCATTTATTACAATTTATTCTTTTTGTATCCCGGCTGTACCTTCCTCCCTCCTCTCCTCCCAAACCCCCCCCTCCTTCCCTCTTCTCCCCTTATGCTACTCCCCTAGTCCATTGATAGGGAAGGTCTTTTCCCCTTCTATTTGAGCCTCGCCTATCAGGTCTCATAAGGACTGGTTGCATTGTTCCTCTGCACTCTGACAAGGCTGCACCCCCAGGGGGAGGTGACCAGAGAGCCTGTCACTAAGTTTATGCCAGAGAAAGCCCCTGCTCCACTTATTAGGGAACCCACTTGGAGACTCAGATTATGGGCTAAATCTGAGCAGGGGTTTTAGGTCCTCTTTATGCATTGTCCTCCGTTTGGGTATTAGTCTATGCAGGGTGCCCCAGGGCTTAGGTTTTTGGGCTCTGTCGTTTTCCTTTTGGAGCTCCTGTTCCCTCCTGGTCTTTTTATCTCCTCCTTCTTTCATAAGTCTCCCTGCATTCTGCCCAAATTTTGGTTATTAGTCTCAGCCTATGATTCAATAACTCAATCAGTAGAGTCTTTCAGAGGCCAAGTGTGGCAGGCTCCTGTCCTGTTACCTATCTTCTCCTGCTTCCAATCTCTATCGCACTTGTCCTTCTGAATGAGCATCTTCCCTAGGGTCTTCCTTGTTGTTTAGCTTCTTTAGGAATATAGATTTTAGTATGTTTATCCTATATTATATGGCTAATATCCACTCATGAGTGAGTATATACCACATGTGTCTTGCTGTGAGCTCTTACATGTAAGGAAGATGTCTTTGGTCAGCAAAGAACATCTGTGTGTGGACTCTGAGTAGAGGGCAAAGAGGCCCCAAAACAGTGAGACATCACTTTTTGGATCAACATCACTGTGCTGATCCTCATGCTTCGACACTTGACTTCACAGAGAGAAACGTTCCTTTGAGCTTCTCTGAACAATCCAGCTGAGTCTGTGGCTTGGTGTTGGCCTTTGGACTGGAGTGCTGGTATCTTGATGCCTGATCTGGTAATCCCCTAATGACCCATCAACCCGAAACAGCAGTAAAGAGATAAATGAAGACTACAGTCCTTTTCCCTACTAATCTCCTATCTAAGGTTGCAGGGACGGTGAAGGAGGGTTGGAAGTGAGGTAAAGGTACTTAAGAACCCTAAGTAGGGGGAGCCCCTGAGTCCATGTCAGAGACATCCCCTGCTCCCCTTTTTAGGAAACCTATATGAAGACTGAGCTGCCCGTGAGTTTTATCTGAACAGGGGGTCTAGGTCCTCTCCATGCATGGTCTGTGGTTGATACATCTATCTCTGAAGGGTTCCCTGAGCCTAGACTCTTTGGCTCTGTTTGTCTCCTTGTGGGCCTCCTGTCCTCTCCAGGTCTTTCTATCTCCCCTTCTTCCCTAAGATTTCCTGCACTCTGCCCAGAGTTTGGCTATGAGTCTCAGCATCTGCTTTAATGCTCTGATGGGTAGAGTCTTTCAGAGGCTCTCTGTGGTAGGCTCTGGTGAGGTGGACTGACAAGACCACAGAGAAAGAGGACCCAGACAGTTCTGATGAGACCTAATAGGCTATGTCAGATAGTAGGGGAGGAGGACCTCCCTTATCAGTGGACAAAAGAAGGGACATGGCTGGGAGAAAGTGGGAGAATGTATGGGACCAAGAGGAGATTAGGGCAGGGGCTACAGCCAGGATACAAAGTGAATAAACTGTAAATGATAATAATAAAGAAAAAATAAAAAAAGAACACTAAATAAGGTAGGTCTGGTGAAAAATCTAAGCCTACAGATGGTGCTCCCCACAAGGTTTAAATGGTTTTAGTGAGGAATAATATCAGGCTTTCAAAAAACAGTTAATACCAATACTCTTCATGTTATTTCACAAAATAGCAACAGAAGGGACATTGCCCAATTTGAATTACAGACCAATTTCCCTTATGAACTTAGGCACAAAATTTTTCAATAAAATGGTTGCAAACTAAATCCAAGAATACATGAAAAAAATCATCCATCATGATCAAGTAGGCTTCATCCCAGAGTTGCAAGAATGGTTCAACATCTGTGAACTGAAAAACATAATTCCCCATATTAACAAACTGAAAGACAGAAACTACATAATCACCGCATTAGATACAGAAAGCCTTTTTCAAAATCCAACACTCCTTCATGACGAAACTTTTGGTGAGATTACAGATATAAGGAACAAACATCAATACAACAAAGGCAGTTTACAGAAAGCCTGCAGCCAACATCAACCTAAATGAATAAACACTTAAAACCATTTCACAAAAATCAGGAGCAAGGCAAGGTTGTCCACTTTCTCCATACCCATTCAATGAGGTTCTTGAAGTCTTGGCTAGAACAATAAAAATCTGAAGGAGATCCAGGTGATATAACTTGGAAGGGAAGAAGTCAAAGATATCCTATTTTTTGAAGATGATATGATAATATATATAAGTGATCCTAAAAATTCCACCAGGGTACTCCAACAGCTGATAAACACTTTCAGAGATGTGGCAAGGTGGCTAGATACATATTAGCTAAAAAAATCAGGAGCCTTTTGAAATATAAATGACAAATGGACTGAGAAAGAAATCAGAGTGCATGTGTGTGTGTTTATGTGTTTGTGTGTATGTGTGAGTGTGTGATGAAACTTTTACAATAGCCTCAAATAAAATAAGATAAAATAAAATAAAATTGGTCATTTTGATTTTTCCCTTAAAATCACATTTTATATTTATGGTTGTGAGCCTAGCCTTTAACAGCTGAGCCATCTGAGGCTCTAAATCAAATGGACCTAATAGATGTCTGCAGAACTTCACACAAATTCAAAAGAGTAAATTCAGCCCCTCATGGAACTTTTCCAAAAGAAACCATATAGTTGGTCACAAAGCAAGCCTCAAAAGATAGAAGAAGATTGAAATAATCCCTTGTATCCTATCTGACCACAATGGTCTAAAGCTGGACCTCAACAATAGGAGAAATAGCAAAAAGCCTACAAACACATGGAAACTGAACAACATGCTACTCAATGACAACTGGGTTAGGAAAGATATAAAAAAAGAAATTAAAGACTTCCTTGAATTCAATGAAAATGAAGGCAGCACATACCCAAACATATGGGACACAACGAAAGCAGTGCTAAAAGGAAAGAAAGTTCATAGCACTAAGCACCTTCAAGAAGAAATTTGAAACATCTCATACAAGCAACTTACCAGTTCACCTGAAAGCCCTAGGGGGGGAAAAAAAGAAGCAGACACACCCAAGAGGAATAGACAGCTGAAAATATTCAAGCTCAGGGCAGAAATAAATCAATTAGAAACAAATAAAACAATTCAAAGAATCAATGAAACTGAGAGCTGGCTCATTGAGGAAATCAACAAGATAGACAAGCCTTTAGCCAAACTAACTAAAAGGCAAGGAGAAACTGTCCAAGTCAGCAAAATCAGAAATGAAAAGAGAGACATAACAAAAGAAACTGAGGAAATCCAAACAATAATTAGGTCTTACTACAAAAGCCTATTCGGCACAAAGTTGGAAAATCTAAATGAAATGGACAATTTTCTTGAGAGATTCCACTTACCAAAATTAAATCAAGATCATGTAGAATGATTGAATAATCATATATCCCCCAAGGAAATAGAAGCAGTCATCAAAAGTCTCCCTTCAAAAAAAAAAAAAAAAAAAGCCCAGTGCCAGATGGTTTCAGCACAGATTTCTACCAGATCTTCAACAAAGTGCTAACTCCAATTCTCCTCAAACTATTCCACAAAATAAAAACAGAAGGAACATTACCAAACTCATTCTACAAAACCACACAAAGACCCAACCAAAAAGAGAACTTCAGACTTATCTCTCTTATGAACATTGATGCAAAATATTAAATAAAATACTTGCAAACTGAATCCAAGAACACATAAAAGATATCATTCACCATGACCAAGTCAGCTTTATCCCAGGCATGCAAGGGTGGTTCATTATACAGAAATCCATCAATGTAATCCACCATATTAACTAACTGAAGGAGAAAAAAATGCATGATCATCTCTTTAGATGCTGAAAACGCATTTGACAAAATCTAACACACATTCATGTTTAAAGTCTTGGAGAGAAAACACAAGACACATACCTAAACATAGTAAAGGCAATATACAACAAACCTATAGCCAGCATCAAACTCAATGGAGAGAAACTTAAATCAATCCCACTGAAATCAGGGACAAGGCAAGGCTGCCCACTATCTCCATCTCTCCAACATTGTACTTGAAGTCCTAGCTACAGTAATAAGACAACTAAAGGAGATCAAGTGGATACAGATCAGAAAGGAAGAAGTTAAAGTATCACTATTCACAGATGATATGATAGTATACATGAGTGATGCAAAAAATGTAACCAGAGAACTCCTTCACCTGATAAACACCTTCAGCAAAGTGCCTGGATAGAAAATTAACTCAAAAAAAAAATCAGAACCCCTCCTATGCACCAAAGACAAAAGGGACGAGAAAGGAATTAGTAAAATTAGTAAAACACCCTTCACAATGGCCACTAAAACCATAATGTACCTTAGTGTGACTCTAACCAAGCAAGTGAAAGACCTGTTTGAAAAAAAACTTCAAGTCTTGAAGAAAGAAATTGAAGTAGATATCAGAAGATGGCAAGATCTCCCCTGCTCATTTATAGGTAGGATTAACATAGTGAAGGTGACTATTCTGCCAAAAGCAATCTACAAATTACTATCAAAATACCAACACAATTCTTTACAGACATTGAAAGAAAAATTCTCAACTTCATATGGAAAAAAAAAACCCAGAATTTCCAAAATGTTCCTGTACATCAGCAGATCATCTGGAGGTATCTCCATCCCTGATCTCAAGCTGTAATAAAAACTGCATGGTATTGGCATAGAAACAGAATTGTCAATCGATGGAACTGAATAGAAGACTGAGAAATAAACCCACACCTTTGGGTACTTGATTTTTTACAAAGAAGCCAAAAGCATCGATGGAAAAAAGACAGCATCTTCAATAAATGGTGTTGGTCCAACTGGATGTCTACATGTAGAAAAAATAAAAATAGAACCATAGTTATCACTCTGCACCAAACTAAAGTCCAAGGGGATCAAAGACCTCACCATAAAACCAGACACACTAAATAGGTTCGAAGAAACAGTGGGGAAGAACTTAGAACTCATTGACACAGGAGACAACTTCCTGAACAGAATATCAACAGCACAGGCTCTAAGATCAACAATCAATAAATGGGACCTCATGAAACTGAAAAGCTTCTGTAAATCAAAAGACACTGTCATCAGAACAAAACAACAGCCTACAGACTGGGAAAGGATCTTCACCAATCCTATATATGACACAGGGCTAATATCCAGAATTAATAAAGAACTAAAGTAGTTAAAAAAGCAACAAATCAAGCAATCCAATTTAAAAAAAATGGGGTACAGAGCTAAACAGAGAATTCGCTGTAGAGGAATATAGAATGGCAGAGAAACACATAAAAAAATGCTCAATGTCCTTAGCCATCAGAGAGATGCAAATCAAACCAACCCTGAGATTTCACCTTACACCCTTCAGAATGGCTAAGATCAAAAACTCAAGTTATATCATATAATATTATCATATTATTATATGCTGGAGAGGATGTGAAGAAAGGAGAACCCTCCTCCATTGCTGGTGAGAATGTAAACTTGGAAATCAGTCTGGTACTTTCTCAATTACGAATAATGCTACCTCAAGATCCAGCTATACCACTCGTAGGAATATATAAGAAATCTGCTCAATTACTCAAGAAGGACATTTTTCAACCATGTTTGTAGCAGCTTGATCTGTAACAGCCAGAATGTGGAAACAACTCAGATGTTCCTCAAAGGAGGAATGGATACAGAAACTGTGGTACATTTACACAATGAAATACTACTCAGCAATTATAAACGAGAAAATCATGAAATTTGCAGGCAAATGTTAGGATCTAGAAAAGATCATCATGACTGAGGTAACCCAGACACAGAAAGTCACAAAGGGTATATACTCACTTATAAGTGAATATTAGACCTATAAGATAGGACAAACATACTAAAATCTGTATACCTAAAGAAGCTAAACATGAAGGGGTTCTGGGGTAAAATGATAAATCCTCCCTTAGAAAGACAAATGGGATGGACATTGGAAGTAGGGGAAAGAAGAAACAGGACAGGAGCCTACCAGAGAGGGCCTCTGAAATACTCTACCTAGCAGTATATCAAAGAAATGCTCAGACTCATAACCAAACCTTGGGCTGAGTGCAGGGAATCATATGAAAGAAGAGGGAGCTGGTGAGACCTGGAGAGGACAGGAACTCCAAAATGACCAAATACTGGGCATAGGGGTCTTTTTTGAGACTGATTCTCCAACCAAGGCCCATGCATGGATATAACCTACAACCCTTGCTCAGACGTAGCCCATATGGGCTCAGCATCCAAGTGGGTACCCTATTAAGAGGAACAGAAACTGTCTCTGACATGAACTCACTGGCGGGCTCTATGACATCCCCCACCCTGAGGGAGGAGCAGCCTTGCTAGGCCACAGAGGAGGACATTGCAGCCAGTCCTGATGAGGTCTGATAAACTAGGTTCAGATGGAAGAGGAGGAGGATCTCCCCTATTATTGGACTTAGAGAGGGGCAGGAAGGAGATGAAGGAGGGAGGGAAGGTAGCATTGGGAGAGAATGATGGAATGGGATACAGCTGTGATACAAAGTAAATAACCTATAATTAATATAAAAAATAAAAATTATATAAAAAGAAAAATCTCAATAAAAAATCTTATTTATTTGTTCAACAGAACAAGAAAATTTGAACACAGGGAACTTCCCAGAGACTCATACTCCAACCAAGGACTATTCATGGAGACAACCTAGAACCCTGACAATGCAGTCACTTCTTATGAGAACTGATAGACTAAGATCAGAAAGAAGGAGAGGAGGACCTCCGTTATCAGTGGACTTGGGGAGGGGCATGCATACAGAAAGGGGGGGAGGGTAGGACCGGGAGGGGAGGAGGGAGGGGCTTATGGGGGGATACAAAATGAATAAAGTGTAATTAATAAAAGTTAAAAAAATCTTATTTATTATAATTTGGTAGGGGGAATAAGCTCTCAACAAAACAACCCAAATTTAAAACCTAAAAACTTAAAATGGGTTATTTCTAACCAAGCAACTAAAAGACTTTCATGACAAAATCTTTAAGACATTAAAGAAAGAAATTGAAGCTATCAGAAGATCGAAAGGTTTCCTATGTTCATGAATTTATATTATTAATATAGAATAAATGGCTAGCAAAAAACAGTCTACAATTACAATACTATCAAAATTTCAACACAAGTTTTCACAAAGCATGAAGGGAAAATTTCCAACTTTATATAGCAACACAAAAACTAAGAATAGTTAAAATAATCTTGAAAAACCAAAAACAAAAACAAAAACTGTTGGAGGTATCATCATCCCCAACCTCAAGTTGTACTAAAATGTATATTAATAAAACCACAGTATTGGCACAAAAGCAGACACATTGATCAATGGAATTGAACTGAACACCCAGACTCTGGCAATAATTAATAATCACTGAAACAATCATGATAGGTGTCAGATCAAAACTGTGCAATCCAAGTGCTCACTTTAATGGGAATTCAAATGCCAAAACATAATTTTCCTTTAATTAGGAAATCCCTCAACTGCCAACTGCTGTATTTGTCAAATTTGACAGGCTACTGAGTCAGTTCTGAATTTCAAATAAATAAGTAATTTTAATTATTTTTATGCTTTTAGGTGATATACACTAAAATAAATTAAATATTCAAATAAATTTAAATTGTATTCAAATGAATCCAAAATTACATGAGGCACTATAAATTGATCTATAAACATAATTATGATAATTGGTCAATATTTATTGTGTCATAGAAAAACATCTCATTTGTCTCATTTCAGAATGTCTTGATAATCTCACTTGATAAATTGTACAAAAATAAGTATTATGTAAGTTCATGTACACAAGAACATATAAGATATTGGTTAGAATGTTATGTTTTTATAAAACTCAAAAAATCACATTTAATTAGATAGATATAACAACATAAATTATATGTATCTGATTTTTTTCTCCTCCTCCCTCTCTTTCACTTCCAACTCCTAGGGACAAGGTCTCAATATTGAGCTCTGGCTGACATGGAACTCAACAAGTATAACATTTGCCAAATGATAGAGGCCCAACATGTCCTATCTCCTAAGCCATGGATACACACACACACACACACACACACACACACACACACACACCTTATTTGGAGTGACAGTTCTACCCACAAGAGTCATAGATTAAAGGATTCCTAGTACTAGACACAGGAAATTTTCTTTCAAATGGTTGGTCTTTTTAGTTCAAGTACGATTAGAACAGTATAGATTATCAACGTAGCCTTTGGTTACTTTTTGAGATTTAGGTTAGGCCCTGATACCTGAAGATGACCTTGAGGACATATACTTTGAATGATTTGAGCTTTATTGGACCTGAAACTCTCCTTCATGAGGTCTAGCTTCTTTGGAAGCAGAAAAGACTATATAGGTTGCCAAGGAAGAGAAGCAATTAAACAGTTCCATAATACCAATGAATCATATTTTCCAGCAGGATATAGGAAAAGGTGCAATATGGGGCAGTTACACTTGGTGATAACTAATAGCTTGATAGTTGGACTTCAGGCCCACTCAAAAGTAGAGAAGCCAAGACTAGTATTGAACACATAGCCAACTCCCATGAGAGAATGAAGTCATGGACCTTAAAAAAGAATCCAGTACCACTATTATGCTAGACCAGCATAATTCCTTACTACTTTCTAAATAGTATCTTTATACCCACAGATAAGTGTAGCTTCAACCCTCTCATCAAAGGAGACTTTCTCTACAGAAAGCGGAGACTACCACAGAGAACAGCACAAGCTGACCCAATGCAAAGATCCACGGATCATGTGGAGTCCAGCCCCAGTGGTTATATGCAGCATAGCTCTTGCATCAGGAAACATTGAAGAAGAAAGGGCAGAATCAGGAAGTAATCTATGAAACAGTCTATCTTAAAACTGACTGCACAAAGAAAAGGGAAGTAATAGCATTATTACTGATACCCTAACATGAAAGAGAAAAAAAAAAATCTGTGGTGTTACTCTCTTAGGTAAGGAACTGCAGGGAAAGAATGAATGAGGAGCCGGAGAGTATTAGGTGCTCCCAGGGATAGACTCTTTTCTTATTGTTCAATTCAGAGTGGTAAGTCTTGAAACATATACACACAAACAACAAGAATCAGACTCGATAGGTTCTAGTTGTATATTTGCTCATACGTATCAATGTAATAGATTAATAAAAATATACTATAATATAACACTAATTGACCAAAAAAGACTTTCAAACTTTAATTCTCTTTGGGAAAAATCAAAAACAGGGTTAAGCAAAGAAAAAAACTGGGAGGGTCTACAGAAAGGGGGTAAGTGATGCAGCTCTATATAAATGAAAAATATTTTTGAAAAATGGCAACCATCTTCAGCATATATTTCTTCTTTTATATATGTTGAAATAGTATAAGTGGTATTTTTTGGCTCAAGTTATCGATTAAAGGACATGTGGACATATAAATGCATATGTATATACAAACAAATATATATCACACAAATATATATATATTTACATATACAAATATATATATACACATACACACACACAAACCTATTTGCATCTTACCTGTATAACAGTTGTAATTAGGTTCCTGCACCTTATAACAGTTAACAACTTATAACATATAACAGTTGTAATTAGGTTCTGCCCAGTAATCAATACTTCAGCAATCTAACTGTATTCTCAGTTTTCTCCTACTTACTTTCTCCTACATTTTAAGGATAGTTTTCTCACTTTTTTTTATAGCAACTGCAAGTTATTTATTTCCTGTACATATTTAGAATTTGCTACCTCTAATTCTAATTGGAAACTCTCATATAAATTGTGAATGTTTACATGTAACACATCTCCAAAACAATCACATGTAGTCTTTATACTATACTGTACTCTTGGGAAGAGTACTGTGTCTTAGATATTAGAAGTAATTCATGCAGGACATAAGAAGGCAACAGATCTCACTACAGATGGTTGTGAGCTACCATGTGGTTGCTGGGAATTGAACTCAGGAACTTTGGAAGAACATCCAGTGCTCTCATCCTCTGAGCCATCTCTACAGCCTCACCTTGCACAAAACTAAAGTCCAAGTGGATTGAAGACCTCAGCACAAAACCAGACACACTAAATCGGTTAGAAGAAAAAGTGGGGAACAGCCTAGAACTCATTGGTACAGGAGACAACTTCCTGAACAGAACACAAAGAGCACAGGTTCTAAGGTCAATAATCAATAAGTGGGACCTCATGAAACTGAAAAGCTTCTGTAAAGCAAAGGACACTGTCCTTGGGAAGGGGGCAGGCAGTCTACAGACTGGGAAAGGATCTGCACTAATGCTATATCTGACAGAGGTCTAATATCCAGAATAGATAAAGAACACAAGAAATTAAAGAGCAACAAATCAAGAGTTTCAATTAAAAAATGGAGTACAGAGCGAAACAGAGAATTCTCTGTACAGGAATATAGAATGGCAGAGAAACACTTAAATTTTCAATATCCTTAACCATCAGGGAGATGCAAATCAAAACAACCCTGAGATTTCACCTTACACCCTTCAGAATGGCTAAGATTAAAAACTCAAGTGACAATACATGCTGGAGAGGATGTGGAGAAAGGAGAACCTTCCTCCATTGCTGGTGGGAATATAAACTTGTACAAGCACTTTGGAAATTAATCTGGTGCTTTCTCAAACAATTAGGAATAATGCTACCTCAAGATCCAGCTATACCACTCCTAGGCACATATCCAAAATATGCTCAATTACACAACAAGGACATTTGTTCAACCATGTTTATAGCAGCTTTTTTCGTAATAGCCAAAACCTGGAAACAACCCAGGTGTCCCTCAATGGAAGAATGGATACAGAAACTGTGGTATATTTACACAATGGAATATTACTCAGCAATTGAAAACAAGGAAATCATGAAATTTGCAGGTAAATGTTGGGATCTAGGAAAAATCATCCTGAGTTAGGAATCCCATAAGCAGAAAGACAGACACTGTATATACACACTTATAAGTGGATACTGGACCTATAATATAGGGTAAACATACTAAAAATCTGTACAGCTAAAGAAGCTAAGCAAGAAGGAGGTCCCTGGGTAAGATGATAAATCCTCACTCAGAAAGACAAACGGGATGGACACTGGAAGCAGGAAAAAACAAGAAACAGGACAGGAGCCTACCAGAGAGGGCCTCTGAAAGACTCTATGGAGCAGAGCA
Organism: Rhombomys opimus; assembly: GCA_010120015.1. Taxonomy (NCBI): domain Eukaryota; kingdom Metazoa; phylum Chordata; class Mammalia; order Rodentia; family Muridae; genus Rhombomys; species Rhombomys opimus. Next base: position 175,772 of record REGO01000916.1, read on the forward strand.
GTGTGTCCTAACAGATGCTGAGACTCTTAATCAAACTTTGTTTTGCACAGAGTGCAGAGAATCTTATGAAAGAAGTGGGAGATAGTGAGACATAGAGAGGAAAGTTTCCTTTCCAATGGTCCTTTCCAAGGACCATTCATGGATATAACCTAGAACCCCTGCTCAGATGTAGCCCTTGGCAGCCATTGGGTACCCTAGTAAAGGGAACAGGGGCTGTTTCTGAAAAGAACTCAGGTGGCCCCTTTGACCAACCCCCCACCAAGGGGCAAGTAGCTTTTCCAAGCCACAGAGGAGGACAATGCAGCCAGTCCTGATGAGACCCAACAAACTAGGGTCAGATAAAAGGGGAGGAGATCCTTGCCTATCACTTGACTTGGAGAGGGGCATGGGAGGAGAGGAGAAAGGGAGCATAGGATTGGGAGGTAATAAGGAAGGGGGCTACAGCTGGGATAAAAAGTGAATAAACTGTAATTAATATTAAAAATAAAATTTTAATTTTAAAAAATAAGTAATTCATGAATATTGGTGAGGCAAATATTTTTCATGCTCTTTCCTAACCAAATGGCCAAATTAAAATTTACAGAATTAGAAAGAATTATGTTTAAAAGTAAATACAACAACAAAGAAAAGAAGAATAGGTTTATCAGATTAGAAAGGAGACAGTTCTTCCTCATGCCTCAAATAGCTTGCCTTTGAGTTTGAAATGGATCCTTATTTATAATCACTGCCCCGCTTATTAATTAAAATATACTACATTTTATAAGATATGTGAAATAAAATAAAAGTAAATTATTTTCAAATTGAATGAGAACTGTGATATTTCACATTTTGGTAGAAACAACATATAGAGAAAAGAACACTCACTATACCCAACGTGGCACAGATAAATACACCCTGCACCCTCTTGGGGCCATTCCAAGTAGAGCCCAACAGTCAAAATGTAGCCCAGGATTCAAAGCATTGTCCACCTCATCTATAGATTTCAGACAAATATAAAGGACATCCAAAGCTCTTGTATTATTAAAGCATTATGAGCATTACTTGTGCACTCTAATTATATGCCACAATGTACATTACAACAAGGAGCTACAGAACTTAAGCATTTGAGATTCGCATGGAACTTTTATAAATGGCTCTGGGGTGGCAAGTCAAGTACAGCACACAACATCATAATCTAGATTTCTGTTTTTCCATTACTGTATTTGTGCTTTTGCATTACTGTACATACTCTAAAATGTCTCACATGGATTGGTTAAACACATGCACACAAATACATACACCCAAGCACACATTCATTCATTTCTAGGAATTTTAAGTTTTGAGACTTTGTGTATAAGAATCTTACAGCAGCTTACTGGAAAGTTACTGATAGAGATTTTTTTTTGAGGATTCTGTCAATATTTCCCTACCCCCATATAATAAAAAATTTGGAACTCTAGTAACCTAAGGATCTCCTATATTAAAAACAGAAAGAACCACACATTAAAAGGCATTTAAAGGCTTGTGTTTATTCATAGCACAAGTAACAAGCAGTCTTATAAAAATGTTATCATCCTGAAAACAGCAATAAATTTGGAAGTACTAACTCTTTAGTACTTTACAGAGATATAAATTTGTCTTAACATTAGAAAACCAATTCATAAAGTTCATATTAGTAATTTAGTGATAAATAATATTACATTATCACATCTAAAGGTATAAAAATTACATAAAACTTTAACATTTGCTATTTGGGTATTGAATACGTTTCAAAATTTCATATAATAAAAGATTTATCTGCAAGGGGGCATTATTAGGGGGTTTACAACTTTTAGTTGGTGGAGACAAATTCAGTATCCTAGGTCATTTATAATGTGTCTGAAGGGACTATGGGGCTACGGTTCCTTCCTCTTCCTTGTGCAGCAATTGAACAGTGTATCTGCCTATGTTCCCTACCCTTAACATCTGACATTCCTAACAAAAGTCCAAAGCCATAATATCAAACTAAGCCATTCATCTCTGCAATTAAGCTATGTCATTATATTCTCATTATAGCGAAAGAACCCAAATCATTTTTCAACATCAACCTCATTGATAATTGGCGTCATTCAGGTAAATAGGAATGGGAGAAATGATTTCCTTTACTCAACAGAATCATTGAGAAGAAAATGGACAGCACACTCTAACTCACTGGTGACATGCTAAAACCTTTTATTTAAAGGTAGTAATATTTCAATTAACCACATGGTATAAACTGTCATATAATTTTTTTCTTTTGATTAGCATCACCACTTCAACTCAACTCTGTGCAATGTTGTATTTTTATTGAGCACATTGTAGTTAGGGAAGAAAAATGGAAATACATCAAAAGCATCCTGATTTAGATTTCTATGACAAAAAATAAATAAATAAAATAAAAGACCCTACATTGACAACTTGAAATAAACATAAAGAATTGATAATAGAAGTGATTCTAAAAGTTATTTCTAATGACTTCTCACATTTTAAAAATTTTTGTTAATTCAGTTATTATACCATTTTGATAAGTTTCACAAACAACTTTACACTGCTCACTTTGCAGACACATAGTGCAAGATGGACTTTGTACTCACACTGCCTGTGATTATAATCACAAATGAGCTCATGTGCATTCTGTGCAGGCAACACAACACCCAGGAGTTGTTGGTCAACACAAAATAGACTCCAGTTCTGTGTCTGTACTTTTTAGTTTGGTTTGGAAATTTTCTCTTATTGTTTGTTCTTTTCCTGTTTTTT
>REGO01000916.1:178571-210996 GCA_010120015.1 Rhombomys opimus
TGTGTTTTGTTTGTTAGTTTAAGAGAAAGAGAGAGAGAAAAAAAGAGAGAGAAACAGAGAATACACACACAGAGAACATGAGGTAAGGTGGATAGGGAGGTGGGGAAGATCTGGGAGCAATTATGGGAGCAATAAGAGTATAACAAAACATATTGTATGAAAAATTCATTAAAAGAGTAAAGAAAAATAAAATAAGGACAAAAATGCCAGGAAATCTGTGGAGAGGTATCTGGAAGCTAGAAAAAGAAAGTGGTGATTCTTTTGGAAATCCAGCATCTTCCAGCAAACACTCAGCTTAAAGAAAGCAAAATTTGCCTCAAATTTCTAGCCTCTAGAATAAAAAAAAAAAAATGCTCAAAAAAAAAAAAAAAAAAAAAAAAAAAAAAACAATTTAAAGTGCCAACAGGGAACTAAGACATCAATTAGTAATTGAAAAATATACAAGCAATTCACATGTTTTTGTTTTATATTTTTCCCTCTCTCTTTCTTCCAGCTTTTACAGAAAATGAAGAAACTGCATTACTTACTGCATGAGAAAAAGTATGATACTGGGGGCTTTTCCAACTCACACAAGATCATTCATGCAGATGTGTTCAGGTGAGAGAAATCTACCTCCCACCTCCATGATCTAATTTTTTAAATTACCTACTGAATCTAATTTATTCTGCCCACATGTGTACAGGTGTGGGGGTCTTCCCACATGTGTGCAGCTGTGGCTCTCTCCACACGTGCATGGGTGTGTGAGTTTATCCACAGAAGCATACAACACATGAGCAGCATCACCCTGAATAAAAATGATTCCACCTAAAGCAGCCAGAAACTGCCATGGATATCACTTTATACCGTCTGCCATTCATTTTTGCATTTTCTCAAGGAGTCTTTAAAGACCTCCAGATATGTAATAACCACTATAAATTTACACTTGCAATTCCTGCACATTTTTCTATTTTCTTAATGCCATCTTCATAGTTTTTTCCAGTGTATTTTATTTTTTTCAACTACTTAAACTCAAAACACGTAAGTATAGTAGAAACATTTAAAACTATATATGGTGGAAATAGCATTTGCCAAATACGAATTTGACCCAGGGTTTGTCTTAATTTATTTTTCTCTGTCTTTTTTCTTTATTCCAAACCTACAAGTTGAACACTAGAAAACAACACTACTTGGAAGAAGAAAACCAGGCATAGAAAGAATCAATCATTTTCTCAGTGTGCTAGGCAGAATAACTGTGATTGTTGTCCAACAGCTCAAGAAGTTCATGCCTTGGGTTTTTGTAAATATGGATAGGCTATATTATATATGTTATGTTACATGAGAAATGGGATTTTGCATATGTAATTAACATTTGTCATCAGTAAACTAGGAGGTTTTTTTTCCCTCTGAAATGTCCAGGTGTTTGATAATTAAACAGAATAGCAGAATACGGCAATGTCATTTATGCTGCCTGATTTTATGTCAACTTGACATAAGCTAGAGTCATTTTAGCAGAGGGAACTTCACTTAAGGGATTATTTTGACAATATGTGGGTAAGTCAGTGATGCATATTCTTGATTGAATCTCAAAGTGGTACGATCTAGCTTAGTGTGGATAGAGCCACCCCTGAGTTGGTGGCTCCCAATGCAGTAAGAAGGTAAGTTGAGCAAGCCTTGGGGTGCAAACCAGTAAACAGCACTCCTCCATGGCTTCTGCACCAGTTCCTGCCTTCAGGTTTCTGCTTTGACTTCCTGCCCCAACTTCTCTAGTTTATGGACTAAAAACTGTTAAGATGAAATAAACTTTTCTTTCAAGTTGCTTTTGCTCATAGTGTTTTATCACAACAATGCAAACCTAGCTCAGAAACCATCATATGAATCACTAAAAAGGAGCATTTCCTACCTGGTGGAAGAAAATAAAATGGGAAAAAATATAACAGAAAAGAAGCTGGAGAAACCCACATAAAGAAATAGGTTGAAGACACTGCCTGCAGGCAGGATCCCTGGGGTGTGTCTGAAGCTGTGGCATCTTCTAGGAACCATGGCCGTCATACTCTTACCAACAGCAAGTAGGGAAAGAAGGACATTGCAAAATGCTCACTAAAGGTGCGACATGTAAGAAATTGAGCAGCTTATTTATGCTACAGCAAAATTAATTAGGTCTCAAAGATATCCCCTAGCTCTGTCATATATAACAGTTTTGAGCATCAAATGAAATTCTTTGACAGTACTACATAAAGAAGCTAAGTTTTAAAACCAATTAGATCATTTTCCCCTTCTGTTTCCTACCTCCAACCCATCACATGATGACCTTTTTGCTCTTTGGTTTTTTTTTTTTTTTTTGAGTCACGGTCTTTACTCCTTTAATTGTTGATATGCATAAACATAATATATAATATATAAATAACATACATCAACATAATATATGTGCATATATCTCTAAATATATATCTACAATCTGTTCATCTTTAGAAAGTATGTATGTATGATTTCAGGGCTTTTAATTAATTAGGAAGGGATTTCTTTCCTGGAATAGGCTATCACATTTCCAGCATCCCTTAGTTGCTTCTGTTCTCTGACTAGGGTTAGTTTTTGTAAAAGAGGTGCCACTCATTATGAATGTCTTCATGCTTCACATTAGTCAGTTGCATTTTCAGTATTTGCTTTAACAGAATAAAAAATCGGAAACATTTCTTTGAGACCTTGGAAAAAAAAATAAGCCATGGAAATGTCTGCCAGCAAAGACTTCTGATAAAGCAGCTTGTTTGTGACAACTCCTGTAACTTGCATATTTATTTCAAAACTGAAACTCACTTTCCATTTAGAAATTTATAGAGGGCATGAATCAATGTTGTGTAATGTCTCTAAAGTTCCCATCACCAGGAAGGTTAAAAAGCAACTAGAAAACCGAGTTCAGCGATTACTCCGAGTGTATAAACCTGAAAAGTGTCACTAGAGGAAATTAAGTGACCATACATCACTTTTCTTAGCAAGCGCTGTAGTCTGTTCTCCACAGATCTTCAGACAAACTGCTTCTTCCTTGTGCCTGAGCATTATCACCTTCTCAGATTTGGAAAGCTCCGAAGAACAAAGGAAAGGCTGATTGTAAAGCTGACCTCATCACAGTGGGCTAATGTAATAGACAAGAATGGGGAAACAGAAGCCAGGTAACAAAAACGAACCAGAAAATATTGATTCGAACCCAGCAGCACACTGTTTAATTTAAAAGACAGCTCTTCAGAAAATCCTTTCTTGTATTGTCAAACAAGCGCCAGCTCCTGTCTATCCTACCAATCATTCCATTAGAAAGACACAGAGGTGAGACACTCTTTGCTTTCAAACAGACAGGAGGGCACAGGGTACATTTAGTTGGATTTCTCTATTCTTATAGACTGCCACATTTAATTGCCACCATTTGGAGAAAAAAGAGAGATGCTTTCTCCTCATGCACTTCACTACTTTCAGCTTTCTGCTAGCTCAAAAACAGATGTCTGCATCCAACGAATAGTTTTCCTTTAACTTGAAGACTTTCACCTTCCAAAGTCAGACTTACCAGTTACCTTCCTTTTGTTTGCCAGGTTCCTATTGTATGTGGGCTACAAATGAAAGTGCTGATTGCATTTAATGGCTGCAGCCTGAAAGCACTGAATTTGAGTCTGCTCTGGAGAAAGGTTTATGTCCTTTACGTGCATATTGGGTCTCAGAAGATAATTGTGTTGGGTGATATCTTGAGCTCATAGCAGGGAATACAGAATAAACTAGAGTTTGAAAGGATAATTTTGAACTAAAGTTTAAAACTTTCCATTATCCAGAAGTGTTAAGAACAGATATGTATTTGAATTACTTCAAGCAAATTACTACCAAGTAAACCAAGTCCATACAAGAGTAAATCTTGAGTAAATGATTATCTATTATGGCACTGGAATAGCAAGCATTGTTGAATATTGATGGCTTGAATCTAAAATTGTACCCTGATAGTTTTTATGTTAAAGGTTGACTGAGAGCTGATCAGTTCAAGGGCTCTGTATTCTCATGGATTAATTGATTGATGAACTTGAAGATAGGTGGAACCTGGCTGGCTACACATCACCATGGAAATGATTTTGAGGAATACATTATCATTCCCAGACTCTTTTTCTCTTCATGGCTTTGTTTCCCATCTGTATTGAGCAGCACTTTTACATGATAGTATCTCTGTTTTGAAGCTCAGCATGATCTCCAGCTTAAAAATATGGAGCTCTCCAAATGCAAGCATGGACTTCCAAACCTCTGAAACAATGTGTCAAATTCTTTGGGTCTATCACTTGTTGTTTGTTAGTTAGCTTGCTTTATGATCATGAATTTGTTGCCACAATAGAAAACTAAGACAATGATGGTCAGGTAAGAGTGTAACCTTTAGTTTATACCAGTCTGTATTTTAGGTAGACTAAATATAAATAAGCCAAAATCTACTAGCACTGTAAAAGTGATTTTTTTCTCAGATATACAAACGTAGCCATTGTCTAAATCTTCCTCTTCTGTCTGAAACAAGAGTCCATTGAAAAATGTCATTAATCATAAAGTGAAAGAAAGTGAGAAAGGATTTGTTTAATTTTATTTCCAGTGGATACAGCTTAAATGGAAAACTTTCACGGCACAAACTTACAATTCATATAGATCTTTTGTCATGTACACTTTGAGAATAGTTACCTAACTTATATGGGACATCCTGGAGCCAGTGTCTCTTTGCGGGGTTATTTGTCAAAAGCCTGGCATATGGCTTTAACATATACGTGAGGATACGATAAGCAAGCATGATGCTGCTCTGCAGTTAATAGATTGTATCCCGGAAAAGAAGGAAGGATTTAGCATGAGTTTGCATATGTCTGTATCTTTTTGTTCCTCTGGGTGTTGGGGGGGGTATATGTGAAGGCAGGATAGCCATACAAGATGGCCGTGTAAATTAAGAGTATTCATATACAGGAAAGCAATACACAAGAAGAATTTTTTCTGGGAAACCTAAGAAAAATAGATATAGGATCTTAATTTTGATTTGACATCTTTAATCGTACTTTCTTGTACCAGATAGGCCCTGTTTTCTTACTTTACGTGGGTGACACAGCTTTACATTTTATACATTAGTAAGGTGTTTTAGATTTTGATGTCTAACCACAACTAACGACTTTATTTGAAGATTATCTGAAAACTAAATGTGATTTTATAATATGGAATATTCAGCTTTCAGGGAGTCAACTATCACATAAAGAGTCTTTTCTGAAATTGGGTATGTTTTTACTAGGTTAAAAAAAAACATTCAAAGACCTTCCTTACAGTACCTGTAACTTTCAGCTTCTCAGCCCCAATCGTTATCTCTTCCTCATCGGCAGAAAACAGCACCCGGCCACCTTCACTGGCTCTCACTTCAAATCTTTTACACTGCGCCTCAACAGCCTCTGCGCCTGTGGTCAGAAGAAAGGTTTGAAAATGAAGCTGGTATGCAGAACACTATCAGAATGCGCTGTTTTTTTAATAAACAGAAAAGAAATAACACACATTCATCATCTTGTTCACCTAGGCTGCATGTTTTAAATCTGAACTAATATCTTTTAGCTATCTTTTTAGAAGCCCTTGAATTTCACTCCAAACTAACTGGTCATGTGTTTTAGTTCTAAATGTTAAATGCTGTTCTAATGTACTGTGGGCTTAGCCGAATAAAAACACCCAGCATATCCACAGAGGAGACAGGGTGTGCTTTGATGACTACTGGAGGCAAAGGCTTGCCTTTTGTTTTACCTGGCAAGCCCGTGATGCTCAATAAATTGATTCTCCATGATTCACCATTTGCAATGAGAAATACAGTAGTTACATTGCTACTTCATTGTGTGTTCTAAAGCACCCATCATTTATGAATCTTTATTTCCTCCACATTTCATATATTTTAGTGTAGATATCTTCTTACTCTTTAATGTCAATGAATTCAAAACAATTGCAACTGCTTTGCTATAATTTGCTTTTAACAATTGTTTCATACTTCTCAAAATGTAAGCAACTTAATGGCTCAAAAGTGTAATTCAAAGTAGAAAGAGGACTATTTTCAAAATTATTGATCAATTATCCCCATCAATCCATCCACAAATCATAATGCCAAGTTAAAAAAAAAAACAAAACAACAACTTGAGAGTTATAAGGGATCTAACAAGAAGATCTAACTGGATCATATAGGTGAGTGTTTGCTGAGAAAGAGATGTATTAAATATTGGAAAAGCATCAAGGTAGATGCTTTCCAACAGTGTTGATTTCATTTTTCATTTGACTTTTAACATTTACACATGGAGTTGCATCTTCCTTTCTTGTTCTATAATTGCATCATCTATACTCTGCTGATTCATAAGTAAAACCCAAGTGACTCAGGACCAAAGGCAGACCATGTTGGATGCATCTTACTTTTTCTTAACTTTTCAATTATCTCTATACATTATCAGAGAAATTTATCTATTTCAGTGCATCCCTCAAGTCAGCTTTGTGTTTGTTTTCAGATGAAACCTAGTATGTATATGCTAGTGAATTTTCATGTCTTTCCCAATTTTCATCCTCTTTTTGGTTCCCTTCCCTAATCCCAGCCAAATTTATTCCTAATCCTAGCCCATGGGCTACTGGAAATTGCATGTTCTTAATGTCTTGGTTTTTGAGGAGCATTAAACAAGTGATGGTTTAGAGAGGGTGAGGGCATGACTCATGGGAGGCTCTTTGAAAACAGAAGGAAAATATGTGATTTATTTTTAAATTATAAAAAATATTTCCTTGAGAATGGAGTGTCTATGAAAATTTGCTGTTATTTCTACAAACAAGTATGGTTTTCAGCCCTTGTCCTAGAAACCGTTATTAAACAGAGAATAGAAGCCATGACAGAGAGCAAAAATCAATCAAAATCATTTATTTTTTTTAAATAAAGAACTGTTCTTACATAATTTAGTGACAACATTGAGGCAAATATGGAAGACGACTGTGGTCATCTTCTTGATTTTGTGACTATTATTTCAGAAGCTGGTAGTCATTTGAATGTTTTTATCTACTCATGGTCTAATGTATGTTTTGCCTTTAATCATTATACAGTAGAACTCAACCGGGAGAAAGTCAAAACACTGATGTCAACATGGTGACAAATTTGACTTCTAAGTTTAAATATCTCTGTGTTTTCATCTGTCTTCAAGAGACTTGAACACACATTAAGCCTCAATAATATAAAAATTACTATAGGTCTTTTACACATAAAACTTTAACATTTATGCCATATTACCATCTTAAATATACTCATTTGCTGAGATCAGTTAATTCATAAGTTGTATTTGATGGCATAAACGTGCACTAGATAATTACATACATGTGAGGACATTATATGCATTCACAGGTTAGCAAGAGTTTTCCAGGAATAGTGATTATTGTCTTTATTCAGGAGATGCTATACAAATATTAAAATATTATAGTGCATGTCACACAAGCCATTACAAATAAACTATTAGAAATAAACTATTAGAAACTTCTGTAGGGTGGTGCCTGTCTCTGACAAAGGTAGTTGAAATTTTAATTCATTAACTTTAGATGAGCAAAGGCAAATAAGCAAATTGCACATTGATGCATGCAGAATAAATAAGATACATCTAAGCCATAAATTAATACATGCAAAAGAAAATCATCCAATTGAAGAAAGCAAATATAAAATTAATACTTCAGACTACACTTTATTCACTAAATTAGCATAATTACAGATCGCAAAATTGCAAGCAATTAGCAATGACTTGATAGTAAATAAATGTTTCGTATCAGAAACTAATTATATAGCTCCACATTAACATGCATTGCTTTTATTTTTCTACAAATAATAATAGTGAAAATACATAATTGGAAATGTAATAAGTTGTTGGAACTATCAATATTTAATATTAATATGTTATATATTATGATACTGAACTTAAGTATATTTGAACTTATTTGCTTATCATTTATCTGCCTCTAGTATCACTTTTTTTTTTTTTTTAGGCAAGGTCTAGTTGTCCAAAATACAGTTATATTAAGTAAAAAAAAAAACCCAATAATGAGCTATTGTCTTTTCATTTTCTACATTCAATTGGTAAAATACTAGAACTTGAAAATTTTCTTTGATAAGAACATCCATGGGTGCTTAAATATTTGCAAGATATTTTTAGGTTTCCTTTAGGACTGATGCAAAGAAGAGAAAACAGCGATCTAGGTGGTTATGTCTGCCTTTGTCTGATATGTCTTTCTCAATCATTGTATGACCTATTTTTATATCCTATATAACTCTGTACTTCAATGTTACATGTGTCGCAAGATTTCAATGTTCTTGAATATTATTAAGAACACATGGACACACACACCCAGAAATATGTTCACACACATGCACCTACAGAAGCACTGTGTATATTACACACATATATGTACATATATATTCTTTTCTTTTCTGAATATAAAAATAATAATGAATGTTCAAGTATACATCATTTTAGTATTATTAAAATTTATTTTGTTTTATAATACAAGTGTCATTAAAAAGCTTACATGTAAAACGCATCCTAGGAATGTCTATAATATGGCCAGATATGTTAGAGAATAAAAGGAATGAGGAAAAGCAACCTCAAGCCTGGGTGGAAGATTCTCTCCTTTAAAGTCTTCTGCATTGGTTCTCCTGAGGCCATGTGAGAGTTATGTCTATCCTTTCTCCCTTTAGCCATTGATCAAGGGATTAAGGCTACAGCTGTTCTTTGGTGACCAGGAACTATGACAGCAATGGGAAGCTCAGAAGGTTGCCTTTGTCCTCTTCTCTCCCTCCCTCCCATCAAACTAACTGTTTGTCTGAACTTAGCTATTCCTCAATAAAAGCTTTCTTCTTAGTTTTGATGAATTCCATTATTAGTCACCATTTGTATCATTCCCTTAACTATAATTCATACTATCATGCTTCTCTATCTCCACTTTTTAATTAAATAATTTTTATTAATTACAATTTGTTCATTTTGTATCCCAGCTGTAGACCCCATCCTCATTCCCTTCCAATTCCACCCTCCTTCCCTTCTCCTCCCCATCTGACAGGGGAGGCCCTCCTCCCAATCACTCTGACTTTAGCCTATCAGGCCTCATCACCACTGGCTGCATTGTCTTCCTCTGTGGCCTGGTAAGGCTGCTCCCCCAACAGGTGGAGGTACTCAAACATCAGGCCAATGAATTCATGTCAGAGACAATCCCTGTTCTCATTCCTAGGGTACCCACTAGGACACTGAGCTGCCATGGGCTACAGCTGTATAGTGGTTCAAAGTTATCTCCATGCATGGTCCTTGGTTGGAGTATTACTCTCAGAAAAGACCCCTGTGCCCAGATATTTTGGTTCTGTTGCTCTCCTTGTGGAGCTCCTGTCCTCTCCAGGTATTACTATCTCCCCCTTCTTTCATAAGATTTCCTGCACTCTACCCAAAATTTTGTTAACAGTCTCAGCATCTGCTCTGAGAACCTGCTGGGTAGAGTCTTTCAGAGACTCTCTGTGGTAGGCTCCTGTCCTGTTCCCTGTTTTCTCCCTCTTCCAATGTCCATTCTGTTTGACTTTCTGAGTGAGGATTGATCATTTTACCCAGGATCCTCCTTCTTGTTTAGCTCCTTTAAGTGTACAGATTTTAGTAGGTTTATTTTATATTTTATCCTAAATTTTAGTATGTTTATCCTATATTTTATATTTTATGATATCCACTATTTTATAATATCCATATTAGTATGTTTATCCTATATTTTATAATTTGTAATATCCACATATAAGCGAGTATATACCATGTGTGTCTTTCTACTTCTGGGATACCTCACTCAGCATGATCTTTTCTATTTCCCACCACTTGCCTGCAAATTTCATGATTTCCTTGTTTTTAATTGCTGAGTAGTATTGCATTGTGTAAACGTACCACAATTTCTGTATCCATTCCTCAGATGAGGGACATCTGGGTTGTTTCCAGATTCTGGCTATTATGAATAAACTACTATGAATAAGATTGAGTAAATGTCCTTGTTGAATACTTGAACATATTTTGGATATATGCCTGGGAGAATTAAAGCTGAATCTTGAGGAAGCACTATTTCTAATTATCTGAGAAAGGGCCAGATTAATTTCCCAAGTGGTTGTACAAGTTTACATTCCCACCAGAAAGCCGTATTTATCACCCTGCACAAAAACTAAAGCCCAAGTGAATCAAAGACCTCAACATAAAACCAGACACACTAAATCTTGTAGAAGAAAAAGTGAAGAAGAGCCTTGAACTCATTGGCCCAGTTCACAACTTCCTGAACTGAATACCAACAACACAGGCTCTAAGATCAACAATCAATAAATGGGACCTCATGAAACTGAAACGCTTCACTGTCATCAGAAGAAAAAGAGAGCTTCCAGATTGGGAAAGGATCTTCACGAACACTATATCTGACAGAGGGATAATATCCAGAATACATAAAGAACTCAAGAAGTTAAAAAGTCACAAATCAAGCGATTCAATTATAAATGTGGCATAAAGCTAAACAGAGAATTTTCAATAGAGGAATATTGAATGGCAGAGAAACGCTTAAAGAAGTGCTCAATGTGCTTAGTTATCAGGGAAACGCAAATTAAAATGACCCTGAGATTTCACTTTATACCCATCAGAATGGCTAAGATCAAAACCCAAGTGAAACCACATGCTGGAGAGGATGTGGAGAAAGGGAAACCCTCTCCTACTGATCTCCATTTTTATTTTAAAAAATCAAATAACAAGTGGGTCAAAGAGTTGATTTATTACGAACACTTGCTGCTCTTGCAGAGAAATGGTGTTTGATTCCCAACACCAAAAAGTAGCTAACAACAGTCTACAACTAGTTCCAGATGCTGCCATCTGACCTCCATGGGTACTACATGTAAATATTGTATTTACAGTGTGCTAAAACATTCATCCCCATAAAATAAAAATAGAGACACCTTTGAAGTATGCATATAAAAGCATACAAATAATTTTTCTCTAGTGCATACTGAATACTTGTTATTACCAACAGAGCTGATGTCCTTATTGTCACTTATGCATTTTATTTCTTCTGTGTGTTTATGTATACCTCTGTGTTCTCTGCCTTGGTCTGTCTATCTTTGTGTATGTGTGTGTATGTATGTATGTATAAGTATATGTATGGTGGGTGTTTAATTCAGAGCTCCATACCTTCTGAGTTTGAATCACATAGGTGGGAAAAAGGCACTGTCAGGAATCACAACGTTGTTTGGTGAGACTCTCAGTACCAGGCACATGTTACTTCATTTTAAGTTATTGGTCAAGGAGATTGCTCTGCCTTCATATGTAATAAAGCCTATTGCAAACCAGGACACGTGCTTAGTTTCTGTAACCCCATGGTTTATGGAAGCATAAGGATCAGGGGTTCAAGGTCATTGTAAGAAGTAAATTGTTGTGGTGCATTTTCAGAATAATTTTAGAAAATTATTTCTAATTTCAAAGCATTAGAAATAAGGGGGGGCATCTGGCCCCCCCTCTTTTCTGTCTGGCAACTGGTGCCTGCTTGCCTCCGAACTTCGGGGATGACAAGTTATAGGCAGTCTGGTACATTACTGAGCCCTGGATGAGAAAGAGGTACAGTGTCAAGCCCAAGGATATTTATCAGACAGAGATTTACATAGAGAATTTGGTGTGGGGACTGTGCCAGAAGAGCAGCGAAATCGTCCCAGAGCTACGGGAAGAAGAAGGTAGGAGTGCTCAGGCACTTTCAATCCACTCTCTCCTGGCAATTCGCCCATCGCCCGTTATTGACTTTCTCTAGACTGGTCTCTCAGTTTAGTAAAACTGGATTTTTAGAACTCTTTCACTTTTGCTAATCTTTGAATTTGCTATTTCAGCATGAGGATCGCTTTCTCACATTAGGATCTCAGCCACTGAGTGAGTGAGTTCCAGATGGGTTGAGGTTGGGCTACACAGGATCCTGTCTTCAGACAAAAACGAACAACACAGGAAAAAAAGGGGAGGAGGGATGAAGGGACAGTGGAGGCAGGGACGGAGGGGGAAAGATGTTGGGGAATGACTGTTGGACTGCTGCTTACATACATATTTTATTATTAAAGACTTAACCATGCTTTGGCTGTAGGATCTGAATAAATCAAACAGGAAAGAATTAGAGCCACCTCACTTTAGCTGGTCAGAAAAGAAAGCCAGGCTCTTTGAAAAAAAAACCTGTCAATGCCATTCTTCTGGGTCACAGCCTCTCCATACTCTGCTACCAAAGTAACTGGCATGGTGTGCCTGTTAATTCTGTTGCAACACAGTTATTATGAGTACAACCAACTGTTTTGTGATTGGATTTAATGTGCAGGCCCCAGGAAAAATTGCATGTTTGGTACTGAAAGCTAGGGCAAAAGTCTCTAGGTGGGAAGGTCAGAACCACCGTGGAGAAGCAAATGGTACTGTTTTGTAAAGCAGATATCATGAGCCTATGAAATTGCCTCCTACACATTAGTGTTTACACTTATAGCATATGATGGAGGGAACTTTTTTCTTTTTCTCCCTTATATTTTGAGTAGGCAGTGGATGCTGCTGAGACTAACAGTTCAACAAAGTGCTGAGAATAGGTGATTCTGTCCATGGTACAGTGGCTGTATTCTCATCTATATCCAGAAGAAAATAATGAATCTTTTATATCCCTGTAAATCTCATGAAAAAAAAAAGGCAGAAAGAATGTAAAAGCCCAAGCTGTCAGCGCTGTATACACATACATATGGGCAACACTGTATGAACTCAGCAGGTTTATTTTTATAAATTTAAATATGTGTGCATATATTTGTAATAAGAGTAATTAAAGAATGAGAGGTCAGAAATTTGTGAAGGAGGTGATGGGGAACATGGGAGGAATTAGAAAAAGGAGAGGGAGGGAGAAAATGATAAAAATACAGCATTCATATATGAAGTTCTCAAAAGTGAAAATAAGTGTATAAATAAATAGTTAAAACATTGTAAAAGCCAGAAGAATAGAGAGAGCATCGTGCAGCTCTTTCCTCTGAACCGAAGCACTCATTTATAGTGGGGGGGAGGGGAGTCCTGTGACAGGACATTCAAAGGTAAGGGCCTTATAATCTAATATGCCTCAAGAAATACTAGGAAACTCAAAAAGTCCCAAGATTCATCATTCCTGACCAAAAGGTTATGTGAGCATTGTTGGGGAACCAAGACTCTAGCAGAGCTGCTGGCAGATTTGCCAGTGGCTCAGGGATCCGGCTTTCATGAGCTATCACCTGTGCTGAGGCACTATGTTAGCTGAATCCGTTGCTTTTGAGTTCCCAAAACCCCTGTGTACAAGCCCTCATTCATCCTCCTACTGAATGACCTCGTTTGCTGAGCTAGACCTGGTGAGATTGTTTCTTTGCTTTGCTATCTATGAGTTATCTGGAAGGCATACACACTTACAAAAAAAATTAATTAATAGGACAAAGACTTTGTGAGGACTTTGTATTTATTTTTGGTAAGAAAATTTTAAGCTGCTAAGTAAATAATTAAAGATTTTTGGTTCTTTCTTCTTAGAAAGTATGTATCAGGTAACATTCACCCCCCCACACACCCCAGGAACTTGTCCAATTGAACTAATTTCTAGGTTTGTTGTCATACAATATTTTGTGAAAAATTATTATTTTAAATGTTTCTCTGTGTGTGTGTCCGTCCTGGGTGATCTGCATTAGTTTATTAGGTTTGCCAGGTATTAGAGACTGCTGTTCCCACAGACAGAAACATCTAGACTTGTACTGTCTAATTACAAGAACCAGTCTCTCCCCTGTTCTCAATCTTGACTAATGTCTCTTCTGTTTTGGCATTTCTTTAAACAAAGTCTTACATGTTCTCTTTCTCATTTTCTTTGAATTTTCATCTTTGTGTAGCAGTTTCTCATAAGCTATCTCACACTTGTCAACGTTAAAGAAACATCAAGATATATTCACAGAAAGATGCACATGGCATATACTCACTCATATAGATGTATAGTATACTAAAATCTGTACAGCAAAGAAACTAATCAAGACGGAGGACTCTTCCTAAAATGCTCAATTCCTATCCAGAAAGGCAAAGAGGATGGACATCAGAAGAAGGAGAAAAGAGGGAACAAGTCAAGAGCCTTACACAGAGGACATCTGAAAGGCTCTGCCCTGCAGACTATCAAAGCAGATGCTGAGACTTATGGGCAACCTTTGGGCAGAGTGCAGGGAATCTCATGAAAGAAGTGGGAGACAGTAAGATCTGGAGAGGACAGGAACTCCACAAGGAGAGCAAAAGAACCAAAAATTCTGAGCACAGGGGTCTGACCTAGGACTGATACTCCAACCAAGGGCTATGCATGGAGATAACCTAAGACCCCTGCACAGATGTAGCCTATGGCAGTTCAGTATCCAAGTGGGTTCTATTGTAATAGGAACAAGGACTGTCTCTGAAATAAACTGATTGACCTGCTCTTTAATTACCTCACCCTGAAGGGGAAGCAGCATTACCAGGCCACAGAAGAAGACAATGCAGCCACTCCTGATGAGAACTAATTGACTAGGATCAGAAGGAAGGAAAAGAAGACCTCCCCTATCAATGGACTTGGGGAAGGGCATGCATGCAGAGGGTGGAGGAAGGGAGGGATTGGGATGGGAGGAGGGAGGGAGGGAACCACAGGGAGGATACAAAGTGAATAAAATGTAATTAATAAATAATTAAAAATGAATGAATGAATAAATAAATAAATAAATAAATAAATAAATAAATCTTCAACTTTCTCTTGATACACAAAGACCATCAGTCTTGAATTGTAGGAAAGGGGGAAAACCAAAACCAAAACCAAAACTTCCATAAGGTTTCCAGAAATCATTACATGAATAAGCATACAAATAAGCAAATTTCTGTGCAATGTAAACTGAACTTATGTTTAAGTAGGTTAAATACTGACATCATTAGCAGGTATATAATTATTCAATATCATTTACATTTTTCTCTTTAGCAGTCCCCAAAACAAGAGCACATAATTGCACTGTATAAAATCCATGACCATTAATGAGGTCTTCTATAAACTGCTTTTTCCTCTGTGATTTATATTGAATGTTGAAAGCTTCAGGTAAAACCTGGTACTTAAAATCATTTCTATTGAGAACACATACACACACATTCAAATCTATCTATCTATCTATCTATCTATCTATCTATCTATCTATCTATCTATCTATCATCTATCTATCTAACATACATTTGCTGAGTGTTTTTCAAATAACAATTGGCAACATAAGATGATCTGTCAATATTATACTTCAAATCTTTTTAAAATCATTTTTTATAAATATTTTCTTATTATATTTTAATGTATATTTTCTCCAACTTATGTGCAAGTCGCTTAGGTTAGCTGTGATACATTGCAGAGATATTCAAGTAATCATTTAATCTTACAGTATCAATTAATTTTAAACACCATATAAAACTATTTGTTTTCACTTTTGAAATTTATTTTGCCAATTCTTTGCATAAATATAATGACAATAATTAATGGGGTATGTATTTTTCTTTGCCTAAAAAAAGAAAACTTTATAAAATCTATTCCTTGTAGAGAACTGTATTCTTTTTTTAACTTTATTAATTACACTTTATTCACTATTTATCACCCCATAAACCCCTTTTTCCTCCCCTTCTATTCCCACCTTCCCACCCCCTTCTTCACGCATGCCCCCCCCCAAGTCCACTGATAGGGAGGTCGCCCTCTCCTTCCTTCTGATCTTAGTCTATCAGACTTCATCAGGAGTGGCTGGCTGCATTGTCATCTTCTGTGGCCTGGTAAGGCTGCTCCCCCCTCAGGGGGAAGTGATCAAAAAGCAGGCCAGTCAGTTTATGTCAAAGGCAGCCCCTCTTCCCATTACTATGGAACCCACTTGGACACTGAACTACCATGGGCTACAAGGCTCTGCCCTGCAGACTATCAAAGCAGATGATGAGACTTATGGCCAACTGTGGGCAGAGTGCATGGAATCTTATGAAAGAATTGGGAAATAGTAATATCAGGAGAGGACAGGAATTCCACAAGGAAAGCAACAGAACCAGAAAATTTGAACACAGGGGTCTTCCCAGAGACCATACTGCAACCAAGTACCATGAATGGAGATAACCTAGAACCCCTGCACAGATGAAGCCCATGGCAGCTCAGAGAACTGTATTCTTGAAAACCTTACCAAAGCAGTTTTCTCTTCTCTATAAAGGGGCTTCTACTGTGTTTCACTGCCATTCAAATATTTAAATGAAGTCACTGAGGTATGGCTATTGATATTTTAGGGTTCTTAGTTTTTGACATAACAATTTATGTTGCTATTTAATCGAAATGATTGCAAACTTTCATGTCTTCACTTTAAAATATGACTTTTTCATATTGTAGCAAGTAAACTTAGTATTAAAGAAGATAAAAACCAAGGTAAACAATTCTTAAATTGTTTTAAGAACTGAAATCATAACACATTGTTATTCTGTCAACTAAACGATAATAAACTGTGTCTCGTGGGGTGACAATTCATTGTTTGTGATGTTACTAACTGCAAATGCATTCGCTGATGGTTACATAAAATTGTTACATTCATTCCTTTGGAAAGCATTATTTATGATTCCCATAGAAGCACCAAATCCTTTTTCATTGCTAGAGAAATGATGAGATAGAGTGTTTTTGATTAGAGCTTTTTCATTGGAAAGAATGGTTAGTTCACGAAGCAATATAACAATCAGACAGATTTTAGTGTTTTACTTCAGCAACGCTTTGTTGGGATTTTTTGTTTTGTTTTGTTCTCTGTGGCCCATAAGAGGGACAGATGCTGAGGAATTCATCTCACTCACTTTTAGCATTTTCAACTTGAAATAATTATTGGCACCCATTGATGGTGTAGAATGAAGGTTTTCTTGTGACAGTTCTGTAGGAAATGTACTTTTATCATAGTCACTCCATTTGGGTTATTTTTTTTTTTTCTGGCTATGACATCAGAGTACTCACAAAGGATTATTTTTATTTTTATTAATTACAGTTTATTCACTTTGTATCTCTCCTGTACCTCCCTCCATCCTCCCCTCGCAACCCCACACTCCCTTTTCCCCACCTGTGTCCCTCTCCCATTCCACTGAAAAGGGAGGTCCTCTGCCCCTTCCCTCTGACCCTAGTCTATCAGGTCTCATCAGGAGTGGCTGCTTCTCTTCTTCTGTGGCCTGGTAAGGCTGCTCCCCCTTCATCAGGAGTGATATAGCATGTACTTAACTGGCAACACACCTTTCCTTAGGCTATAATAGTTTCTATTATATTTGCTAGCTAGGAAAAAAAAAATAAAGTACAGGAATCTAAATGGGAAATAATAAGGATATGGAAGTGGGCATAGTAAGGGCAACAGGGGCAGTCACTGGCATGAACTTGCTTGTCTGCTCCTTATCATCTCCCCTGCTGACACATCCTTTCTAGGCCACAGAGAAAGAGAATTCAACAGTCCTGATGAGAACTTATAGGCTAGGGTCAGATAGTAGGGGAGGAGGACCTCTACTAAGGGAGGGAAATGAGAAGGAAAAGGGAGGAATGGTGGGCTAGGAAGGAGATGAGGAAGGAGGCTACAATGCAGCCCAGATAATAATAATAATAATAATAATAATAATAATAATAATAATAATAGAAAAATGAAAGTATGGCGATCTATCAGACTACAATGCAATAAATCTTTCAACAGCAGAATGTGGCTGTGGAAGTCATTATATTTAAAAGTGAAGGCGCCCATTTGATAGCTTAGAAATGTGAATCACAATTTGTTATCATCAAAACATAAGAAATTATATTAAATTGATATTTTCAGTGAGATTGATTCCCTCAAATGATCATATTAAAAGTAAAGAAAGAAAAAAACTAATGATGAAACATCTAAGGGGAGAAGTTAGAAAACAAATGAAACAAAACTAGAACCAAAATATAACTTCTAAAATTATAGACAGTGAGTAGATGATGAAGATAAGGGTAAATACTAATATAACAGTAGGATGCAAGCTCTGTGACACCTTATCAATGATGCCAAAAGTATTGTATCAACCAATAAAATTTACCAATTTCTGATGAATTTGGTCAGAAAAAGCTTAGAAGCGATAAATAGTAAATAGTAGTAATAAGCGAGGTAATGTTGCTACAGATGCTGAAAGGGGCAAGGATAACCCAAATATTTTCTAGTAACTTTATAGGAGTAAATTAAAATTGCAGTTGAGAGCAGTAGATT
The DNA here is from genome assembly GCA_010120015.1 of Rhombomys opimus. Lineage (NCBI taxonomy): Eukaryota > Metazoa > Chordata > Mammalia > Rodentia > Muridae > Rhombomys > Rhombomys opimus. The sequence goes on from REGO01000916.1 coordinate 196,828, forward strand.
GTCTGCAGGTGGGTTTCTAGGATTTTGGTTATTAACCCATTTTTTTTTTTTTTGATAGGATAGTCTAGAGTCCTGGTGTTAATTTTATGCCTCTAGTTATATACTTAGTTTCCTTTCATGTTGCTGCATTTCAGGTGTTTGAATTAAGTGTTTCACTATAAGTTTTGCATATCATTTAAAGAAAGGTTACAGTTTCCTTGCCATGTGAATATTTTATTTTCCCAGCCCCATTATTGAAAAGCCAATATTTTCCCAACACAACACCCTGTTGACACCTTCTCACCTAAATTGTTTTCAGAAGGAAACAGTTTTTACTACTTGAGTATTAGATATGGGTTTTAGTATATTTAAATATACTAAATAGAATTCAAAACTGTGCCATTAATACATGATTACTTCTAATGCTTAGGAAAGAACCTGCTGTGAAAGGAATATTTAAGAATTTAATGAAGAAACATTGTATAAATTTATGTGGGGTGAGAGGTATTTTTAATTAAACATTTCACTAGGCCAATATTTCTTTCAACAGTCCAACTCATAAAAATGCTCAAGGAGCCAGCTAACACATTAATTTCTATTTATTAATGAAAGTATGTTGGAAAATAACAAATCTTCTAGTATGTAAAATCTTAATTAGTTATTTTTTTTTAGAACAAATAGATCAGCCTGTGTTTTTTCTCCTGTGGATGAAATGATTGCTTGAATATATATTTTTTTGAAATATATATATTTTTTGAAACACTTATAGACACATAAATTTAAAATTTAAGCTTTACTTTAACGTATAATCTTGTGCATGGTAATACACTTACACATCTTGGAGGTTTGAATAGTTTTTAATTATTTTATTTATTTTTATATTAATTGCAGTTTATTTGCTTTGTGTTCCAGCTGTAGCCCCCTCCCTCATTCCCTCTTAATCCCACCCTCCCCCCTCATCTCCTCCCTGCCCCTCTCTAAGTCCACTTATAGGATAGGTCCTCCTCCCCTTCCATCTGACCCTAGCTTATCAGGTCTCACTAGGGGACTGGCTGCAATGTCCTCCTCTGTGGCCTAGCTAGGCTGCTCCTTCTAAGGGGAGCTGGAAGGCCAAAGAGCTAGCCACTGAGTTCATGCCAGAAACAGTCCCTCTTCCTCCTACTAGGGAAGCCACTTGGATACTTTAAATTTTTTTTAATATTTAAAAATGTTCAGAAAAGAATTGTAAAAAGCTCAAATCCTTTTTTCCCAATCGTTATTTTAATTTTATTATTTTCACCTCCTTTTTGTTCATAATACAACTATGCAATATCTTCCACAGGTTCAACAGAAAAGGACTTCTCATTTAATCAACGTCTCAATTTTTCTACACATTGTGCTTTATCATTTATTAATGTATGTTCAAATTTTTATAACCTGTCTTTGGTTCACCCAGTTTGGTGTAAAAATGAACTATTGTTGCTGAAGGCAGAACACCTTTAATAGTAGACAAATTTCCCTTTAGCTGGCTATCCTACACCCATTTTTAAAGTCAGCTTTGATGCTCACTAGATTTAAATAATCAAGGATGAGTTTAAATGTAATATTAAAAAAAACTTTAAAAATATGCCTGATTAAGTATAAAATAATTTTATTCCTACTCACTTATTTCAGAAATGAAATGAAAATATTACAAAATTTAAATTGTATTTCTGGAAAGTTCATTCACTCTATTTCTGCACATGCAGAACTTTGGGGACATTTTCTCCCTTGATATTTGGTTTGTTTGTGGTCTGTGGTTGAAATGGATACTTGCAGATATGAAGGCCACATCTCTTCCATCTGATTGGTTTGCTGCTCTCAATTTTTTGTGTCCATTTTGGGGACCAAGATTCATGGAACTAGACACTTCAATACTCTACTACCTGGGCATTGGGATGGCAGAGTGGAGAGCTACTATTTTACTTTTTGTTTTTAACATTTAATATCAAGTTCACTTCAGTTTTCTATTTACTACTGTCTGTATGATTATGTGCAATTTTTGTGTGTCTCTCTGTATGTGTAAGAGTCTCTTGAGTCATCCTTCCAAGTTTGTAATTGTGCGCATTCACTGCCAAGTTTACCTTCTTCTAGGCCTGCTTATTTGGGGACATCATTTGGAACTGTAATGGTACTCTCAATTTATTTCTATATGTCAACAAGTCTCTACTTCAACTGAGTCTTCCTGCCTAACCCTGTGAAGTGTCTGAGATTGTAGCTATGACTACACCACGTACAGATACTTTGAACTCTTGAACGAAAATCTTCTTATATCCCCTCCCCATCTTGTCACTGGTAACCATAACCCTATTTTCACTTTCTATGACCATTTTTATAATTTTTACATTAAACATCTAATTAAGAATGAATGGTTTTTGTTTTCCAGGGGATAGCTGAACAGAAAACACTTACAGTAATGCTCTACAGATTTACTCATACCCAATTAAATGACAGGGTTTCTTTCTTTTTAAACATTCAATAGCATTACATTATATAAATACACACAGTTAATCATAGTAGAAAACTGAATAAAGTAGAAATAATATATATATGTGTGGGTATATATATTCATCCCCTGGCAGAAACTGAGATTTGTACTATGCCTTGGATAAGGTAAAGACATTGGGATGAACATGAATGTGCACAGATAATGATGAAACACACATGCTAGTGTTAGATAGATCCATAGTACCGTAATTCTATTTTTTGAAACTCTTCTATGAGATTGCATACTGACATTACTCATTTATATTTTCATCTATATTATACAGTGTTTCTTTCTCCACCATCCACACCAATATTTTGATCTTTCATCCTTTTAACATTGGATATATGGACAGGGCTGGGTTGTTGCTGTGCTTATTTTATTTATCTGATGGTTAGTGAGGGTATGTTAATTTCATCTACCCTTGATTATTTACATGTCTTGTTTTGAATATGCATTTCAGCTTTCTTTTTAATCTAAAGGTATCTTAAATCCTAAATCTTTTTACAATCCCAAGCCTGTAATGGGAGGCATTCACCACTAGTCTGGCTTCTTCCGGGTTACCTTACTGAGAACATCATTTGGAACTGTAATCATAATCTCAATTTATTTATATATCACTGCACACCTGGCTGCAAGGGGAATATATAATTTTCAGTTGAGCAATCCTGAATCCATCTAAGACTTGTGATTGCAATACTAAAACAAATGGGTAGGAATTGTAATATTCAACTAGCAAATACTGATGTCTATTTCTAAAAATATTCAAGTAATTTTACTTTGGAAATTATTTTTGATCCCATGTTAAACTTCAAAATCTCCAAAGGTAAAGTCTACGTACATATTTATAATGGTTATTTTGTAAAGCATGGATTTTATTTTTTGTAGCTTTCTGCATTTTTATGCAGTTCTGCTCCTTTGAAGAATATATTGCTGACATTTCTAAAAAGTATATGATGGAATTAGAGAAAAGCTAACAGAAACAGAGGTTCCTAACACAATCCCACTTGGTCACACTTTGTATAAATATATTATATTGTGACTCAAAGTTTCTGTCACTTATGAAATTAATAATTAAGTAACTTTAGAAATAAAATATTAAGCACGATTATATTTGCTAAATAAATTTTGATAGAGTAAAACATTTGTTAGGAAAATACTTACTGAGTGGTACTTCATAGTAATAAAATGCAGTATCATTTTGTGTTTGGTAAATTATTATGTCCATTGTTAGTAAAGTGTTGCATTTAAATAATAATAAGCTACAGCCTTTTCTCTAAATAGTGCTTTGCTTGATAATCACCTTCATGTGCTCTCATCCAGTATAATTTCATGCTATTAATCATAAATTCTACAAAAATACTCTATTTCATTTTACAGGAATATATGTTTGACATTTTAAAGGTAATATTTTTATGTCTAATAAAGTTTTGTTATGTCTCAGAATATAGCTTTTGTCTGTTTCAATGTTTGTCTACTTTATGTTCTATAAGGTTATGATAAGTCACAACTTCATGTAGTTTAATAAGGATATTCCTGTATCAAATAGCCTGTATTATTATCTGTTACTTTTGATGAATTCATGGTTAGCATGATGATTAAATTTTCAAATAATAATGAAAAAGCAGAGATACATAAAGACAACCTAAACTCCAAAATTTTAGACATTATGGGTAAAGAGGTTTTCTTCAAATAAATAGTGGGCAAAAATTTTTACTTTCAAAATAAATGCTTTGAAAAGCCATACAAGCAGATATTCTAGGTAAAGATATTTGATAATATGTGTAAAAAACTTTTTTTTTTTTGTGTGTGTGGGAGAGTACACCTTCTTTTCAGCACCTCATGGAACCTTCTCAAAAGTTGACCATATATCAGGCATGAAGCAAACCTCAACATATATGAGAAGACTGAAATAATCCTTTGAATCTTATCATACCAGCATGGCCTGAAACTAGACCTCAACAACAACAGAAATAACAAAAATCCTACATACACATGGAAACTAAGCAACTCTCTAAACAATGTTCAGGGAAGAAATGAAAAATAAATTAGAGATTTCCTAAAATTCAATGAAATGAAAGCACAACTTACCCATACGTATGGGACACAATGAAAGCAGTGCTAAGAGGAAAGGTCAGAGCACTAAGTGACTCCAGAAAGAAGTTTGAGACATCTCATACAAGCAACTTAATGGCACACCTAAAAGCCTTAGAAAAAAGAAGGATCACACCTAAGAGGAGTAGACGATAGAAAATAATAAAACTCAGAACTGAAATCAATGAATTAGAAACAAAGCAAACAATTCAAAGAATCAATGAAACCAAGAGATGGTTCTTTGAGAAAATCAACAAGATAAACAGACAAACACTTAGCCAACCTGACTAAAAGGCAGACAGAAACTATTCAAATCAGCAAAATCAGAAATGAAAAGAGGACCATAACAACAGACACTGAGGAAATTCAAATAATCATTAGGTTCACTGAGGAAATTCAAAGAACCATTAAGTCTTACTTCAAAAGCATGTATGCCACAAAATTTGAAAATCTAAATGCAATGGACAATTTTCTTGATAGATTACATTTACCAAAATTAAACCAAGATCAGGTAAGTAGATTAAAGAATCCTATATACCCCAAGGAAATAGAAGCAGTCATTAAAGTCTTCCTACCAAAAAGAGCCCAAGACAGATGATTTCAGCACAGACTTCTACCAGACATTTAAAGAAGAGCTAACTGCAATTCTCTTCAAACTATTCTACAAAATAGAAGCAGAGGGAATATTACCAAACTCATCCTACGAGGCCACATTCACCTTGATAACTTAAATCACACAAATACCAAATGAGAAAAAGAGAACCTCAGACCTACTTCTTACGAACATTGATGCAAAAATACTCAATAAAATACTTGCAAACTGAATCCTAGAACACATACAAGATATCATCCACCATGACCAAGTAAGCTTTATCCCAGGCATGCAGGATTGGTTCAATAAACAGAAATACATCAATGCAATCCACCATATTAAAAAACAAACGAGGGAAAAAAACATACGATCATCTCCTTAGATGCTGAAAAAGCATTTGACAAAATCCAACACCCATTCATGTTTAAAGTCTTGGAGATATCAGGGATACAAGGCACATATGTAAACATAGTGAAGGCAATATAGAGCAAGCCTATATCTAACATCAAACTAAACAGAGAGAAACTTAAATCAATCCACTGAAATCAGTGACAAGGCAAGGTGGCCCACTTTCTCCATATCTCTTCATCATACTACTTGAAGTCCTTGCTAGAGCAATAAGACAATTAACGGAGATCAAGGGGATACAAATCGGAAGGGAAGAAGTCAAAGTATCACTATTTGCAGATGATATGATAATAGTATACATGAGCCACCCCAAAAATTTAGAAGAATGGGGAGACAGAAAGACCGAGAGAGGACAGAAGCTCCACAAAAAGAGCAATAGAACCAGGAAATCTCAGCCCAGGGGTCTTTTCTGAGACTGATACTCCAACCAAGACCCATGCATAGAGATAGGCTAGAACGTTTGCACAGATGTAGCCCATGGCAGCTCAGTGTACAAATAGATTTCCTAGTAAGGGGAACAGGGATTTTCTCTGATATGAACTCAGTGGCTGGCTCTTTAATCACCTCTCCCTGAAGTGGGAGCAGACTTACCAGGTTACAGAGGAAGACAGTACAGCCAGTCCTGATGTGATCTGATAGGCTAGGGTCTGAGAGAAGGGGAGGAGGACCTCCCCTATAAGTAGACTTGGGAAGGGGCATGGGAGGATTTGAGGGATGGAGAGTGGGATTGGGAAGAGATGAAGGAGAGGGCTACAGCTGGCATAAAAATGAATAAACTGTAATTAATGAAAAAATAAATACATTTAAAAATAATTTAAAAAGTAAAAAAGATCATATTGTCAATAAATATTTTACAATATTACATTAAAACTAAATCTGGTTTTATGTCAAGATCGTTGATCCACTTCGACTTTAGTTTTGTGCAGGGTGATAAATATGGATCTATTTTCATTTTTCTGCATGTAGACATCCAGTTGGACCAGCACCATTTGTTGAAGATGCTGTCTTTTTTCCATTGAATGGTTTTGGCTTCTTTGTCAAAAATCAAGTATTCATAGATGTGTGGGTTTATTTCTGGGTCTTCTATTCGGTTCCATTGATCCTCCTTTCTGTTTTTATGCCAATACCATGCAGTTTTTATTACTATTGCTCTGTAGTACAGCTTGAGATCGGGGATGGAGATACCTCCAGATGATCTGTTGTTGTACAGGATTGTTTTGGAGATTCTGGGTTTTTTGTTTCTCCATATGAAGCTGAGAATCTTTTTTTCAAGGTCTGTAAAGAATTGAGTTGGTAATTTGATGGGAATTGCATTGAATCTGTAGATTGCTTTTGGCAGGATGGCCATTTTCACAATGTTAATCCTACCAATCCATGAGCACGGGAGATCTTGGAGAGGTTGTGGAGAAAGGGGAACCCTCCTCCACTGCTGGTGGGAATGTAAACTGGTACAACCATTTTGGAAATCTATCTGGCACTTTCTCAGACAATTAGGAATAGTGCTTCCTCAAGACCCCACTATACCACTGCTAGGTATATACCCAAACTTTGCTCAAGTACACAAAAGGGATACTTGCTCAACCATGTTTATAGCAGCTTTATTTGTAATAGCCAGAACCTGGAAACAACCCAGATGTCCATCAACGGAGGAATGGATACAGAAATTGTGGTATTTTTTACACAATGGAATACTACTCAGCAATCAAAAAGGAGGAAATCATGAAATTTGCAGGCAAATGGTGGGATCTAGAAAACATCATTCTGAGTGAAATATCCCAGAAGGAGAAAGACAAACAGGGTATATACTTGCTTATATAGACCTATACGATATGATAAACATAATGAAATCTATACACATAAAAAAGATAATGAAGAGAGTGGACATGGGGTAAGTTGATCAATCCTCATTTAGAAAGACAGATGGGATGTGCATTGAACATATGACAGGAGTCTACTGAAGGCATCTGAAAGACTCTAACTAGCAGTGTTTTCAAAGTAGATACAAAGGCTCATAACCACACCTTTGGCAGAGTACAGGGAATCATATGAAAGAAGGGGAGTTAGTATGATGGGGAAAGAATAAGAGCTCCACAAGGACCAAATATATCTGGGCACACGGACTCTTCTGAAACTGACATTCAACCAAGGACCATGTATGGATATAACCTAGAACCTCTGCCCGGATGTAGCCCGTGGTAGCTCAGTAACCAATTGGTTTCCCATAGTAAGGGGAACAAGGACTATTTCTAGCAGGAACTCAATGGCTGGCTCTTTGACCTCCCCACTCCCCAAGGGAGGAGCGGTCCTGTTAGGCCACAGAGGAGGACTTTGTAGCCAGTCCTGAAGATACCTGATAAAACAGGATCAGATGAATGGGGAGGAGTTCCCCCCATCAGTGGACTTGGAAAGGGGCAGGGTGGAGATGAGGGAGGGAGGGTGGGAGTGGGAGGGAATGAGGGAACTGGATACAGCTGGGATACAGAGTTAATAAAATGTAACTGATAAGAAAAAAATAAAATTTAAAAACAAACAAATAAACAAAAAAACAAAAAATCAATTAAAAATGATTTTTGTGAGAATCTAAGTCATATGAATTTAAGAAGAGAGATTAAGGGATAATGAGACTGAATGTGAATATAATAAAATACCAATTATTTAAAATATTTTTGTCTGAATTATTGCACTTTAATATAGGGCATATTGCTGTAAGTTTTCATCAGAATTTTTAAAAAGTTACAAATTTTGAAATGCTCTTTTTAGTGAAGTCATAAAGACCTCAGTTAATATTTTAAAACTGTCACTGAAAGCCCACAGAGTTTGAATTAATAAGATTATTATATGAAAAATCAAGAACAATATTTGCCTACATATCAGTTATGTTTTATGAGACTACTGAATTAGATATCCTTGTGAGCCTTAATAAGATGTAGCTATAGCTGGAAATAACAGGAAATCACAGCTTTCTTCTTCTGGCCAAGATGGGACTTGAGGATTCTGGTTTATTCTCTTACTTAAAACAAGAAATATGGAAAAAGGAAATATTTAAATCTATGACTTCTAAGACATGGCAATAGCAAAAGGATGTGAGAGTTCCAAACAAGTTTTTAAACCACAGTTTTAGTACAGATTCCTACTTTAAGAAGGAAATCTGACTGTATGTGAAAAAAAAAAAAAAGCAAGACCTCATATTTCAAGAAGTTCTGTGACCATATTTAGACAGGCTCTAGCAAAGCTCAGAATAGGAAGTGCTGATGAAAGAGTTACCAATCTCTCTGCTTTCTCAAAGATACTTCAAGGGTGGGAGACAAAAAACTTGATCAATCTACTTTCTTTTTTTTAACTTAAAATTTTATTTTTTTACATTAATTACATTTTATTTACTTTGTATCCCAGCTGTAACCCCTCCCCCTCCTTCTTTTCCTCCCAATCCCACCCACCCTCTTTCATTTCCTACCATGCTCCTCTCCACGTCCACTGATAGGCAAAGTCCTCCTCTCCTTCCTTCTGACCCTAGTTTATCAGATCTCATCAGGACTGGCTGCAAAATAATCCTCTGTGGCCTGGCAGGAGTGCTCCTCCCTCAGGGAGGGGGAGTCAAAGAGCCAGGCACTGAGTTTATGTCAGAGACAGTCCCTGTTCCCCTTACTAGGGTACCTACTTGGATACTGAGCAGCCATGGGCTACATCTGAGAAGGGGTTCTAGGTTCCGTATGTGGGCCTTGGTTGGAGTATCAGTCTCAGAAAAAAAAAAAACAAAAACAAAAACAAAAACAAACAAAAAAAAAAAACTTATGCCCAGATTTTTGGTTCTGTTGCTCTCCTTGTGCAGCTCCTGTCCTCTCCAGGTCTTCCTATCTCCCCCCTCTTTCATATGATACCTTGCCCGCTGCTCAAAGTTTGGGTATGAGTCTCAGCATCTGCTTTCATTCACTGCTGGGTAGAGTCTTCATTACTGATTCAGATTTGAGGACAAGAGAAGTTGTGTGGACAGGGATGGGAAAAGACATAGAATCTTGGCATCTCAGAATCCAGAATTCTAGCACATTTTCTGTGAAGTTTCTCTACATAGAAATAATATTTCTTTTATACACTGTCTTAGTGTTACTATTGTCATGATGAGTCACCCATGGCTAAAAACAACTATGGAAGAAAAGGGTTTGTTTCGCTCACATTTCCACATCACTTTTCATTAGGGAAGGAAGTCAGGAGAGGAAGTCAGGGCAGGTATTCAGACAGGGCCAACCTGGAGGCAGGAACTGATGCAGAAGCCACAAGGAGAACCGCTTACTGGATTGCTCTCCATGGCTTGCTCAGCCTGCTTTTTTCTTTGTTTGTTTTAGCAATCCCATAGGTTGCACCACCCACAATGGCTGGGCCCTCTCCCATCAATCACTACTTAAGAAAATGCATGACAGGTGTGCCTACAGCTCAATCTTGTGGAAAGTTGATGTAAAAGTAGCCAGCAAATATAGCAAGATTGTCAAATACTAATATTAAAATAGTAATATACCATGCTTAAAGCCTGAGCAAACTTGAGTATCTCCTTGTTTCTTAGTATTTTTCTAGCAGCCTCACAAACAAGACTGTAAAGTGTCATCTAATTTATTGTAATTTCATTCATCCATGTGAAATGGAGAAGTTACCTTATCAGCTATAATTCTGTTATGTATATTTTTATCTCATTTAAATTCTCTAGCATCCTTTTGAAGATAATAGCCTGAGGAATCACTGAAAGCACATCTACGACCGTTGTAAACACAAGGAATGATATCTCATCTTGCATATCCCTACTCTTATTTATGGGTGGGTTTTATACTTTCTAACTGTCTTTCCTTGTGTTAACTCCATGCTTAAATTTACATTGACAGTGTCTATATGACATCCACTTCCTTGAAGGTTACGGGTGGAGGAATAGTGGAAGTAGAGGATGAAAGTATTTTTTTTTCATATTTTCTTAAATTAAATTTGTATTTCTTTATATGAATTACAGTTCATTTACTTTGTATCCCAGCTGTAGCCCCCTCCCTCATTCCCTCCCAATCCCACTCTCCCTCCCTCATCTCCTCCCTGCCCCTCTCTAAGTCCACTGATAGGGGAGGTCCTCCTTCCCTTCCATCTGACCCTAGCTTATCAGGTATCATCAGGACTGGCTGCATTGTCCTCCTCAGTGGCCTAGTAAGGCTCCTCCCTCAGGGGCGAGGGGAAGGTCAAAGAGCCAGGCACTGAGTTCATGTCAGAGACAATTCCTGTTCTCCTTACTAGGAAACCCACTTGGATACTGAGCTACCATGGACTACGTCTGAGCAGGGGCTCTAGGTTATATCCATGTATGGTCCTTGGTTGGAGAATCAGTCTCAGAAAAGAACCTAGTGCCTAGATTTTTTAGTCCTTGTGGAGCTCTTTCCCTCTCCAGGTCTTACTAACTCACCCTTCTTTAATATGATTCCCTTCCTTGCACTCTGCAGAAGGTTGGGTTATGAGTCTCAGCATCAACTTTGATACACTGCTAGATAGAGTCTTTCAGAGGCCTTCTGTGGTAGGCTCCTGTCCTGTTTCTTGTTTTCTACTTCCAAAGTCCATCCCCTTTGTCTTTCTAAGTGAGGATTTATCATCTTACCCAGGGTCCTCCTTCTTGTTTAGCTTCTTTAGGTGTACAGATTTTAGTATGCTTATCCTATACTATAGGTCTAGTATCCACTTATAAGTGAGTATATACTGTTTGTGTCTTTCTGCTTCTGGGATACCTCACTCAGGATGATCTTTTCTAGATCCCACCATTTGCCTGCAAATTTCATGATCTCCTCATTTTTAATTGCTGAGTAATATACCATTGTGTAAATCTACCATACTTCTCTATCCATTCCTCCATTGAGGGACATCTGGGTTGTTTCTAGGTTCAGGCTACTATGAATAAAACTGCTATGAACATGGTTGAACAAATGTCCTCGTTGTGTACTTGAGCATATTTTGGATATATGCCTAGGAGTGGTATAGCTGGATCTTGAAGAAGCACTATTCCTAATTATCTGAGAAAGTGACAGATTGATTTCCAATGTGGTTGTATAAGTTTACAATCCCACCAGCAATGGAGGAGGGTTCCCCTTTCTCCACAACCTCTCAGCATGTGTTGTTACTTGAGTTTTCGATCTTATTCATTCTGATGGGGAAATACTGGAAATTTCAGACTGTGAAAGCCTATCACATAAAGCCACTCAACAACACTCTAGCATGCAGAGGGATGGGGTTCATGGCCCTTCTCTTGCATAGGAGTTATTTGGGGAGAATCAGTTTTGTTTAATTTTCGAGATGGAATGTTTTTTTTTTTTCTTTTTTTGGTTGTGTGGCAAATGGTGGGTTGACTTAATAATTAAGCAGACTCAGAAGACGGGAGGAAGGAGTAAAAAGAGTAAGCAAGGTCTGAGCAGGAGGAGCAGAAAAAGAAGAGGAGGTGACAATGTTGGGAAGGGCTTAGTGGATGTTTAGGAGGGATTTAATATTGGAGAACTGAGAATATATATATATATATATATATATATATATATGTATATATATATATATGTTCTGAATATATTACATTCATGTATAAATGATAAGTGCACCAAAATTATTAAAAATAGAAAGAAGAAAATGAAGACTGGAATTAGTGGGATGATTTATACATTCAAGTATAGAAAAAATAAATATTGTTAGAAACCAAATCTTCAAAAAGCATCCATACATTCAATGCTTTCTTAATTAAATCACAGCAAAAATGTTTGTAAAAACTGTTTTAGAACATTTATGAAAGCTTAAAATATGCAAAACTATCATCACAACAGTTTTGGAAAACAAAAATTTCACTACCTATTATGCAGAATCACAGATAATACCCCAGGAATGATGATTTTGAAGTATGTATAAAATGATCAATCAATAGGTTAACTAAATAAAGTAAAATCAAATAAAGTATAAATCAAATTTATACATTTAAAATAGATAATTTTAAACATTAACATTTGGCACTGCCATCTGAAAGATCAGAAATGGCTTGCAATGAAATTGTTAAGTCAAATAGCTTATAAACTTTAAACTTTTAGGCAGAACATAGAAGCAAAATTACTGACTTTTCATGCATCAATTGTCTTTGTATAATGATACCAGATATTATTCTTTGAAATACATATTAATTTGCTTTTCAAATTGAAATTGTTCTTTAAAAAGATGAACAGATGCTCCATAAAAAAAGGAGAAAACAACACACATTTGAACACAGAGAGATCCAAAATACGTAAAAAATTCCAAAATTTCAATAATTGTGAGAGAACCTACAAATATGACTCGCAAAACTATCTCACAGACATTAAGGTGATTGTGAAGCAGAACACAAGGCATAAGAACAGAATCAATAAATTACTCATTAAGATGATACAAATTAAAACCATTTGCTAGACTATCAGAAAAATTTAAAAATATAATGGCTCTATTCTTCTGTGGACATAGAGTGAGTGCAAATGTTCATCCAAGAGGCAGTTAATACTGTATGTTTCTGGCAAAACAGTTCTCCCATTTGGACTCAGAGGCACTTGTCCTCATCAAATGGAATCTACATCCATGTGTTTATATTAGCTTTAATTCAGATCACCCAAATGTATTTTAAAATATGGAAATGAACCACAATTCCTTTAACCGATAAAAAGATAAATAAGCTATGGTACAAACAAGAGAAAAGAAATAAAATTACTGACCAGTACCTCAATGTGAATGAATGAAAATACACTAAATGAGAGAAGCTGGACTCTACCTACATATTGTCCAGTGATACGCGTGTCATATTCTAGAACTGATGAATCCATAGAATCAGGGAGTCCTGAGGGAATTTTGGGACATGATGGCTGTTTTAACCACTGAGGAGATTGAAGTTTATTTTTTATTAATTATTTTTAAGGTTATAATATAATTTCATTATTTCTTCCTACTCTTTCCTCCCTCCCATGTACTCTTCCTTATTCTCTTTCAAGATCATGGCCTCTTTTTTCATTAATTCTGGTTCATACATATAAATGCATATCTTGATTACAGGGATTGTTATTTGACCTTATGCTTTTGTCAAACCGCAACTAATAGTAAGATGATTAATTTAATTGTATGAGAGTAGGCTTTTATTGGTTGTTAACTACAAGAAGTATGAATAGAGATTTTAGTATATCAGATATATGACAAGTAAGATCATTAAAAGTAATTTTTGGGTCAGTCTTCTGAGGAGGGAATATTATTGTTACTCCCTTAATTTAGAATTTCTGAGTATATTCTTTGAAAATAGGTATAAATTGCAAAGCTTAATTTACTTAGAAGACTCTGAACTCAATGTAAGAACATGAAATTACTTAGAAGACTTCAAAGAGTTAGAGTATAGTGGTATGAAAAAGATAATACTAACTAACCATTGACCAGTGCTGCTGTGAATGTGAGAATGTCTAATACCAAAGAAATTAGAAAAATTCTCAAAAAAAGTTTTTTTAAAAAAAACATGTTTGCTATTTCCCAGTTCAGAGAGCAACAGAACAAGAAAATTTAAACACAGGGAACTTCCCAGAGACTCATACTCCAACCAAGG
>REGO01000916.1:211201-234297 GCA_010120015.1 Rhombomys opimus
AATGCAGCCACTTTTGATGTGAACTGATGGACTAAGATCAGAAAGGAGAGGAGAACCTCCCCTATCAGTGGACTTGGGAAGTGGCATGCATGCAGAGGGAGGAGGGAGGGTGGGATTGGGAGGGGGGGAGGGAGGGGCTTATGGGGGATGCAGAATGAATAAAGTGTAATTGATGAAAAATTTTTAAAAACAGGAAAAAAAAACATGTTTGCTGCTGTGATCTCCAAAAAAGGATCACTGCCCTACCAAAACTTTGTAGCCTAGTGATAACTCCTGCTTCCAAGAACTGGATAATAATTTTGTGTTGATTTGAGACATTCAATGTATGGAAATACATGGCAGTGTCCAGGGATAATTAACATGTCAATCCTGTCTAATTAGCTCCTGGCTTTCACCATGAAAGAAAATGAGAACAATGGTCAATTATAAAGATCTTTAATACTTCACCTTAGTGAGGGGCTACTCTTTCTATTATAACACTGCATTGATCTGAGAATAAATGCAAATATTTGATTAAAATTTTCTACCAAATATCTCCTTTAAAGACACTACATGGTTTATAGACTCTCCTGTATTGTGTTGCATTAATCTAGTGGAGCAGTTATGTTAAATTTCACTTCTAAATGTTCAAATTCATCTTTCTCCTTCCTAGGAAGATCTATCTTGAAATATTTTATATTACTAGAAAAATGAATTTAAGTCTCAGTGTTTACAGGAGACACATTTGTGCCTCTTTTCCTTATTAAAGTGAAATCTGTAAAGATATATTAAATAGACATTATTTGATACAAAACAATTTAATGTATGCTAAAATGTCGGAGGTAATAGAGATTTCCTTCTTATCCATGTTCATGACTGAGTAATTTTACTAGGGCTACAGATGAAATAATAACTTCTTTTGCTTCATATAAATTGTTTTCTATTTCTAATACTACTAAATCTCTCTGGATTTTCACATAAATATTCTACAAGACTCATATTGCCTCACAAGAGGATTTTTGACTCATATGTTCATAAAGTATACTTCTCTGGAATAAATTTTAAACTATATTAAATTTTAATTGAAATAAAGATAGCATATTCAACAAATGGTGCAGTTCAAACTGGATGTCTACATGTAGAAAAAATGTAAATGTACCCATATCTATCACCCTACACAAAAATAAAGTCCAAGTGGATCAAAGACTTCAACATAAAACCGAACACACTAAATCTTTTAAAAGAAAAAGTGGGGAAGAGCCTTGACCTTTCTGTCATTTTCTAATTAAATTTTTAAAATTTACTTTTATAAATACCTCCTTTAAAGATATAAGTATATTATGTTTCTAGATAAAGATGGTAACTTTAATATTACATTACAATTTAACTTTAAAATGGTGTCAAAATAGCATTGCTTTTGTTATTATTTTGTGGTGATTTTCATTTTTAATTTAATTATTTTTATTTTTATTAATTACAGTTTATTCACTTTGTATCCCCTCTGTACCTTCCTCCCTCCTCCCCTCCCAAACCTACCCTCCCTCTTCCCCATGCATGTCCCTCTCCCAGTCCACTGAAAAGGGAGGTCCTCCTCCCCTTCCTTCTGACCCTAGTCTATCAGGTCTCATCAGGAGTGGCTGCTTGTCTTCTGTGGCCTGGTAAGGCTGCTCCCTCTTCAGGAAGAGGTGCTCAAAGAGCAGGCCAATCAGTTCATGTCACAGACAGTCCCTGTCCCCATTATTGTGGAAGCCATTTGGATACTGAACTGCCATAGACTACCTCTGTGCAGGGGTTCCAGGCCATCTTCATGAATGGTCCTTGGCTGGAGTATCAGTTTCAGAAAAAACCCCTGTTCCCAGACTTTTAGGATCTGTTGTTGTCCTTGTGGAGCTCTTGTCCTCTCCATGTCTTACTATCTCTCACTTGATATCTCTTCAACATAGTCTGGAAGTCCTTGCTAGAATGATAAGACGATTGAAGGAGATCAAGAGCATACAAATTTGAAAGGAAGAAGTCAAAGTACCACTATTTGCAGATGATATGATAGCATACCTGAGTGACCTGAAAAATTCTACCAGGGAACTCCTACAGCTGATAAACACCTTCAGCAAAGTGGCTGGATACAAAATTAACTCAAAAAAATCAGTAGCCCTCCTGTATACAAAAGACAAAAGTGCTGAGAAATAGCCACAGAAGACATAAAGTACCTTGGTGTAACCCTAACCAAACAAGTCAAAGACTTTTATGAAAAAAATGTTTAAGTCTCTGAAGAAAGAATTAGAAGAAGATATCAGAAGATAGAAAGAGTTCCCATGCTCATGGCTTGGCAGGATTAACATAGTAAAAATGGCCCTTTTACCAAAAGCAATTTACAGATTCAATGCAATTCCCATTAAATTACCGACACAATTCTTTACAGACATTGAAAGAAAAATTCTCAACTACATATGGAATAACAAGAAACCCAGAATTGCTAAAACAATCCTCTACAATAAAAATTCTTCAGGAGGTATCTCCATCCCTGATCTCAAGCTGTACTTTTATTATCTTTTATCTACTTGACATAAACTACAATCACCTGAGAGGAGGAAAACTGAATTGAGAAATAACCCCCATCAGATTGGCATTAGCACATGACTGCAGGGCCTTTTTTTTGGGGGGGGGGCAAACTTACAGTGACTCTCCTGGGCATATGTTCTTGGACTGTATAAGAAAACAAGCTGAGCAAATCAGGAAGCAACCCAGCAAGCAGCTTTCTGATATGGCGTCTGCTTTATTTCCTGCCCACAAGTTTCTGCCTTGAGTTCCTGCTCTGACTTCCTTCAGTGATTTAAGGGCACTTGGAAATGTAACAGCAAATATCCCCATTTTTTCCTCCGAATTGCTTTTGAACATCATGTAAATCACCGCAACAGAAAGCAAACTAAAACATATTTCCTAGATTTAGCAAATTTTTCTGTTTATTGTTTAGCATCGCAAACCCATTTCATTTCTAGAAATTAGTAATTTTTCTTTATCCCTACAGTTCTCATTTTAGACAATTTTTTTGAGCCTGTCTTTTTCAACATTTGAATCTCATAGTTTTGGAGATGGTGGATGATTTAAGGACAGACCTGATAGTCTCCTATTCATACCGAGAAAAGCAAATTGTCCAGAATGGACAAGTGTCTCATGGCCTTGGACACCTGCAGTTGAATTTTCACATCTAACTTTGCAGCTTATCTGCAAAGTTCTGTATGGACTGAATGCTAGTAATTTGTCTGGCTAATTTAAAGCTATACTTTATAATATCAACAATGGAGAAAATAATTTTCACAGAGTCTGGATGATGATGGGTACTTAAAGAAATTAATATTGATGATTTTCTATTTTTCTCCAGGCTTAAATTAGTTTGAGAGGCAGTAGGACTTTTTTTTTTCAACTGAGTATAAAATTAACTGTCAGTCACGTTTCACTTAACTAGTTTCTCAATTTAAATATAAGGTTTGATAAACCTTGCTGAAAATGTCTGTTCACTGATTTTCTTCATAATTAAGAGCTCTGCTCATCATTGTCTTTAAAAACATCTTCTGTCTGAAGTGCAGCAGCAGCAAGATCTGCCCCAATCACTTCTCTTGAGAACAAATATGCTATGTAAATAATATATAATCAAGAAAGTACTATTTTGCATAATTTTTCACATTTCAGTATCTACGGCTTAAGTTATGCTTGTGCAAGTCCAGCCAACATTGAGCAACATTTCTGTATTTGAGTTTTTTTATTTAATTTTTACAATAATGCTTATTAAAATAATCCAATGTATTTAAAAATCCTCAGTTCCCACCATAATTTACTATTTATGGGAGATGGGTTTTCCACTGTTAAACAGAAGGTAGATGCTCTACAAACTATGTTGTTTACAAATAATTTGTCAGCTTGTGCTAAATAAACAGATTTTTTAAAAATTAATTCAGCCCACCAACGTTACCTTTCATAGATTATAAACTTACATAGTTTCAGAGGTGGATTTTCTTTACCCAAGTTATTTAGCTTGTTTAAGTACAAATGATAGAGGAGCAGTTTCAGGTAGGGTTGGTGCAGCCACACCGAGTATGAACTGGGTGGTGCTGGTGACAAGTTGAGTGCTTTTCCTCTAGAAGTTTTTCTTGCCACTGAATAAGGTGAAATATGCTGAATTCCATTTAGACACAGTGGGAAGCCCTGTTAATGGTTCCTTCTCACAAAGAGAAAATGAAACTGATTAAATCTAATCAAGTTTCATTTACTACAAAAGTCTAAATGCCCATATTCGACGTATTTCTTACTAACCATGTTTAGCTTAACATAATAAAATGCCTTTATTGAACTCCATTATAGTGGAAGTTTGCCAGACAACCAATCAGCTCTATTGAAAGTTTCAGACACTAAATTTCCATGCTGATTTCAAAGGAGAATAGATAATTCAAAAGAAATACACATAATTAACATGATTAACTAACATTTGAAAATGTGTGTATCACTTTTTACGACATTAATTGCATTGATTTCAAGTACAAATCTGCCAGCATAAAACATTCGAAAGGTGGTAATTTAGGACTCTGTGTGGAAGTGAAATTGCTCTCATACAATGAAAAAATGCCTAAAGTAAGCATGGAGGGGAGGAAACACAAGAAAAAGCAAAACAAATACTAAGTATTAAAAGCAAAAACATTTCTCAGCCACATTAGCAGCTTTAAAAGATTAGCAATAAAATCCTCCTCATTATCAAGTAGTCAAATGGTCACTTTGTTTTACTGAATCAAAATCGTTCTCAGATTAGAATGGATTTGGTAGTACCATTCATTTTGTTGCTATCAAGATTGGGGTTAACTTTTTAAGAAACAAATTGGAGTAGTCAATCACATACTAGTTTTTTCTCTAAAAGCATTATTAAAATTTTGTTTAATACTTGACAAGTATCTTCAGGACTGCAGGACTGGCTGCAAAGACCTCCTCTGTGGCCTAGCAGGACTGCTCCTCCCTTGGGGGGTGGGGAGATCAAAGAGCCTGCCATTGATTTCCTGTCAGAGATACTCCCTGTTTCCCTTATTATGGGAAACCAATTGGTTATTGAGCTACCACGAGCTTCGACTGAACAAAGGTTTTAGGTTATATCCATACATGGTCCTTGGTTGGAGAAACAGTTACAGAAAAAAATCCCTGTGCCCATATATATCTGGTCCTTGTGGGGCTCCTATCCTTTCCACATCATACTAACTCCCCTTCTGCTGAAGGTTTGGTTATGAGTCTTAGTATCTGTTTTGAAACGCTGCTTGATAGTGTCTTTCAGATGCCTTCTGCAGTAGATTCCTGTCATACATCCAATGCACATCTCATTTGTCTTTCTAAGAGAGAAGCTGAGGGAGGGAAGGTGGGATTGGGAGGGAATAAGGGAGCGGGATACAGCTGGGATACAGAGTTAATAAAATGTAACTAATAATAATAAACAATAATAAAAAAATAAATAAATTTTTTCAAAGATGTAAAAAAAATAATTGAGAAGTAATTTATCCCACAGGAATGTTCCTATCTTTACAACAAATATTTCCTTCAATGTTGTTAATGTTAGCATTATTTATAACAGTGGAATTTAACCAGATATAGAGGGTTTCTCTCACCATGTACAAAGTGGTTCGTAATTAATTGAAAATCAAATAGAATACGGTTTGAACATTTACATCATGTATGCTTTTGATGAATGTATAATAAGAGAGAAAATGTTCAGAATACACAAGTGAAAAGATAATATCAATTTGTATTCAATAAGAACTTCCTTTTTATCAGTATGCTTATAATTTATGTTTATGCAATACTTATAATAGAAAACTCTATATTGAGTCTACACAGTTATTTATTCGGTGACTAAATAAGTAAGAAAGATGTCACGCTGATTTTTTTTCTGACTTACACATGTTCATAAAGAGTTTGATCTAATAAATTTAAATAGTTTATTCTGCCTTGTGAAGACTTATAAGAAATAAAATGTTAATTTTGATCAGAGTAAATATATCTTCCCCTCTTTTCTTCCTAGTAAAATGGCTGCTATGTCTTCAACCTGCGAAGAAAATCAAAGTCTTTCAGTTATTTGACACAATTGTAAAATTTATCAACACTATGTTTTAAAAACTTTATCACTTTTCCCACCAACCAGCTACATTAACCTATAGTAACTTCTAACCATTCTATTTTGCCATGCTTCTTAGAACATCACCGTGTAATTTACCCTGTAGAGTTTTCTTTAATTACTTCCAATATATTTAAAGTACTTGCTTTGTTGTCCCAGTTTTAGAACGCTACTGGGGTAATTCATATATCACACTTGGGTCTTTGAAAAGGACAATTAACTGATTTCTTTCTTGAGCATTCTCAAATATAGTCCAGCATCATCCTTGTTGGATTTGATACAAATTTGTTGCATTAGAAAACAGAGAAACTCAGTTTCATGTTCTATTACCATCAATTGCAACAAAAAGTGACTGGCAGAACCTTGTTCCTAAAGAGATTATATGGATTATCTATTTATAGTCTCCTAGTTCCAAATGTATGTCCCTTGCTAGTCCTGTGGAAAGGAGCCCACATCTCTCTTTTGGCTTTGAAAGGGGGCTGGAATGATGTCAGTAGAGGTTGCTACAGAAGCATGAAATAACTGCATTTTGCTTTGTGATGTAGCATTCCACTTTCATGGGAGAAGTTTCATACAGTGTTTGTCTCCAGCAATGTGCATCTTCTTCACACAAGTCTTATGGATGCTTGATTGACTCTAGTTAGTAGTGTCTGTAGCAACCAGGAGCCAGAAATGTTTTCCCCCACCCTTAGCAGACAGATTAGAGCAAATTGACTTGGGGGAGATGTCTTGTTAACAGAGTTCCTGTGTAACAATCTAAAAGATTAATTTCTGGTACGCTCAAGAAAATGAAAACATCCAGAAAGTATGATCAGTGTGGTATATGATGACTTCTCCGCAGGGATGGATCAATACATGCAAATAAACAAATGTAATCTACCATATAAAAAAACCTGAAAGATAAAACCCACATGATTATCTCATTTGATGCAGAAAAGGCCTGTGTCAAAGTCAAACACTTTTTCATGATAAAAGTTTTGGAGCAAGAAAAATACCCCACAATCTTGATGCTTACCAAGGAATATCTAATACAATATTTAAAAATAGAAATGTACTACTCTGCCTCTAAAAACAAAACAAACAAATGAAAAAAAAAAAAAACAGTTGGAGAGATGGCACAGCAGTTATGAGCACTTACTGATCTTCCAGAAGACCCAAGTTTCGTTCCAAGGTCACAACTGCCTGTAACTCCAGCTACTAGGGATTCAACAGCCTCATTTGGCCTCCCTCAACACCTATTTTCATACACCTATACTCATCCAACATACACAATCTTGTCTTTAACAAAGTAGTTGATGAAGAGTTAGCCCTTGGTGTGAAGATTTCTTGGATCTTCTCTTTCTATCTCCTCAGTTTTATCCTTTTATTGAAATGAAAACAATTTTTTTTCATGTAAAAAAAGTTTTGGAGTGATTAGGGATACAAGGGATATACCTATATGTGATAAAGGCAATTTATAGCAGACCTAGAGCAAACATGAAATTAAATAGAGGAAAATTCAAACCCATTCCACTAACGTCAGTAACAAGTCAAGGTTGCCCACTCTCTTCATGTCTATTCAATACATACATGTAATTTTAGCTAGAGCAATAAGACAAGTCAAGGCCAAAAGGAGGATATAAATTGGAAAGGAAGAAGTCAAAGTATTATTATTGGCAGATGATATAATAATATTTACAAATGACCCTAAAAATTAAACCAGGGAACTCCTACAGCTGATTTACACTTTCAACAAAGTGGGCAGGATAACGAAGATTAACTAAAAACATCAGCAGACATTCTATATAAAAATGAGAAGTAGACTGAGAAAGAAATCAGGGAAACAACACCTTTCACAATAACTTTAAATAATATAAAATATTATTTCTGATTAAGCAAGTAAAGATTTGTATGGTAACAACTTCAAGCCACCGAAAAAAGAAAATAAAGAAGATAAAACAAGATGGAAAGATCTTCCATGCTCATGAATTAGTAGGTATAACATGGTATAAATGGCCATCCTACCAGAAGCAATCTACACTTTCAACACAATTTTTCTCAGAATTTCAACACAATTCTTTACAGATCTTAAAATGACAATTATCAACTTCCTGTGACAAAAAAAGCTCAGGAAAGCCAGCAATTTTGAACATTAAAAGAAGTTCAGGTCTCACTGTTCTTGATTTCAAGTTGTACTACAGGGCTATGGTAGAAAAACACACATGACATTGCCATAAAAACAGTTGTGTTAATGAATGTAATCATATTGAAGACCCAGACATAAAATCTACACACATATGGACCACTAATGTTTAATTAAATAGCCGGGACTATATACTGAAAAAAAAAAGACAGCATCTTCAACAAATGGTGCTGGTCTTACTGAATGAATGCATGTAGAAGAATAAAAAGAGATCTATATTTATCACTCTAAACAAATAATATGTCCAAGTGGATGAAAACCTCAACATAAAACCAAATACACTAAATATAATAGAAGAGAAAGTGAGGAATAGCTTTGAAGTCATAGGTACAGGAGACAACTTCCTTAACAGAACACCAACAGTTTAGCCACTAATATCAACAATTAATGAATGTGACCTCATGATACTTAAAATCTACTGTAAGGCAAAGGAAACTGTCAATTGGAGAAACAGGCAGCCTACAGAATGGACTAAGATTTTTGCTAACTCCACATCTGAAAAAGGACTAATTTTCAAAATATATAAAAACTCAACAACTAGATATCAAAAACTTGAATATTACAATTAAAAATGGAATACAGACATACATAGAGAATTCTCAATAGAGGAATCTCAAAAGGCTGAAATAGATTTAAAGAAATGTTCAACATTCTTATCCATCAGAGAAATACAAGTCAAAACTATTTTGAGATCCCATCTTACTCTGTAATAATGCCAAAGAACAATAACACATGTGAAAGCTCATGCTGGGAGAATGTGCAACAGAAGAAAATTTGTCTATTAGGTATGGGAATGAAAACTTGTACAGCTAAGGAAATCAATATTGCAGTTCCTCAAAAAACTGGAAATCAATCTACCTCAAGACACTATCATACCATTCCTGGGTATATACCCAAAGAATGTTCCATCCTACCATAAGGACACTTACTCAACCACGTATATTGAGATTTTATTCATAATGGCCAGAGGTTGGAAACAACCTAGATGAACCTCAACAGAATAATGGACAAAGAAAATGTTTACACAATAGAGTGGACAAAGCTTTAAAAAAATAACTAACACCATGAAATTTGCAAGTAAGTGGATGGAACTAGAAAAAAAAATAATCCTGAATGAAGTAACCCAGACCCAGAAAGGCAAATATGAAATCTATTCACTTATACGTGGGTATCAGCACTTAAGTAAATGATAACCAAGCTACAATACAGAGACCCGGAGAGATTAGGTAAAAAAAAAGGGAAGGTTGTAATGGGGGAGCTTTTGTCTCCCTGGGCTGAGGAAATAGAATAGATTCTGTGGGTGAATGGGGGTGGGTGGGGAATGCAGCAGGATGGTGCAGGTGGGCATGAAGATGGAATGGAGGGAAAGAGTCTGAGGGAAGACTGATGGAATTGGTGGGTTTTGGGGAGTGATGTGAAAACCTAGTGCAGTAGAAACTTCATTGGAATCTATGAAGGTGATCCTAATGAGGACTTCTAGCTATAGGAGATATTGAGTCTCAAATGGCCATTTCTACTAAGCAGGCAAAACTTCCAGTGGAAGATCTGAGGGGCATTCAATTGAGGTGTTGTCCAAGTGGGTCCCACAGAAATACTTAAGAGCCCAGTTTGATGCTAAGACAGAAGGTTACTCTCCACAATATGAGAGCAAGCCCCCATTTCTGAGGACAGCATGTACATAACTCATTGAACATGGAGACATTGAGCTGGTGCCTACATGGAGCCTTAACCCCTAACTTCTAATCACTGGTACAGGAAGGTACTCTACAGGCTACCAAAAACAGAAATGTGGACATGAACCAGCAAGGTCTTTGACCTACCATTTGTCCTGCAAGTGTCCTGCAAAATGTGTTGGGTAATAATGGCAAAGAACTTGTGGAAGTGAGCAAGCAATGTCTGGTTTGATTTAGGCTCTGCTCCCCAAGAAGGAACACATACCCAACACTGCTTTGGTAATCAAGAAACAGAGATTAGGTGGCCCAGAGGCATAAGGGAAAATCAAACATGACTGATACAACCAATTAAAAAAAAACAAATCATGAAATGATTCCTGATTATATTCTGCTATAGTCATAGATCAGTGTCTTATCTAGTCATCATCGGAAAAAAAATTTTCCAGCAGCAGGTGGGAACAGATGCAGAGACACATAGTCAGATATTATGTGTAGAAAGTCTAAATTGGATGTCTCCATCACATCCCTCCCCTTACTCAGAGGGAATCTTGCAGAAGAGGAGGAAGAAAGAGTCAGAGAGATGGAAGTCTCCAGGATTACACATTTAAGCAAGGCACTTATGAGCTCACAGAGACTGAAGCAACAAGCCCAGAGCCTACCTGTACCAGGGACTCTGTATAGATTATAGCTATTAGTTTAGTATTTTTATGGGACTCCTGACAGTGAGGACAAATGGGTCTCCGACTCTTGCGCCCATTCTTGGAACGCTTCCTCCTGTTGTATTGCTGTGTTTCCCTTCATCATATTATATTTTATTTCATCATGGTTGGTTGTTGTCTCTTAGAAGGCTATTCTTTTTAAACGAAGGACAGGGAAGGAGTGGATGCAGAGGGAAAGGGATGTGGGGAAGAACTGGGAGGAGCAGAGGGATACAAAACTATTATCAAAATATCTTATATGAGGATAGAATCTATTACCAATAAAAATATGGTAATAGAATTGATCAGAACAAAACAGAGGGTAAACTGAGTAATGTACATTGACTCTCAGGGATGAAGGGGCAATGTAAAAGACTTAAGACTTCTATCAATTTCATGAGGAAAAAGAATGAGGATAGCAAAATTTTCAAAGAAATAATTTATGAAATCTCCTTAAATTTGGAGAAAATCATAAACCAGAAATTCAATAAGCTAAAAATTTAATAAATACAAAGAAATATTACATGTGAAAATTACATTTCTGAGCAAGATAAACAAGACACTGAAATCAACCAAAAAGAAGGAATGTATTAGCCATCAGGAAACACCTGCTCCCCTATGAGCCAATTTATCATCTAAAAATTGGAGTCCAGAATGAAGTAGAAAACAAACAAACAAACAAACAAACAAACAAAGAACTGAATGCATCAGATTCTATATGTGGGAAGGTTATCCTTCAGGAAGCAACAGGAAATAAATACTCTCAAATAATGCTAAACAGAAGAATCTCTTACTCTCAAATCTAAGCATAAAGAATAATTGCTAAGCGGCTCTTGAAGAAGCTAGCATGTACCATTAAAAGAATGCCAGGAACCCATGAAGGGAAGAAGAACACGATAAATAAATCAAGATAACATCCTAAAAATTATGGTTCAGTATCTCATAAGAAGCTAAAAGAAGAAAAACAAGGAAACCAGAAACAAAAGCACAGCATTAAGAATGAAATAAAAAAATAATTTTTATTTTATTTTTAATTACACTTTATTTACTTTGTATCCCCCCTCTAGTTCCCTCCCTCCTCCCCTCCCAATCCCTCTCTTCCTCCCCATTCTCCACACATGCCCCTCCCCAAGTCCACTGGTGGGGGATGGTTTTTTTTTTTTCTTCCTTCTGATCCTACTCTGTTAA
Source organism: Rhombomys opimus (assembly GCA_010120015.1). NCBI lineage: Eukaryota > Metazoa > Chordata > Mammalia > Rodentia > Muridae > Rhombomys > Rhombomys opimus. The sequence goes on from REGO01000916.1 coordinate 223,064, forward strand.
GTCTCATCAGGAGTTCCTGCATTGTCTTTCTCTGTGGTCTAGTAAGGCTGCTACCCCCTCAGGGGAAGATGATCAAAGAGCAGGCCAATCAGTTCATGTCAGAAACAGTCCCTGTTCCCATTAGTATGGAACCCACTTGGACATTAAACTGTCATGGGCTAAATCTGTGCAGGGGTTCTAGGTTATCTCCATGCGTGTTACTTGGTTGGAGTATGAGTCTCAGGAAAGAGACTGTGTTCAAATTTTTTGGTTCTGTTGCTCTCCTTGTGGAGCTCCTGTCCTCTCCAGATCTTACTATTTCCCACTTCTTTCATAAGATTCTCTGCATTCTGCCCAAAGTTTGGCCATAAGTCTCAGCATCTGCTTTGATAGTCTGCAGGGAAGAACCATTCAGAGGCTCTCTGTCAAATTAATTAATGCTAAAATAAAACCTCTGTGGTAGAGAAAGATGAAAGACAGTCTTACAGAGGCATGGATAAGTGTTGGGTGTAGCTTAAAGCTGACTGGTTAAGAAAGAGAAAATAGTCCATTGATACAAATTTAAAAAAACAGGAAGGAAGAAATGAATTATTATTTCCTTCAGTAGCATAATTTTATTCACACAATATTAAGAGTAATAATCAATTTTTTTTAAAAATGCCTAAATGAAGTGAAGTTTTAATTGAAAATAATTTGAATGAGGGAGGGGACTATAGCTGGCATACAAAGTGAATAAACTGTAATTAATATAAAAATTTAAAAAGTAAAAGAGTTAAAAAAAGAAATTTTTCATGCCATTCTTATTATTGTTTTAATAGGAATCATTTTGTCTATATTTTAAATAGTATATATATATGTGTGTGTGTGTGTGTAAACTTGTACTGGCTTCAATAGTACAAACCTGTAGGAAAATTTTCAAGGAATAAAAATAATGAAATATTTTCAAGTTTATTTTCCGATGATGTAAATTGCTGAGATAAAGAAGAAATGAGCTATTCAAAGCGGGAACACCATGATGCATGAATGACAGACTCAGAATTACACAATGAAAGCTTTCCTCTATATCAACTTATAGAACTCTACTGCTATTTTTAGTAATTTCCCAATAAGATATATAAGACTCTAATAAAAAGCTTAAGAATAAATTTATACTTCCATAAACATCGCATGAAACTGAGCTGAAGAATCACTGGAGAAATAGCTATGTGGATTATCACATATTTGTGAAAGAAATATTGTATGCAAAGAAATGAGGTTTTGCACACATAGTCATTGCAGAAGACACAGAATAATGTGAAATGTGTGAATTCTTATTAAACTTAGAAAATCAGAAGTGGGGTTACATCTGAGAGAACAAGACAGAGAGGGAGTGGGGGAGGAGGAGGAGGAAGAGGGGGAAAAAGTCACAAACCTGTCTTGGAGATTGATCACATTCTGTACCTTAGTCTGAATTTTCATAATTGAGTTTGCTTCCTATCAACCCTCTAAGATGCCCCTACTTTATACATGGTTATAACAGTACAATAAATGTTTAAGGGAAAAGACTACTGCTAGATCTGCCAACTAGTTCTGGGAGAACCAAGAAAGGGACAGTAGAAGTTCAAGCACTTTGGAGCTCTTTGTTGCAGCGACTATAACGCTGTAGTGATGGTGAAGGTGGTACATTTGTGAATCTTTGACTCAGGACATGTAGGTTCTGAAATAACAGTACAGGGGCCCAGGCTACATGGAATAATTGTTGTAAGTATTTTAATAGAAGTTAAATGAACTAAATGTTTACATAGTAAACAATAAATCCTTTTATGTGTGTTGGTTGATTTAATTCTCAGGACAATTATAGAGACCTGGAGAGGTCTTATGGCTCTCAGTAGGCTAATTTTTTATAATGTCTAGTGCTGGAGTGGCCCTTTAGCAGCTCTTTAGGTTGATACAATATGGACCCACTTTTGTTTATGGTATTTTCAACTTTGTGCTAATTTTAATTTTGTGGTAATTTAATTTAATTTTTCAATTTTGTGGTAATTAGCACGGAAGTTCAATCTTTGTGGTAATTTTGTGCATTTAAATCACCAGTAAGTCTTCCTTCTGCAGCTCCTGACACAGATCACACATTCTTCAAGACTGTCTCCATACAGTCCCAAACAAATCATCAGTCTGCATTTCCAAAGCTTATTGTTTTGTGCTTAAAACCATTATTGAACAGTTTAACTTTTGATATAGCTTCAGCATGTACACAAAGTCTGTAAAGAATTAACCTTTGATCCTAAGAGTACTATCTATATTTATTTAAAAGAGAATTCTGTTAGTAATATGAAAGGACATATTTGATTTTATTGAATTTTTAAAGATACTTGATGCATTTCCAGAGTTTTAATCCTCTTTTGTTTGCCTTAATCAATCTACTCTATACCAATCATATTGTACTGATTATTGTGCCTGTAAATTTGGCACGCACATGTTAGATTTTCTTGATTTTTAAATTTAACTTTATCATCATGAGAGTAGCTTTATATTTTTTAGTTAACATAAGGAAAAACTAATAATCATAATAAATAAAGATATGTTTCACAGAATTCAGATTGCTTTTTAGACATTCAATAAATATTCATGTGAGATAATTCAATTTATAGAGATAATAAATTCACTATTCATTTTTATGTTCATCTAAAACAGTCACATCCAGAATAATATATTTTATCAGAATTAATGAACCATTGGCTTGTCAGAAAACTAAAAGGGAATAAATATAAAACCTTAATGTCCTGTCAGTGACTTGTTATGGGGCCAGATGCTATGGGTAATTTAATTGTGCTTAGCACCCAGCAGCAATCTCTCAAAAGTCATGACCCACAGAAGCACCTGCTGATGCTGATAAATCATTTTAACCTAAGATGCTAGAATTAAATGTTATGTTAGTTGATCATCCACAATACACAATGTGAGTTAGGACAATAGCGAACAAACAAAAATATCTTTTGGTACTTTCACCACCGAGAAAGAACTATCATATAAATGATAGTAGCTAGCGCTCCTTTAATACTTAGAAGTGCTAAGAACATCTTTATAAAATCAACGAATCATCAAAATATGCTCAAAGTCAGAGAGAGTGTGATACTCTTTGCAGTCAGAGAGTTGGGATATGGAAGCCAATTAAAGTAACCCAAATTCTATGTGTTATGAATGATAGCAGGAGGTTCAGGCTTATGTAGTTAATGACTTTTTTTCTTTTGCCTTCCGGGCTGGCGTGAACTAATGCTCAATTCCCTGAAATGCATTTATGAGGTTGTTCTTATAATGTCAGCTCGAGGGCGACTTTCAGGGGAGATGGCTGTTTTGTTCTTCTCCCGTTCTGCCCTCTTGTTTCTGCCATTCCTTACATGTGCTTCCGCAAAAGCACTCTCCTATGCCCTTCATGTCTGCAGCCAAGGAAGGCAATCTAAAGCCACCGTAGATATACTTCCTCTGACTACATCCATTTATTAGTCTTGTTCTAGTTTCCATCAAAAAGTACATTTTTGAGACTATCTTGCCACACAGTTTAAACTTAAGAAAAAATTTAAAAGCAAACATGTCCAAACTTTTTGGACTTACACTGAAATATGGTGTGGAACAAACAAGCTTTTTAAAATACAACCCAATATTCCCATTTGGAATTGACTTTTCCTACAAAACAAAACAAAATAAAAACACACACAAAAAATTACAAAAAGTACAAAAAATTACAAAACAAAAATAAATGGTTATCAATATAGCCAGAAATGTATACAATAAGTAATGGAAATGCCAAGGTCAGAGCAATCAATTTTAATGTTTTTAATAAGCTCTAGTATTTTCATTTTGAGCAGAAATGATTGTCATGTGGGGCATGCTATGTATGAAATTATGTAGAAATGCAAGTGATGTCTCTAGCCCTGAAGAACAGAGGGATGCAGGGAAGGTGACTCAGAAATCATGACCTTAGACTGGCAGACAGGAGCATTCCCAAGTGTATGTTCTATAGCCATTTTGTCTTCCTAATCATCTCTAACAACAATGAGTTAGATAACATAATGGTCTTTGTATTAACATTTGCATTGTGTTAGCTACAGAGAAAAATAACCATGTAAGTTCAGACTCTCTATTGATTTAACAGAATGGTGTTTTTATTAACTTGCCAGGGAAATTATAAAATGGCCAAAGGGAATGGACATAACAAAGACAGACTAGGAAAATTCTAGGAAGCATAGTGTAAATTACGGTTATTATTAAATTGTAACCACTGTAATTTAATATTCTTTTCTTAGAATATAAAGAAACTAATTCATTATATTTATTCTCCTTAGTTATGCCACACCCATATTAACATATCTCTCACTACAATAAATATCCTTCATTTAGAGATGTTTATTTAAAAAAACAAATATTTAATATTCATTATTTTCTGTTATCTATGACATTATAAATATTTGTAATAATGTTTTTATTTTTTTAATTATACTATAATTATATCATTAACTCCCTTTCTCCCTGCAACCCTTCTCATGCACTTATTCCTTTCTCACAAATTTGGGGCTTCTTTTTCTTCAATTGTTGTTATTTAATTATATGTATCTATGCATGTAGGTATGTATATATAGTATGTATATATAAGCAATGTATATATATATATAAAGTATTATACATATATGTTTCAAAATGGATAAATACAATCTTCTCAGTCCTTGCAGTGTTGCCTGTATGTATATGATCTCAGGGTCGATCACTTTTGACACTAACTGAGTTCATCAGTGCATCACTTTCTTTTATTTTAAATATGGTTTCTTTTGATGCTTTAGTACAAAGCATACTAGAATATATCTAATTTTCAGTGGTTACATGTAAACAATATTTTTCTCTTTCTCTGTATTATTCCAATGATTAAAAATCTGAATATGGCACATAGTTTCTATTTTCACATGATTAAAAAAACAGCAAAATCCTTTCACATGATTTTGCCTTTCACATGTAAAATCAGCAAACTATTTAAGGTTACCTTCAAAAGGCTTACAGGCTGTTCTAAATATCACTTAATTCTGAGTGAGAAGCAGAAAGGAGAGATTCTACTTTGAAGGGAAACTACTTAGTTCCCTTAATTAAAAAGAAAACCCAAACTTCTACAAATAAACAGTACTAAATCGAACTGTAACCATGCCATCTTTGAACATTTGAACTTGAATTAAGAACAAGTTACTCAATAGGTTTTTAAAACACCCAGCTGTAGATTCTCAGTGAGTTTGAACAATGAGACTTGGCCAAAAATCAGTTGATTTGTTAATTTACACATTTGAAGAATGAAAAGGAAAACTGTGAATGCTTTATTTGGAGGATATCCACCTTCCTGTGACATGTTGGAAGATCATGTCAAACATGATAGACAAAAACGATGGATGCCAAAAGCAGAGTCGGCAAGCTTTAGTGAAGAAGATGTGAGCTAAAAATTGTTCCAAAGTAAAATTTAAATCCATCTTATAACTGAAAGTTAAATAAAATTAACTGAGATTCACCTTTAATACATTTTTTTTTTTTTATTATTTATTAAACTTTCCTGGAAAATTTAGGGAATTTAGCATTTAGGGAAAATGTTAAAACCATCAACATATAGTATCCTGAAAAAAAAATTAATAAGCATCTGCCTTTCCTCTGTATAAGAACCATCTAAGGCGCTGAGAGAGAAAATCAAATTCAATTAATATATGGATTGAATAATTGTTAAAGTGGCTATTTCCACTCTTATAGCCAGAACAGCACTAAAATAAACTATTGATACTAATAGACATTATTATTCTACACACAGCCTTTTAGTTACATTTGATTCTGCAAAATCATTGTCAACCAAGAAAGAACAAGAAACAAAAACAAGATAGCAAACAAACATCAGAAATAATTACAATTGCTACTGCCTTCAACTTTGACTTCTTTTTGTAGCTCATTTTCAACATCATCATCATCATTATTATTTATAAGTTATTCATTTTGTGGCCTGATTGTAGCTCCCCCCTCATCTTCTCCCATTCCCACCCTCCATCCCTCTTCTCCCCCATGTCCCTCTCCTAATCCACTGATAAAGGAGGTCCTCATCCCCTGCTCTCTGACCCTAGCTATCAGTTCCACCAGGAGTGTTTGGATCCTTTTGCTCTGTGAGCTTGCTAGCTCGACCCAACAGAAAGAAGTGATAAAGGAGCAGGCAATGGAGTTCACATCCGAGATTGTCTCTTCTCCACTTACTATGGAACCCATATGTGGATTGAGTTGTCTATGGGTTACATCTGAGCAGGGGATCTAGGTTCTCTCTATGCATCGTCTTCCATTGGTGCATCAGTCTCTTCAGGAACGCCTGGGATCAGCTCACATGTTTTGGTTTTGTCTGTCACCTCCATGTCCCTATATTAATACCCCTCTCTTCTTCCATAACACTCCCTGCACTCTACTAAATCTGTTGGAAGAAAACGTGGGGAAGAGCCTTGAACTCATTGGCACGGGAAACAATTTCCTGAACAGAATACCAACAAACACCTCAGGCTCTAAGATCTACAATTAATAAATGGGACTTCCTGAAACTGAAAAGCTTCTGTAAAGCAAAGGACACTGTCAGCAGCACAAAACAACAACCTACAGGCTGGGAAAAGATCTTCACTAACCCTATATCCAATAGAGAACTAATATCCAGAATATATAAAGAACTCAAGAAAGTAGACACCAACATACCAAATAACCCAATTAAAAATGGGGTACAGAACTAAGCAGAGAATTCTCAACAGAGGATTATCAAATGGCAGAGAAACACTTAAAGAAATGCCCAACATCCTTGGTCATCAGGGAAATGCAAATCAAAACAACTCTGAGATTCCATCTTACACCTATTGGAATGGCTATCAAAAACTCAAGCAACAATACATGCTAGAGAGGATGTGGAGAAAGGAAAACCCTCCATCATTGCTAGTGGGAGTGCAAACTTGTACAACCACTTTGGAAATCAATCTGGCACTGTCTCAGAAAATTGGGAATTGCACTACCTCAATATTTACCAATGTATACCTTGTGTGTCTTTCTGTTTCTGAGTTACCTTACTCAGGATTATCTTTTCTAGTTCCATCCATTTGCATGCAAATTTTATGGTTTCCTTGTTTTTAATAGCTGAGTAGTATTCCTTTGTGTAAATATAACATAATTTCTTTATCCATTCTTCAGTTGAGGGACAAGTAGGTTGTTTCCAGATTCTATTACAAATAAAGCTGTTATGAATGTAGTTGAGCAAATTTCCTTGTCGTATGGTTGAGCAACTTTAGAATATATGCCCAGGGGTGGTATAGCTGAGTCTTGAAGTAGCACTATTCCCAGTTTTCTGAGGCAGCACCAGAGTGATTTTCAAAGTGGTTGTATATTCCCACCAGCAATGGAAGTTTTCCCCTTTCTTCAGTCCTCTCCAGTATGTGTTGTCACTTGATTTTTTGTTCATAGCCATTCTGATGGGTGTGATTTGGAATCTGAGAGTAATTTTGATTGGCCTTTCCTTGATGACTAAAGACACTGAGCATTTCGCTGCCACTGCGTGTTTGTCTGCCATTTGATATTCTTCTGTTGAGAATTCTCTGTTTAGTTCTGTACCCCATTTTTTTATTCTTTATTAATTATACTTTATTCACTTTGTAGCCCTCCTGTGGTCCCCTCCCTCCTCCCATCCCAATTCCTCCCTTCCTCCATCCTCTGCATGCATGCCCCTCCCCAATTCCACTGATAGGGGAGGTCTTCTTTTCCTTCCTTCTGATCCTAGTCAATTAGGTTTCATCAGGAGTGGCTGCATTGTCTTCATCTGTGACGTGGTAATGCTGCTTCCCCCTCAGGGGGAGGTAATTAAAGAGCAGGCCAATCAGTTCATGTCAGAGACAGTTCCTGTTCTTATTACAATGGAACCCAATTGGATACTGACCTGCCATGGGCTACATCTGTCTTAGGGGTCTTAGGTTATCTCCATGCATAGTCCTTGGTTGGAGTATCAGTCTCAGGAAAGACCCCTGTGCTCAGAATTTTTGGTTTTGTTGCTCTCCTTGTGGAGTTCCTGTCCTCTCCAGATCTAACTGTTTCCCACTTCTTTCCTAAGATACCCTGCACTCTGCCCAAAGGTTGCCCATAAGTCTCAGAATCTGCATTGATAGTCTGCAGGGCAGAGCCTTTCAGAGGTCCTGTCAGGCTCCTGACTTGTTCCCTCTTTTCTCCTTCTTCTGATGTCTGTCCTCTTTGCCTTTCTGGATAGCAATTGAGCATTTTAGCAAGAGTCCTCCCTCTTGATTAGTTTCTTTAGGTGTACAGATTTTAGTAAGTTTATCCTATATTATAGGTCTATATGAGAGAGTATGTACTGTGTGTGTCTTTCTGCTTCTTTCACTCAGGATGATCTTTTCCAGATCCCACTATTTATCTGCAAATTTCATGATTTCCTTGTTTTTTATTGCCGAGTAATATTCCATTGTGTAGATATGCCACAATTTGCATCCATTCTTAAACTGAGGGGCAACTGGGCTGTTTCCACCTTCTAGCTATTAAACATAAGGCTGCTACAAACATGGATGAGCAAATGTCCTTTTGATGTACTCGAGACTCTTTGGGTGTATGCCTAGGAGTGGTATAGCTGGATCTTGAGGAAGCGCTATTCCTAGTTTTATGAGAAAGCACCAGATTGTTTTCCAGAGTGGCTCCTGTACCCCATTTAAAAAAAAATTACTTTTTATTAATTTATTTTTTAATTAATTAATTTTAATTACAATTTATTTACTTTTTATCCCAGCTGTAGTCCCCTCCTTCATTCCCTCCCAGTCCCACTCTCCTTCCCTCTTCTCCTTCCTTCCCCCTCCCACAGTCCACTGATAGGGGAGCTCCTCCTCCCCTTTCATCTGACCCTAGTCTATCAGGATCAGAACTGGCTGCATTGTCTTCCTCTGTGGCCTCGCAAGGTTAGCACCTTCCCCTCAAGGGGAGATGATGAAAGAGCCAGACAAGAGTTCATGTCAAGGACAGTCCCTGTTCATCTTACTAGAAAACCTAGATGGACACTGAGCTGCCATGGGCTACATCTGTGCAAGGGTTCTATGTTATCTCCATGCATGGTCCTTTGTTGGTATAATGTTCCTCTGGAATTCATACACCTTAACCTTGCTTATTCAAATGCTGATTTCTCTCCTTGACTCTCTGGTTTCAATCTGGACATTGCATTGTGATGCTTATCCTAAGCATCATCTGTCTCAACTTTGTGTAAACATGCCAAAATAAAACAACCAGACACAATGTTGAGCAATGGAGAGGAAGCAGTAGGCAGGAGAGGGGAGGAGCAAGAGGACAGGAAGAGGCTGGGAGAGCAGAGGCAGGAGGAGAGGTCTTGGAATGACGTAGAGAATGAACCAGACCTAAGATTTCACAAAAAAGCCAATATAATTGGTGAATCTAAATGTTAGGAAACTATGAGGGCTTGGAGGTTTAGGATGGAGTAACTATTGCCTAGCATTATGTTCTAGGTTAACTAAATAAATCATAGTCTCTGTGTGGTGATTTGGTTATACAGCTGTTTAGGATTAACAGCAGTGTTACTAAAAGATATATCAATAGTAAAATTAATGACTATTACAACAGTCCTTGGTTGGAGTATAAGTCTCCGAAAAGACACCTGTGATCAGGTGTTTTGTTTCTGTTGCTCTTCTTGTAGAATTCTTGTCCCCTTCAGGTGTTTCTATCTCCCCTTCTTTCATAAGATTCCCTGCACTCTGCCCAAAGTTTGACTATGAGTCTCAGCATCTGCTTTGATACCATGCTGGGTAGATTCTTTCAGAGGCCCTCTGTGGTAGTCTCTTGCTGTACCACAATTTTTAATTGAATTATTTGGTTTGTTGGCATTTAAATTCATCAGTTCTTTATACATTCTGGATATTAGCCCTCTGTCAGATGTAGGGTTGGTGAAGATCCTTTCCCAGTCTGTAGGCTGTCATTTTGAATTGATGACAGTGTCCTTTGTTTTACAGAAGCTTTTTAGTTTTATGAGGTTCCATTTATTGATTCTTGATCATAGAGCCTGTGCTGTTGATATTCTGTTCAGGAAATTGTCTCCTGTTCCAATGCATTCAAGGCTCTTCCCCAGTTTTTCTTTGTAATAGGTTTAGTGTGTCTGGTTTTGTGGTGAGGTCTTTGATCCACTGGGACCTTGCTTTCGTACAGAGTAATAAGTATGGATCTGTTTGCATTTAAGCTATGAGGACCTACACTGCCAACAAGCTTGTAATGAATGTGTTACATTTGCTACAAAGGAAGTGAATTTAGACGTGTGGCACAAACTTTAAAAACTTTTCCTAAGTGAGTTGAAGCTCTTGTGCAATCAGAAGTACATTTCAGAAGATATGGTAGTTTAAGAACAAGAGAGTTGTTGATTAAAATGAAAATATAACAAAGTCACAAATAAAAATCCCATTAATTCATATTTCCAGACAGATAAAATATTCAAAACCAGGAAGATGATAGTATATTTCATATAGTAGAAATATAAAATATTAACCAAAGTTTGCATATATGGGGTGCAATACGTACATGAAGGTAATCACACTTATAAAAAGAAATAAAAACTAATAACTGTCTTTAAAACAAAATGAAACAAAGCCAATTATAATGAAAGATAAAATGATACAGATTATGGCCATCAGTAAAGAAATACAGGAAGATGTCTCCAGTTTGTGGCCTTTAGAAAGGAAATAATTAAATCACTGAGAGAAATAATAGAAACAGAGGAATGTTCAAACAAACAGCTGAAGGAATTGAAGGAAAAATAGGAAAATCTAGTTACACAGGTGAAGGAAATCAACAAAATGGCTCAAGAATTCAAAAAATTAAAGAAAACACAATCAAAGGAAATCATGGGAGGAAGAACTTAGGGAAGAAAACAAGAAATACAGAGGTATAATTAACCAATAGACTACAAGAGATGGAAGAAAGAATCTCAGGTGTGGAAGATACAATGGAAGAAATTGATGTATCTGACAGAGGGCTAATATCCAGCATATATGAAGAACTAAAGAAGCTGAAAAGCAGCAAGCAAACCAAGTAATCCAATTTAAAAATGGGGAACAGAGCTAAACAGAGAATTCTCTGTAGAAGAATATAAAATGGCAGAGAAACACTTAAAGAAATGCTCAAAGTCATTAGCCATCAGGGAAATGCAAATCAAAACGACCCTGAGATTTCACCTTACACCCATCAGAATG
>REGO01000916.1:241189-257614 GCA_010120015.1 Rhombomys opimus
ACTCACTTATATAGACCTATAAGATATGATAAACATAATGAAATCTATACACCTAAAAAAGATAATCAAGAGAGCGGACATGGGGTAAGAGGATCAATCCTTATTTAGAAAGTCAAATGGGATGTGCATTGAACACATGACAGGAGTCTACTGAGCGCATCTGAAAGCCTCTAACTAGCAGTGTTTTCAAAGCAAAGACTCATGACCAAACCTTTGGCAGAGTACAGGAAATCATAATAAAGAAGCAGAGTTAGTCTGATGGGGAAAGGATAAGAGCTCCACAAAGACCAAATATATCTTGGCACAGGGTCTTTTCTGAGACTGACATTCAACCAAGGACCTAGACATTCAACCTAGAACCTCTGCTCAGATGTAGCCTGTGGTAGCTCAGTAACCAATTGGTTTCCCAAAGTGATGGGAACAAGGAGTATTTCTAACAGGAACTCAATGAAGATACCTGATAAAACAGGATCAGATGAATGGGGGGAGGTCCCCCCCTATCAGTGGACTTGGAATGGGGCACAGTGGTGATGAGGGAGGGAGGGAGGGACTTGGAGCAAATGAGAGTTTGGGGCACGGCTGGGATACAGAATTAATAAAATGTAACTGATAAAAATAAAATTAAAAAAAGCCAAAAAAAGTAATCATATAGTATTTAAAATTTAAATCACATAATATGTATTTATACATGCATATAATAATGTATAATTAAATGCATATGCATAATTAAAAATTCAAATAAATAATAAAGTACACAATTAAATAAATATGAGTTAGATTCATATATACAATATATCTTTACATATTTCACATATACATATGATACTCAAGTAAGAATGCCTCTCAATGATTTCTATTTGTGCTTTAAATTGTATGTAGGAACCCTTGCTGACCTGTGAGCAAGGTCCCTGTGAGGTCCCTTGCTGTGGCTTCATTTACCTGTGTACTACTGGATCCAAAATCAGGAAGTAAAAAGGCCTAGAAGTAGGTAGCTCGCAAGTTTCAAAATGCATGCCATTCTGCATTTGTGATGAAATCTCTCTAAATCTCATGAGAATGTGAGCTATTCACTGGAACTGCATTGATACTCTGTAGAAATTACTTGCCCATTTAGTCCCTCAGAGATTACTTTGTTATCAGATCCGTTGTCAGGATAATGTAGTATTTTCTCCTAATTCTCATTTTACTTAATAATGGCAGCAGAGTGCATGGTTGTTGCTGTTAGGTGAGTCATATTCCAGAGGAAGTAATTAGTAAGGTGTTTTTATTAATTTAAAGGGGTATTTTTTACTTAACAATTAAAGCTTTTCCTAAGGTGCACAGTAAAATCTGTGCATTAAATCATAAGAAATAAAAGATAAAATCATGCTTGTTCTTCTGTTACACCATTAACTTTGCGAAACAAAAAAGAAGTACAGTTAATTTCTTGTGTTACTGTGAGGGAAGAATACAGTTTGGATAATATTCCTATCTTCCATAATTTTCTTTAAGTTACACGCTGAGGATTAAGGAGTAATGTTGGACTGGAAAGTTGACATTGTGTGTTTGTGTGTGTGTGTGTGTGTGTGTGTGTATGTGTGTGTGTATGCTTCTATTATTGCTAACCATGTGCAATTGCCACCATTGTTGGATACAGAACAGAGCCACCCACTGCCAATGTGCTCTCTTGAAGTGATTTATGAATTTTTCTTGGTGTTGAAGCTAGTCTTCAGTTTTTTTGGTTTTTTTTTTTTTTGGCATCTTGTCATGCTGTATGAAATATCAACTCTATAACATATCTTTTTCTGTCAAGTACCTATCACGACGCCTCCATAGTAGCTGGTTGATGCTGTCACCCTGATCTTGAAACTGTAGAACCATGACCTAAATTAACATTTGCTCTTTATGAAGCTCCTCATAATTGGATATTGTGTTACTTCAATGGTGAAGTGGACAGGCACAGAGTTTGTAGATGGAGAAGCTGACTATGTAGAACTGACATGCTGATCAAATATAGGGAATCATTGAAGAAGATACCACGTAAAAAGTGAATGAATGAACAAATGAACAAACAAACAAATAAACTATCCAACCACTTGGGACCAAAATGACTGGCTACAATGATCACAAATTATGTTTTGTTTCATCACTACAGGAAGTCGCATCATTAGCCTTGCTAAATTCACCACCCCTATCATGTATTGTCGTGATACATCCAATACCTCCATGAAAGAAAGGGGGAGTAAATTCTATTTTAGGAAAAGACCTACATATTTTATTCCTGAAAGAATCCACCTCACGTACATTCCTCCCTTCCATTAAATTTTGCTGTAAAGAAACTGCCCAAACCCTAGGCTCTACAACTTTCTCTTTAGAAACCTGCTTTTTCTCTTGACTGTCTTTTTTTCATCTGACAATACAACTTCCTTCCAATTCCTTGTTTAGTCTCATCCATGAGTTCTTTCTCTATTTCTAAAATGAACCTTGACGCATGGATAGAGGTTTCAGTAGATCATTTAAGACCATCTCTGCTTCCACCAGCAACAATGTTCAGAAACTGACTGACGCCATCTTCTTGCTTCCTCTTTGGAAATGCCGCGTAATGTAACTGCATATCTGACATTTGACTCTGGCTTGTAGTTAAAGCACTTGCAAGGCAAAGGAAGGAGAATCACAGTGAGTTTGAGTTAGCCTGAGGTAAGTAGTGAGAGCTTGCCTCCTCAAAAAAAAACAAACAAACAAAAAAAAACAAACAAAACCATATAGGATGAATATCAAATGGTTTGTTTCAGTCATCATAATACGGATAGATTTTCTATTTATTAATTTCCTATGATTTGCTACTACTCCCAATTGCGGCATACAATTCCACTGTGTTGGTCTGATTATGTATTCACCTAAGGAGCATTTGAGCATTTTAGTTAATTCAGGAATTGGGCGATTTTACATGGAACTGATGTAAATATTTAATGTTGGACGAACAGAAATTTGGATTAAGCCTGTTACACACTTAAATGAAGAATACAGGCAAATGTTTTTCAGAGGGCCAACACAAGAGTTATAATAGCTGTGTGTCCGTTCTGCTCACTAATGTTTTTTTTTTTTTTGATGATTTTATTTTTTAATGTACTGTGATTACAGTATCACGAAACTTTCCTGAGCAAATGCTTACGGTTTTTAGTGTAAATTACTGAAGGACTTATTCTCTAGACATAAATGCCTAAATTACTCTCATGTCATTAGGACGCTGAAAAAAATTTAAGATCTGTTAAAAACAGCTCACTTCCCAGCTGTGCAATGAGCCTGATAATGAGAAATATAGGGAGTCAGTCAGAATATTTGTGGGAAAAGACTTTTCTGTGGGAAATCACTTTTTTAGAACTACCCACCACATTCTGTTCTTGGAATTATTTTCTAAATGGCACAACAAGAGAAAAGTGACGTTTTAATTCTTTTATTTGTTCTTTCTTGAGGGGACAGGATGGTCTCAATGTCACTACGTAGACAAGGATTGTTGGCCTGCTTCTCCTTTCCAAATGCTGGGATTACTGGTGTGTGCCACCATATATGAGAAGTTATGATTGATTAACATGTTGTAGTTGTTTTGTGGTGAAATACCAAGTGTAGATTATTGCATCAATTTGTTTGCAAACATTTCCAAAATGTACAATAGAAATGTAAACTGAGAACAGGAAGAACCAAATAATCCATGAAAGAATGGCCAAAAAAGTCCTTTTTCTCATTGAATTATTGGATCATGACAAAAAGCAGATATGTGGAATTATAATCAGATATGCTTGACTTCTTTAAAACATACACCCAAAACATTTAGATAATATTGCAGAAAATAAAAGCAATGGACTCAAGACCTTATTTAGCTTTTACAATTGGACCATATTAATTCACTGGTGGTGGTGCTGGCCTGAAATTTCAGCACCCATGTTATCATAGTTGAGGAGAAAGGGTAACATGTCTATGTGCAGCCTGGGATATCTAAGAACTTTAAGCAAAGACCCAGATAAAGAAGGATGAGGATGAGAAGTAGCCAATGGCTGTGGTTGTGTATCAGTGATGGAATGTTTGCCTCTCATAAATAAGGTCCCAAGTTTGAATACTAGAACTACACACATCACAAACAGAAGAAAAAAAACCTGAAATCTTAGAAAAATCTGAAGAAAACTTTATAAATAAAGCTGTTTCATTATTATGAACCTATGTATTTTAACGAGGAAAATAGTCATGAACTATTCTTCTCTTCCTCTGTTCATTTTTCTATTCCAAATGTCCTTATTTCTTTTGATATATATAATATCTGCCTTGTAAGTTCTCCACAAATACCCCTAATAGGACTGCAAAGATGACTCAGTGGTTAAAAGTGCTTGTTGCTCCTGAAGAGTATCTAAAATGGGTTCCCAGCACCTGCACATAGGGGATGATAGCTCTCTGTATCTCCAGCTCTTGGAGTTTCTATGCCATCTTCAGGTTTTTTCAAAAATCCACAAATGTGGCATACATTCACATAAACATACACACATATACAGATTCTAAAAAAAGGAATGATAAATTATTAGAGTTATTACTGTAAGCTAACAGAGCTAGCCGAATAAAAGTTGCATTCACTTGCAACTACCTTTTTCTACCTTTTTCTTTCCTGTGAGTTTCAATTATCCATCTATTAATTTAAAATAAAACAATCTTGGTATATATCCTCAAATTGTATTTAACTCCATATATATGTATAACCATACATTTGAGGATTTTGTTTTCCATTAACCGAATTTCCAAATACATTTCCATTAAAGGAAACACACAAAACTGTAAATTTAATTAGTGAATCATATGTAGAACACAAATGCATATGAAAACTTAGGTCTATAAAAAGAGATTTATTAAAAATGATGATTGGTTCTGGCTATTACGAATAAAGCTGCTACAAACATTGTTGAGCAAATGTCCTTATTGTGTACTTGAGCATATTGTGGATATATGCCTAGGAGTGGTATAGCTGGATCTTGAGGAAGCACTATTCCTAATTTTCTGAGAAAGCACCAGATTTATTTCCAAAGTGGTTGCACAAGTTTACATTCCTACCAGCAATGGAGGAGGGTTCCTTTCTCCACATCCTCTCCAGCATGTGTTGTCACTTGAGTTTCTGATCTTAGCCATTTGATGGGTGTAAGATGGAATCTCAGAGTCATTTTGATTTGCAGTTCCCTGATGACTAAGGATACTGAGCATTTCTTTAAGTGTTTCTCTGCCATTTGATATTTCTCTGTTGAGCATTTTCTGTTAAGCTTTGTACCCTACTTTTTAATTGGATTACTTTACTTGTTCCTTTTTAACTCCTTGAATTCTTTATGTATTCTCGATAGTAGCCCTTTGTCAGATATAGGGTTGGTGAAAATCCTTTCCCAGTCTGTAGGCAATCATTTTGTTCTGATGACAGTGTCTGTTGCTTTACAGAAGCTTTTCAGTTTCATGAGGTCGCATTTATTTATTTTTTTAAATTTTTTATTTAACTTTTTTTAAATACACTTTATTCCTTTTCTATCCCCCCATAAGCCCCTCCCTCCTCCCCTCCCGACCCTGGGGAAAGCCTGCCCACAGCTTAAAATAGCCTCTGGGTAGCCAAACCCAGCGTGCCTCGTGGGCAATGCACATAGGTCCACATACACGGAAGCAAGCCAGATCCTCAGCATTTATTGATTGTTGATCTTAGAGACTATGCTGTTGGTGTCCCGATGTCCCTCAGCTGAGGAATGGATACAGAAATTGTGGTACATTTACACAATGAAATAGTCCTCAGCAATTATAAACAAGGAAATCATGAAATTTGCAAGAAATGGTGGAATCTAGAAAAGATCATCCTGAGTGAAGTATCCCAGAAGCAGAAAGACATACATGGTATATACTCACTTATAAATGGATTTTAGGCATATAATATAGGATGAACATGCTAAAATATGTATACTTAAAGAAGCTAAGCAGGAATGAGTAGCCTGGGTAAGATGATCAGTCCTCACTCAGACAGGCAAAAGGATGGACATCAGGATGGACAGAGAATCAGACAGGAGCCTACCAAAGAGAGCCTCTGTATGATGCTACCCAATAGGGTATCAAAGTAGATGCTGAGACTCATAGCCAAACTTTGGGCAGAGTGCAGGAAATCTTATGAAAGAAGGGGTAGATAGAGAGACCTGGAGAGGACAGGAGCTCCACAAGGAGAGCAACAGAACCAAGAAATATGGGCCCATGGGTCTTTTCTGAGACTGATATTCCAAACAAGAACCATGCATCGAGATAACTTATGACTCCTACACAGATGTGGCCCATGATAGCTCAGTGTCCAAGTGGGTACTCTAGTAAGGTGAACAGGGGCTGTCTCTGACATGAACTCAGTGTCTGGTTCTTTGATCATTTTCCCTTGATGGGGGAGCAACCTTAACAGTCCACAGAGGAAGACAATGCAGTCAGTTATGATGAGACCTGTTAGGCTAGGATCAGATGGAAGGGGAGGAGGGCCTCCCTTATCAGTGGACTTGGAGAGGGACTTGGGAAGAGATGAGGGAAGGGGTGGGATTTGGAGGGGATGAGGGAGTGGAATACGAAGTGAATAAACTATAATTAATATAAAAAATAAAAAATTAAAAAAGATTAAAAAAATATGATTGGCCTAGTGATAAGCTCCAGACTCATCAATTTCAGTTTCCCTGTTGTCATTAAACTTAGCTTAAAATCAAAGTTATGAAGTACAAAAGCACCCTTTTCCAGGTCACTCATTTTTCTCTATATTTTAATTCTTTATAAAGCCTTGTGATTCTTCTACCTGCGTTTGAGTGAAAATCTCCTTAAATTTAAATTAAGATGGTGTGCTATAATCATGTTTTAAATGAACATATTCTGTCATCACAGAGTTAAAAAATGGTTATTTGTCAAGAGTGATTTCTTCACTATTATACATTTAGAAATAGTTAGATCATATTCATTCAAATTCATTTTAGATTTTTTAAGCTATCTGAATAAAGCCTAGGGTTGTGATCTTGTTAAAGAAGTGTTCTAGGATTATAATGTGTTCTACTCCTTATATTTCCTTTTACTTGCATACGTAGATATTGGTAATTTGGAGTAATGTACCATTTGTAGGATGAGTTCTTAAGGAAGCAAAAATTATTTCTTGATCCATTTGCCCTCACTTCCAAACAGTCAATTGATTCCTCTGTGAATGACAGTTTACAACAGACTATATGTTAAATGATATGCTCTGTCTGAAAAGAGGGTAATTTCAGACTATTTTCTATCAGTGAAAGCATGAGCATCTATTGACATATGAGGATGGACAATTTTCTCAGATTGTTCACTATTGACCTTGTGAAGTAAAGGTGAGTTCCTTCTGTAATAATCTTTAGCAGATTTACAAGGTGTACTATACTTTGCAGAGCTAGGCGAACAGACCTGCAGTGACAGATATTACACAAGTTTCTGGGGAACGTCAAATGACAAGGAGGCACAGCTTGAAAAGTTGCCACTCTAATTGTATGTGTCCAACTTCGTCAGAAATAAATATAACAGTTACTGATTCTGTGCATTTATAAAAAAGTGGTAATTTAACAAATGCTTGGGACCTCTACTTTTTCTGTTTTATTATTATTATTATTATTATTTATCTAAATTTATTCACTTTGTATCCCAGCTGTAGCCCCTTTCCACATCTCCTTCCAGTCCCAGCCTCCCTCCCTTTTCTCCCCTATGTCCCTCCCCTAGTCCACTAATGGGGGAGGTCCTCCTCCCCTACTATCTTACCTTAGCCTATCAGGTCTCATCAGGACTGTCTGTATCCTCTTTCTCTGTGGCCTAGTTAGCCCACCACACCAGGGAGAGGTGATCAAAGAGCCACCGAGTTCATGTCAGAGACAGCCCCTGTTTCCCTTACTAGGGAATCCTCAGAGAGGCTGAGCTGCCCATGGGCTACATCTGAGCAGGGATTCTAGGTCTTCTCCACGCATGGTCCTTTCTTGGTTCATCAGTCTCTTCAGGAACCCTTTAGCACAGATTTTTTTTTTGACTCTGTTAGTCTTCTTGTAGAACTCCTGTCCCCTCCAGGTCTTTCTATCCTTCCATTCTTCCATAGATTCTCTGCACTCTGCCCAAATTTGACTATGAGTCTCTCCTGTTTGCCCTTCTGAATGAGGATTAAGCTTCTTCCCTAGGGCCCTCCTTGTTGTTTAGCTTCTTCAATACTATAGATTTTAGTATAAGTATCTTGTACTATATGGCTAAAATCCACTTGTGAGTATATACCCTATGTGTTTCTCTGCTTCTGGGTTACCACATTCAAGATTTTTCGAGTTCCATCCTTCGTGCAGTTATAAATAAGAACTTGTGAGTGTTCACATAATGATTCAAGATTCTCTTTTAAAACTTTTCAAAACTTGAATGCTGGTGTGCTTTCTTCGAGTTACTTAAATTAAACATCCTAATTTCTAACCCTATCATCTGGCTCTTAATATAATAGGCATCTGTTTCCACTTACAACTTTTCCAGAATGATTAATTGGTATTAAACCAATTCATATCAACTTAAGTAATATTAATGAGTTAATTAAACAATTAATAATGATCAAAATCAACAACCCATTAATCACTTAAAATTAACAGGTAGTATTAAAGCTGAGTAGATTTCTTTTCAGTTTTGGTTTACTATCTAATATTTTATAACTTTTTTCATAGAACATATTCATTCCTATTTTGTTGTTCAAGACCATTACAATATTTCTAAGTCATATGCAAAATAAGTCAATGACAAAGCCCATAAATTTACTATGTGAGAGTAATACGTAGCCTTCTACTCTTTATCTGTCCTACACCATCTGCAGTCAATTAAATGATTCCCAGGTGTTCACAGTAATTGCTTTAACACAAGATTGCATGTCACTTTATGGCTCTTTAAATATTTATTATAAAACTCTCATCTACATTTTTCTCTATTCATCGAGGAACAAAACATGCTGATGTTTAGTAGCAACACACAAAAATGTTAATTGGACTTGCTGAATTATTCTGTGGATTAAATTTCAATTAAAATCTTTTTTAAGAGTCAAGAATTGAAGGAGAAAAATAGAGTATCTAGGATGTTGACTTAGGTACCTTTTCTTTACACACTCGATTTTAAAATTATGCATTTATGAAAATAAGAACCTATGATGCATGGAAAATCAATGTCATTTTATTGTCAGGACCTCTAAATAATGCAGGATGTAAGCAGTCAGAAGGATCATCAAACAATTTCTCACACAAAGGCAAGTAAAATAAGTATTTTACTAAGGTAGTAGAGAGGAGCCATAAAGACAGTACAGGAAAATAAGCTTAGTTAGTCCGTAAGGAACAACCAGAGATTTGACCAAGTGTTCAT
Source organism: Rhombomys opimus (assembly GCA_010120015.1). Lineage (NCBI taxonomy): Eukaryota > Metazoa > Chordata > Mammalia > Rodentia > Muridae > Rhombomys > Rhombomys opimus. The sequence continues at coordinate 250,577 of REGO01000916.1, forward strand.
AATTATTAATGTGTGGACCTATTGAAAATTTTAATCACTAGCATATATATTGCACATTCTATGTTCCTGCATTCTAAAACATTCACGTGAACTTCCATTTTTTATTTTCCATCTGCTATAAGATGTGCAGGGGTGCCAGGAGATGTGCCTTCAGCCTCTGGGAGTCACATGGAAAAACATAGCAGGCTTAATACAGTTTATTCTTACACTATAGTTTCTTAAAACTAGAAATTGTTCTCTGTAACATCTTGATGCATACAAATTTACTTGTATTATAATGATTAAGGAAAAATCAGCATATAAACACACATTTTTTACAACTATCATTGAACTTAAGTCTTGAACCTCTATACCTGACGAGTTGTCATCCCTGTCCTCTGACTCTTCTCCCCTCTTAAGTCTCCCTGGACAGACAAAACAAGTACATCTAGCTCCCTGAATCAGTCAGAGTCAACTCTGCTGTAGGAGCTGACTGCCACCATATTGGCACTACGTGTTATATATTCCTACAAGTATTAACTGGAAAACAGCCAGGCAGACAAACAGAAGGAAGAAAGGATATTGTACTAAATACACATATCACTTTGTTCATTATTTTGCAAATGCTATCTCATTTGTTTTCTTATTGCCATAGAATCAGGTCTATTAAGTTACCAATAATTACAATCACACAATATTTACAAACACTAACTGAAAATGAAGAAATTGACTGAAATTAGAGTTTTTATATAGCTTTTTATGCCATTGCATTTTATTAATTGGAAATTAATAATACAGAAAATGACTAAATAATCCTTGACATTAACATTAGTAGTGGTCATAAGCTAATTTATTCTGAATTCATTCTCCAAACTGATTGAAAATTAAATAAAGAGAAGAACAACAATATGTAAGATGTTATTTCAAGCACAGGATTGTGATTTTAAGCACAACTTAAAGGTAAATATTTTGAATAGGGAGGAAGTATGGAATTAGTAGTGGATGAGGGAGGGGGCTATAGGTAGGATACAAAGTGAATAAAATGAAATTAATAAAAAATAAATTGATGAAAAAGAAAAAGTGAATGTTTAAAATAACGTTCTAGTTCTTTCATGACAAAATACTTTTACTGTTTTACTCAGATGTAGATTTATGTTATCATAGTTACATATGCCTACAATACATAACTGTACAAATATACATTCAAGTTTCTCAATGGTCATAACTGAAATTCAACTAAGGGAGGCTATCTTTCCTCCTCCTGTGTTTATCCTTCATGTGAAGTAGGATAAAGTCACATGAGAGTGAAAAATCAGATTTGCTTGACAGTTTGCTTTGTGATTGTTAAGTGTTAATGGTCCATTTGGCAGAATCTGCTGAGATGGACTTTTAGTCACATCTGTGGGAAACTATCTGGATTATAATTATTAATATAGATGCCAGTCCCTAGGGAGAAGACACTGGGCTATATATAGAGAGAAGAGAGGGCAAGCTTGGACCTAACACGTAAACATTCACTGTAGTCTTCTGAACACAGATGTATCATGTCCATCTGCTCGAGAATCCTGGTGCCTTAACTGCCTTGCAATGACAAGCCAAAGTTGATCTCCTTTCAGTTACTTCTCTTCTTCTCTAATGGTATTTTATCATGATGATTGGAAGAAATGGAGACTGTTTTGTGGAAATATTTTGATAGTGTAAGTATAAAATTATTATATAAAAGATTTTATACTATAAAATGAAATATTCACTTTGATAACCCCATATAGTTAACTAAGATTTATTAAAGAACACGCATTAGCTGAAATCAAATCAATGTCTCTATCTTTAAACTAAGTATAAATGCACTTAAAATTATATTAAGGATCAGTATATTATTATAAAAATCAAGGATAGCTCTTCTCATGATGTTTTAGAATATTTGGCATTAATTTTTTTTTTGTTTTTGACCTCCCCATCCCCCAAGGGAGGAGCAGTCCTGGTAGGCCACAGAGGAAGACTTTGCAGCCAGTCCTGAAGATACCTGATAAAACAGGGTCAGATGAAAGGGAGGAGGTCCTCTCTAATCAGTGGACTTGGAAAGGGGCAGGGAGGAGATGAGGGAGGGAGGGTGGGATTCGGAGGGAATGAGGGAGTGGGATACAGCTGGGATACAGAGTTAATTAATTGTAACTAATAATAAAAATGAAAAAAAATAATTTTTTTGTTTTTGAAATGATTATATAATTACATAATTTGTTTCTTCGCTTCTTTCTCCCTAAATTCCCCTTTGTATCTCTTCTTGCTCTCTTTTAAATCCATTTCCTCCTTTTTTCATTAATTGTTGTCACATGCATAAGTGTATATTTACATTTATATTCAAACCCATTACTGAAGTATCAGTCACAAATGTTCTATTAAAACTACAATTTACAATTCCACAAGAAATAACTTTTATTCTATATGTTGCATTACAATGACTTCCAACAATATCAAATATGCTTCACAAAGATGGTCTATAGCTTAATCTACATTATTTGAAAGTTATGAATAATGTTATCATATCATACCTAAAGCCACACTCCATTTTCCCCATATACCAAAATGAATACTTTGTTAACCTTGAAACAATAGATCAAATAATTAAAAAATGTTGACCTGAATCTTGTTTAAGAAAGGTCTTACTTTTTTTTCAAAAAGTTTGAACTAGGGATATTGTACTTCCTTTAACCTTCTCAACAACAATCACACTCCTTTCTATCAGCTTTATTAGAAGATAAATTTGGAGGAAGAAACTTGCATCTGTTTATATCACTTCCGAAGTTAGAATTACCATGGTAAATCAGGATTGTAGACTTAAGCAAATTCCGATATTAAATAGTATATTTTAAGAAAAATATGGATCTTTATGAGTTCAAAGAACTATATGTCAAATTAAGTTTTATACCCAAAGACTAAAAAGATTCAGTTTAAGTATAATTAACCAGGCTACAGAGAAAGACAATGCGGCCACTCTTCATGAGACCTGATAGACTAGGATTAGAAGGAAAGGGAGGAGGAGGACCTTCCTTATAAGAGGACTGGGGGAGGAGCATGGGTAGAGAAGGGGGAAAGTGGGTAAGATTGGGAGGGGAGGAGGGAGGGAGATACAGGGGGTATACAAAGTGAATAAACTGTAATTAATAAAAATTTTAAAAAATTTAAAAAGGTTTATGTATATATGCATATGTATGCATATATACATACATACACAAATGTGTGTGTATATTCAAACATATGTAGTATTTTCTTTTTATTTATTTATTTATTACAATTTATTCACTTTGTATTCCCACTGCACTGCCTCCCTCATCTCCTCTCAGTCCAACTCACCCTCCCTCTTCTCCAACTATGCCCTTTTTCTAGTTCACTGATAGATTACGACCTTCTCCCCTTCCATCAGACCCTAGCCTATCAGGTCTCATTAAGGCTGGCTGCATCATCATCCTCTGTGGCCTGGCACGTCTGCGTCTGCATCCCCAGGGGGAAGCGATCAAAGAGCCAGCTACTGAGTTCATGTCAGAGACAGCCCCTGTACCCCTTTCTAGGGAACACACTTGGAAACTGAGCAGCCTATTGAATTCCTCTGAAAAAGGGGTTCTAGATCTCCATGCATGGTCCTTGGTTGGAGTATAGGTCTCCGCAGGCCTCCCTGGACCTGTTTTCTTCTTGTGGAGTTCCTGTTCCCTCCAGGTCTTTTTATCTCCCTCTTCTTCCGTAAGGTTTTTGGTACTATGCCCAAAGTTTGGTTATGAGTCTCTGCATCTCCTTCAATAACCTGGTGGGTAGAGTCTTTCAAAGGTCCTTGTGGAAGACACCTGTCCTATTCCTTGTCTTGTACTTCTGATGTCTACCCTGTTTGCCCTTCAGGGTCCTACTTCTTGTTTAGCTTCTTTAGGACTAAAAATTTTAGTATGTTTATCCTATATTATGTGGCTAATATCCACTTATAAGTGAGTACATACCATATGCGTCTTTCTGGCTCTGGGTAACCTCACTCAGGATGATCTTTTCTAATTCCTACCATTTGCCTGCAAATTTCATGATTTCCTTGTTTTTAATTCTTGAGTCATATTCCATTGTATAAACCTATCATACTTTCTGTATTCATTCCTTTTGAGGGTCATCTAGGTTGTTTCCAGATTCTGGCTATTACAAAAAAAAAGCTGCTATGAACATAGTTGAGCAAGTGTTCTTACTGAATGGTGGGACATCTTTCCGGTATGTGCCTAGAAGTAGAATACCTGGATCTTGAGGTAACACTATTCTTAATTTTCTCAAAAAGTGCCAGATTGATTTTCAAAGTGGTTGTATAAAGTTACATTCCCATCAGCAATGGAGGAGGGTTCCCCTTTCTCCACAAACTCTCCAGCATGCATCAACATTTGAGGTTTAATTTATTAATTTATTTATTTTAATTCTTTATTAATTATACTTTATTCACTTTGTATCCCATCTGTGGTTCCCTCCCTCCTCCCGTCCCAATCCCTCCCTTCCCCCACTCTCTGCATGCATGCCCCTCCCCAAGTCCACTGATAGGGGAGGACTTCTTTTCCTTCCTTCTGATCCTAGTCAATTAGGTCTCATTAGGAGTGGCTGCATTGTCTTCTTCTGTAGCCTGGTAATGCTGCTTCCCCCTCAGGGGGAGGTAAATAAAGAGCAAGCCAATCAGTTCATGTCAGAGACAGTCTCTGTTCCTATCACAATGGAACCCACTTGGATACTGAACTGCCATGGGCTACATCTGTGTAGGGGTCTTAGGTTATCTCCTTGCATAGACCTTGGTTGGAGCATCAGTCTCAGGAAAGACCACCCAGGAAAGACCACCCTGTGCTCAGAATTTTTGGTTCTGTTGCTCTCCTTGTGGAGTTCCTGTCCTCTCCAGATCTTACTGTTGCCCACTTCTTTCCTAAGATTCCCTGCAGTGTGCCCAACGCTTTCCCATAAGTCTCAGCATCTGCATTGATAGTCTGCAGAGTGCTTCTTCAAGATCCAGCTATACCACTTCTAGGCATATACCCGAAAAAGGCTCAAGTACACAATAAGGACATTTGCTCAACCACGTTAGTAGTAACCTTATTTGTAATAGCCAAAAGCTGGAAACAGCTCAGATGCCCCTCAATGGAGAAATAGATACAGAAATTGTGGTACATCTATACAATGGAATATTACTCAGCAATAAAAAACAAGGAAATCATGAAATTTGCAGGTAAATGGTAGGATCTGGAAAAGATCATCCTGAGTGAGCTATCTCAGAAGCAGAAAGACGCACACTGTTTATACTCACTCATATAGACATATAATATAGGATAAACCTACTAAAATCTGTACTCCTAAAGAAACTAATCAAGAGGGAGGACTCTTGCTAAAATGCTCAATTCCTATCTAGAAAGGCAAAGATGATGGACATCAGAAGAAGGAGAAAAGAGGGAAAAAGTCAGGAAACCTTCAGTTTTTTTATCTTAGCCATTCTGATGGGTGACAGGCGAAATCTCTGAGTCGTTTGATTTGCATTTCCTAAATGAAAAGGACGTTGAGCATATTTAAATGTTTTTCTGCCATTCCTCTGTTGAGAATACTGTTTAGCTCTGTTCCTCATTTTTTAATTGGATTACCTGTTTTGTTGGTGTTTAACTTCTCAATTATTTATAAATTCTGGATATTAGCCCTCTGTCAGATGTAGAGTTGGTTAATATCTTTTCTCAGTCTATAGGCTGTCATTTTATTTTGATGACTGTGTCCTTTGCTTTACAGAAGCTTTTCAGTTTCATGAGGTCCCATTTATTAACTGTTGATCAGATCCTATGCTGTTGGTGTTCTGTTCAGGAAATTTTGGTCTCCTGTGTCAATGAGGTCAAGGCTCTTTCCTTTTTTTCTTTTAATAGATTTAGTGTGTCTGGTGTTATGTTGAGGTCATTAATCCACTTGGTGATAAATATGGATCTATATGCATTTTTCTACATCCAGTTAGACCAGCACCATTTGTTGAAGATACTGTCTTTCCCCCTTTGTATTATTTTGGCTGCTTTGTCAACAATTAAGTTTCCATAGGTATCTGGGTTTATTTCTGGGTCTTCTATTTGATTCAATTGGTCCCCAAGTCTGTTTTTATGCCAATAGCATGTCGTTTTTATTATTATTGCTCTATAATAGAGATATCTCCAGAAGATCTTTTATTGTACAAATTGTTTTAGCAATTCTAGGTTTTTGTTTTTCCATATAAAATTGAGATTGTTCTTTCAAGGTCAATAAAATTTTTGTTGGTATTTTGATGGGTATTGCATTAAATCTGTAGATTGCTTTTGGTAGGATAGTCTTTTCCACTATGTTAATTTGACCTATCCATGAGTATGGAATATCTTTCCATTTTCTGATACTTTCTTCAATTTTCTTCTTCAGAAACTTGAAGGTTTTTTTATACTGGTCTTTCACTTTCTTGGTTAGAGTCACACCAAGGTACTTTATATTACTTGTGGCTATTGTGAAGGGTGTTGTTTCCCTAATTTCTTTCTCATTAAATTTGTCTTTTATATAATGAAGGGCTTCAGATTTTTTTGTGTGAATGTTTTATTCAGCCACTTTGATGAAGGTGTTTATCAGCAGGAGTTCTCTGGTAGAATTTTTTTTTTTTTGGGGGGGGTTGCTCATATATACAATCATATGATCTGCAAATAGTGAATCTTTGATTGCTTCCTTTCTGATTTGTATCCCTTTGATCTCCTTAGTTGTCTTATTGCTCTAGCTAGGACTTGAAGTACTATGCTGAAGAGATAGGGAGAGACTGGGCAGCCTTGCCCTGTCCCTAATTTCAGTGGGACTGATTTAAGTTTCTCTCCATTTTTTTTGATGTTGGCTATAGGCTTGCTGTATATTGCCTTTACTATGTTTAAGTATGTGCCTTAAATCCCTAATCTCTTCAAAATTTTAACATGAATGGGTGTTAGATTTTGTCGAATGCTTTTTTTGGCATCTAAGGAAATGACCATGTAATTTTTTTTTTTTTTTTTTTTTTTTTTTTTTTTTTTTTTTTTTTTTTTTTTT
>REGO01000916.1:257624-289719 GCA_010120015.1 Rhombomys opimus
AAAAAAAAATGGTTGAGAAAGAATTTAGGGAAACAATATCTTTCATGATGGCCACAAATTATATAAAGTACTACCTTGTGACTCTAACCAAGCAAGTGAAGTATTTGTATGAAAATTTTTTTCCAATATATTATACAAATATAAATTGTGAAAGAGTATTCAATATTCATTGAAATTGACTGTCTATGTTAATTAAAAATAAATACAATGTTAGGTGACATTAGATTTGCAGAAAAACTAAAATTCTAATTCATAACTAATGCTGATTTTGGAGTTTATATTTTAACATTAACAAACAGTGTCATACCTAAGAACTACAATCACTGCTATGCTCATAAACAAAAACTGAATGAGGAAATAAAAATGAGGAAAATATTTAAAATGTTACCACGTAAGTTACCACAATTTGTTTTTACACTGAACTTTGACTGAGTTTATTGCAAGAATGCAATCATCTTTAGCTTCTATATGAAGGAAAATTACCTTTCCAAGATAGAAATTTTAATATTGTATGTGTATAATATCTGTGATGTTTATATAAACACTTGGCAACAGTCATGTTGTACTCCATTTACCTTAAGTACCATCAGGAAGCTAATGCTATAGAAAGTCGTCATGGAATTGTTCACAGAATAGTAGTGTATTGTAACATATGTCATCATAATTACAATCACCACCACCAAAATAATGACATAAACTATGACCTTCCAGTTAAAGACACTGAAACCATTCTCATTCTTCCTGGCAGTATTCAAAGTTAAGTGCCATGCTTATTTTAGAAAAGGGTAAACAACATCCAAGAAAGATAAGTCGTGTTCTTATAGTCCACTGAAATGGTTGATGTCCAGATAGACTTCAACATGTAACATGTATGTTTGTATTTAAAAGGTTTCACTGCGTAGTTCTTGCTGACCTAGAATTCATTATGTAGACAGGATGGATTCAAGTTCATGGTTATCTGCTTCCTTCAATTGCGCAAGTGCTGGGATGAAGCAGGTGCCCCGCTACACCTGGATATACAAGATTATTTAATATTACCCACTCTATAGTTGATGTACTTCTGTTCTTTGTTTAATGACAGTTACAAAGATATGGAAAAATATGGCCATCTTCAACAGTGTGCTGAAAGCACCAGGTTTTAGTTTACGTTTTCATTGTTTAAATGTTTGTCTAATCACAGAAACAGTTGGTGATATAATTGTTCATTAAAGGTAAGCAACTTTTCTTTCCATCTCGTTTTCTCTCGTTTGGATAATATTAATATTACATTGAAAAAGTTTGCAAGAAGAGTTAAACTGTAAGCAAAATGTATTCTTTATGCTTTACGCATAAAAGCATGCAGTGGAATGCAGATGTCATTTGTGACCTACATACCCAGTAATCAAACAACTTCTACAGACAGGAACTATGAAACTCTTATTTGGCAGTGGATTTTGCACTATAGTCTCAGTGTTTTTAGTTTATCTGTTGACCGTTCTACTAAGAACCGCTTCAGCGATGGTGAACTGGATGCAATACAAAATTCTAGTCTACCAAGAGTTTTTAACTATGAGTAAATTCCTACTTGGAAAACCTCTTCAGTTTAGGCCCAGGTCTTCATGCCAGCTTAATGTATTCTGAAACAATTATAATTTGCCATTGTAATTAAAATTAAGTGCTTGAGGATTCTGGTGCATGTAGAAATATTCACATTCCTTTAATTTTTAGTCAATTTATTTTAAGCTCCCTTTTCATAAGTAATGTATTTTAATTTATGACAAAATATGTACTTATGATAATAGATATTTACTGACAAACTAAACATTTTAGTTTTATTAAAGTATATATATTTATCAAAATATATTTCTACAAAGGAAGTGGACACATTCCTGTTTATATATGTCACATTATAAATTATGATTATATTTCTAAAATTCAATTAAAATATTGAAATCATTTACTTTTAGGCATTATTATTAATTTTTCACTAAAATAGGGTAATTCATTTCTCAAATTGGAAATTCTCAAATTGATCCTCTCCCAGGCCTAGCATACATATTATAAAAGATGTAGATAAAGATAGACATGCTATGCTTATAGACAGGAGCCTAACATAAATTCTCTGAGAGGCTTCACCAAGCAGCTGATAGAGACACAAGTCTAGCATTAGACGGAGCTCAGGTAGTTCTTTAGAAAGAGTTGGGGGAAGAATTGAAGGAGCTGGAGGGGTCAAGGACTCCACAATAGAACCACAAAACTAATCTGGGCGCATTGGGCTCACAGAGACTGAACCACCAAACCAAAGAGCATGCATGGATTGGTTCTTACGCCCCTCTGTACATATGTAGCAGATGTGCAGCTTGGTCTTCATGTGGATCCTCCAACAACTGTAGCAGGGGACCTCTCTGATTCTGATACCTCCCTTTGGATCCAGTTCCTCTTAACTGGGCTGTTTTGTCTGACCTAAGTGAGAGAGGATGCCCCTAGTTCTGAAGCTGTTTAATGTGTCAGGCCAGGTTGGTATCCATGGCTGACCTACCCCTTCTCTAAGGAGAATGAGAGGGGAGAATAGTGGAAGAGGTATGAAGGAGGTGACTCAAACAAAACAAAACAAAACAAAACAAAACAACAAAACAAAACAAAAAAAACTACAAAATGTTAAAAAAAATTAAAAAATAGAAATTTAGATATTGGGTAAACAATGAGTCAAATCATGACAGTACCATGTAATTTTATCATAGGCCGTATATATTATATTAAAATATTTTAGCATTATACACATATCAAGTATGTATAATTTACACTGTTACAGCTGACTTTAATTTGTCTTTTTCCTCATAAAAACCAGGTGAAATAATTACATGGTATCAAATGCTAAATTAAAATTTATTTCATAATAAAAGTAAAATCAAACATGGCTGAGGCTATGTTTTTTTAATTAGAGTTTTTGCCTAGCATGCAGGAAGCCTTTACCACTGCATGCTAGTGCTAAAATGCTAAAATGATAGCACTGCATTCAATGTAAGCAGCCCATCTGGAAGGTGGAGTTAAGGGGATTAAGAGTTCAACTTTATCCTTAGCCAGTTTGGGTCGAATCTGGTCTACATGACTTCCTATTACTTAAAATGAAAAAAGTCAACAAACATGTGGAGAAAATGGAACCCTCCTCCATTGCTGGTGGGAATGTAAACTTGTACAAACACTTTGGAAATCAATCTGGCACTTTCTCAGAAAATTGGAAATAGAACCACCTCAAGAGCCAGCTACGCCATGCCTGGAAATGTAATGGAAAGATAGTCAATCATACAACAAAGACATTTGCTCAGTTATGGTCATAACAGCTTTATTCATAATAGCAAGAATTTGGAAACAAAGTAGATGCCCCTCAACCGAAGAATGGAAACAGAAATTGTTTCTGCATTTATACAATGGAATATTACTCAGCTATTAAAAACTATTAAATCATAAAACTTGCAAGCAAATGGTCGGAACTAGAAAAGATCATCAAGAAGGGGAGGAGGACTGCCCCTATCAGTGGATTCTGGGAGGGGCATGGAAGAAGAAGAGATAGGAAGGATGGGATTGGGAGGGGATGAGGGAGGAGGCTACAGCTGGGATACAAAGTGAATAAATTGTAATAAATAAAAATTAATTAATTAATAAAAGAATCTGAGCTAAACAAACAAACAAACAAAAAAACAATAAAAGGAAATGATAAAATTTGCAGGCAAATGGTGGGAACTAGAAAAAAATCATCCTGGTGAGGTAACTCAGAAGCAGAAAGACGTGCATGTATATACTCACATGTAAGTGGATATGAGCCACATAATACAGAATAAACACACTAAAATCTATATTCCCAAAGAAGCTAAACAACAAGGAGGGCCTTAGCAATGATTTTTAATTGTCATTCAGAAAGGCAAACAGAATAGGCACCAGAAGTAGTAGAAGGGATGGAATAGGAGCCTATCACAGATGTCCTCTAAAAGACTCCACCCAGCAGGTTATCAAAGCTGATGCAGAAACTCACAGGTAAACTTTGGACAGAACACAAGGAGCCTTATAGAAGAAGGGGGAAATAGAAAGACCTGGGGGGAACAGGAGCTCCACAAAGAGACAAACAAAGCCAAAAAAGTTCTGCCCATGGACCTAGAGCCCATGCTGAGATGTAGCCCATAGGCAGCTCAGTCTTTGTGTGGGTATCCTAGTAAAGGGAGCAGGAACAGTCTCTGCCTTGAATTCCATTGCCTGCTCTTTGATCACTTCCCCCTGGCTGCAACCTAACCAGCCCAAAGAGGAAGAAGATTCATGCAGTCTTGTTGAGACCTGATAGGCTAGGGTCAGGTAGGAGGGGAGCAAGACTTTGCCTATCAGTGGACTAGGGGAAATAGATAGAGGAGAAGAGGGAGGGAAGGTGGGGACGAGAGAAGATGAGAGAGGGCGCTAGACACTGGATACAACGTGAATAAATTGTAAAATAATAATAATAATAATAATGACAATAACAACAATAATATAAAAGAAGTCAAAAAACAAAAGTACTAGTATTTTTTTCTTTAACTTCTCTTTTAATCCTTCATATATAATCTCAGTAAAAAGTTTTGACAGAAACTGAAAATACTAACATTTATTATAATAAAAAATTATAGGATTGTATACACACATACATATGAAGGTAATGTTCATTGGTAAATTACTCTCCTAAGTTGAAGGAAACTTAGACATCATGATGTCAAATCATGCTGTCAGGTCACCTCATGTGCTTTCTAAGTCTATTTTGATATGCTATGAAAATATTTCAGGGACAAATGTACATTTTGATATTTAGGAGCAATGGCTACCATAGCAAATGTAATTTTGCCCCAGTGTAACATACTCACTAATAAATTACTCAGTTGTGGAAATCATAATTAATTCTGGGCCCTATTAGATTCCATGTAAGTTGACTGGACTGCAATGAGAGATCTGCCTATATATTAGAGAAGTAAAATGGCTTCAATTTGACCACAGGCCATAAAAACGGAGTAAGACAGCATGAGCAAACTTTACCTCCAAGCACTCACCGACTGTCAGCTGTCCAGTGAGCTGCCCCATGTGGTTTCTTGCATTGACTGTAACATTTCTGTCAGACTGTAAGACCAGTGGACTGTCCTGGGAAATGTACATAAAACAAATAAATCAAACAAAAGCATAACTGTAGTCAGAACACGTGAAATCATGTGCACTTTAACTCAATTTTCTTTATAAATAGGCAGCTGTCTTAGGATTTGGTTGAACTGGGTAAAAAGATGGTGTCACAAAATAATTTTGTAGTAGATGGAATGCTTCCAGGTTTATATCCAGGCATCAACCATCTGATGGCAGCACCTCCAGTTCTACTGATGGTACTTAACCAAGGGTACAGGATCCCCTATGTACCGTTCTTTAATGGCATAGAAGCTTGCTGACACAGATAATCCATTCAACTCCAGCAACTTTCAGATTTTACTATGAAATGGTATTTCCTCAAAACTTCCTTCTCTGATCACTGTGTGTAGTGGTTGATTCCACTCACAAACTTTCTATGCGCATTCCTTTTGCTAAGGCACTGATCACATGATTGGTTTACTTGTCTCATGTTGTGTTTACATGGTTGTCTTCTTGTTTGTGTCCATAATGACAAAGACCACGGCAGTCAGTTTTACACAGCTGCACGTCCACTGTTTCTCCTAGTGCTAACAGAGTTTGCTATGTGTCTATTAAGTAAAAGCCGGTATGTTGGAATGCTCTATGAATTGTACAGTGACTAAGGCAAAAAAACACAAGTTGTTTTCCTGAAGATTTCCACACCCCCACCTTTGGTTATATGTGTCCAATTAGGTGCTTACGTAGGACTAATTTGGCACATAATAATAGTTCACTGAAGGGAAATATCATTGCATGAGGAAGCTTCCTGTAGAAGTTTTCAAATATCTGCATCAGATAAGTAACATCATGATCTAAATAAAGGCTGGTCATTGACAAATCATGCATCCGTCTATTCAACAAATGCTTATTAGTTATTATGCACAGCATAATTTTATAGGAGCTGGACATTTAAGAGATCAAAATGCAGTAACTTCATTTATAAAATTTGACTTCAGTTTTGAAATGTTAATGAAAATCTTTCTCTAAATCTCTCTGATCCACTTAATACAGCACTTCTACAGTGAAACCATTACACATGATTTTTATTTTACTGTTTTCAAAATTGTCCTTGTTTTTGAGAATATAATACAAAATATTTTATGGTATTCCTTCTCATCCCCCAGTTCCTTCCAGATCTTCCTTGCTTCCATGTGTACCCAACTTTACTTTCTTCCTCTTTCTTAAAAAGAAAAAGAAAGAGAAATGTAAAGATAAAGCCACTGGAAAACAGAGTTTGATTTATATTGCACAATGAGTCCCAAGGGTGGAGCCTGTCCTGGAGTGTGATCGATAAACCCAGTGTTACTCCATTGAAGAAAAGTGATTTTCTTCCTCTCTTAGAAGCTATTATTTGCAATAGCTTCTTGTACAGGAGTGGGACAAGTGCTCATTTTACCTCTCCCATGCTGAGATCTTGTCTGCCTGTAGCTTGTGCAGGTCACAGTGAATTCTTATGTGCATCTGTCCTATTCTGTCTAGAAAATGCTATTTCCTTAAAACTATCTACCACCTCTGGTTCTTACAATTGTCCTGTCACTTGTTTTCACATAGAATCCTAAGCATTGAGAGGAGGGATGTGTTAAAGCTATCCCGTTCATGGCTAAGCACTCCAAAGTCTCTAAATCTTTGCTCATCATCCAGTGGTGGCCCTCTGTGTTAATTATCATCTACTGCAAGAAGAAGCCGCTCTGGTGAGCACTGAATGATACACTGATCTATGTGTATGGTAATATGTATGTAAGAGTCGCATTCTTGTTATGTCCCTTTAGCAGATAATAGTAGTAAATGTTCCCATAGGGCTCCTGCCCTATGTAGTCTCCAGTTCTTCGCCTCATCGACAGTATCAGATATGGATTCTTCCACATAGAGTGGGCCTTATGTCCAATAGAAATAGATTGTTGTTTCCTATTATTCTTGACACTATTGCACCAATGAGCACATCTTGCAGACAAGTGGTAATTACTGGTAGCGGGGTCCATAACTCATTTAGACAGATGATTGCTTGTCTTCTTTGATAGTGTGTTTAATATCTTATAGCATCATGAATGTTAACTAGTAGGGGTGAAGCTTGATTTCTCCATGTTCTATGCTTTAAGTATGAGGTGCCTTCAACAAGTGAGTCTATGGAGGCTAATCATAATATTGGCAGTGACCTGTACAATTTTGGAAGTCTATAGGATTCTTTTGAGCAATGGCTAAAATTATGAAACCCATTCCTCATACTGCGGATTTTATTTGATAGCTAGCATATGATTCCTAATTGGGCAACAATCTCCCTCCATTATATGGTAATTCCATTGAAATTCTTTACACATATGTATAAACTTTAGGGTACTTCTTGAGCAGTGGGTTTCAAAATGGGGTTTTGAAAAAGCTGTAGTCTTAGTTATCCCTCCCACACCCTTTTTCTGTTCTAATTTACGCTGTACTGCTTCAAAGCATTACAGTCTGTATCTCCTTTCTTGGCAGAAGAATCCTTCCCAGTGCTGTTTCTTTACTAGCTACCTGTACATTGAGGAAAAAAAAATCTTTTTTTTTGTTTTTGTTTTAATTTTTATTTTTATCAGTTACATTTTATTTATTCTGTATCCCAGCCGTGCCCCGAACCCTCATTCCCTCCCAGTCCCTCCCTCCCTCACTCATCACTACTGTGCCCCTTTCCAAGTCCACTGATAGGGGGGGACCTCCCCCATTCATCTGATCCTGTTTTATCTGGTATCATCATTGAGTTCCTGTTAGAAATAGTCCTTGTTCCCCTCACTTGGGGAAACCAATTGGTTACTGAGCTACCACAGGCTACATCTGAGCAGAGGTTCTAGGTTATATCCATACATGGTCCTTGGTTGAATGTCAGCTTCAGAAAAGACCCTGTGCCCAGATATATTTGGTCTTCGTGGAGCTCCAATCCTTTCCCCATCAGACTAACTCCCCTTCTTTCTTATCTATACACCTAAAAAAGATAATCAAGAGAGCGGACATGGGGTAAGAGGATCAATCCTCGTTTAGAAAGACAGATGGGATGTGCATTGAACGCATGACAGGGGTCTACTGAGCGCATTTGAAAGCCTCTAACTAGCAGTGTTTTCAAAGCAAAGACTCATGACCAAACCTTTGGCAGAGTACAGGGAATCATAAAAAAAATCTTAAAATGGAGTGTAGAGCTAAGCAAAGACTTTGCAAGAGATGAAACACAGAGAGCTGAAAAGTGCTTTAAAACTATTCAACATCCTTAACCAACAGGGAGATAAAAACTAAAACTACTTTGAGATGTTATCTTACCCCAGTTAGAATGGCCGTGACTCCCCCAACTGTGTTAACCTGTCTCTTGGTGTCATCCCTCTTCAGGTCATGTTTGTAATCAAGTAGTTAGGAATGCACACACACACACACACACACACACACACACACACACACACACACCCCAACACCACCACCAACAACAACAACAAGAACAATAACACCATCAAAAATAATTTTTAAAAAAAGAGGCCAAGAATTTGAGAGGGAGAAAGCGGTATACCAGAGATAGTATAGAATGAGGAAAAGCAAAGGAGGAAATATGGTGATTATAATATCAAAATATAAAAACCAAGAATGTCCAAAATTAATAAAATGATTGACAGCAGATGATGGTAAACTTGTAGGAAAAAGGGAACTCTTCCTCATTAAGACACTCCTCACAGCTGGGAGTGTCAGCTGGCAGGGATAGTTTGCAAATCAGTGTGGAAGTTCATTAAAACCTGAAAATATTCCTACCCCAAAATCCAGCTATACCACTCTTGAAAATACACCCAAAGAATTCTACATATATTACTTGTTCATTCATGTCCACTGATGCTTTATTCGTAATAGCCAGAAAGCAGAAATATCCTAATTGTCCACCAACTGATGAATGGATAATGAGAATAAGGTACACTTACACAATGAGGTATTTATTATTCATCTGTTCAGAGAAATAATTTAATGAGATTTCAGGCAAATAAATAGATCTAGAAACAATCATTCTTGGTGAATTGTCCCAGAACACAAAAAATAAATATCATGTTTTTTTGTATATGAGGATGTTAGCTTTATTGTTTTAGTTCTGTGTGTTTCATGTACATGTATTTTATATACAAGTCCCATAAACACTGAATATTAAGATTCGATATTTTATATTTGATTATGCATGAATGTATTGTAGAATTTTCCTAAATCTATCTTAGGACTCTTAACTACATGCAAGTATATAAAGAGATGATCATATACACATATGTTTAACATTCAATGTTCAACATTTATATACACACCTTTATAAAGTGGGTTTTTCAAGCGCATTCAAACTAAGATTTGATAGAACTGTATTTTCTACATAATTTACCAAATTTGAAGAACATATTTATTCTACTAAGATGTCATTGTACAAAATGACTACACGTAAATTCATTTCTGTTTTCCCAGCTGAGATTCTTTATCTATAAATAAAGTTTATTTACACATTAAAAATACTGAGAATATTAAATGATGTGAGCATTTAAAACCTTAAACACTAAAGAAAGTATGTAAAACATACATCTAATCATTTCTCCATAAACATATGTGAACTACAGATATCTATCTTTGAAAATACTGAATCACTTTAAATCAATTAGGTAAATATTACCATGTGCCATGTCCAAATTCTGTTGTTAGCACAGATTGTCCACTCAGCACTGTTTCCAGACAAGGACTTCTGCACAGTGAATACACTGTTGTATTACACATAGAAGATATTTTGTATAGCCATGTACATAACAAAACAATTGCATTTTGTATTTGTAAAATCCAATGTAAATGTTTTTAAAGGATGCTATGATAAAAACAAAAACAAAAACACAGAGTCTACAAATTTGAAGGAGAGCAGGAAGGGTTATATTGAAGGATATTGAAGAAGGAGAGGGATGAGGGAAATATAATTAAAATACAATCTTCTGCATAGACTGATGCCCCAACCAAGGAACATGCCTGGAGAGGACCTAGACCCCCTGCTCAGATGTAGCTGATTGGCAGCTCAGTCTTGATGTGGGTTCCCTAGTAAGGAGAGCAGGGCTGTCCCTGACATGGACTCTGTTGCTGTTTTTTTATTACTTCCCCCTCATCAAGGAAGGACATTCTAGGCAACAGGGGAAGAAGATGCAGGCAATCCTCATGAGAACTGATAGGCTTGGGTCAGTTGGTCCTGGAGGAAGGCTCCCCTTCTCTAAGAAATGGGGAACAGGGAGAAGAGGAGGGAAGGTTGGACAAGGAGGCAAGAAGGGAATGGACTATATTTGGGATGTAAAGTGAATAAGTTATAAAAATAAATTTAAATTAAAAAAAGAGAAAAATGAACATGTGAATATAAGTATAATAAAATTCATCACATCCTAGTATGTCTAAGTGAAGTGCTGTGGAAGTATAATGAATATTTCAAGATTTATTGTTGTATAAAAGACCTTATGATCAAAGAACTGCAAATTTAAAAGTCAACAGTCAATAGGGATTTCATCTAGTGTAATACAAAAATAGACCTGTTAGGACTGTGGGTTTAATCACTGCATTTTAGTTTATAACATGTCAATTCACTTTTCACCACACCATAGGGATCCTATTGAAGTTCTCTCTGTGGCTCACTTCCATTCTACTTATTCCACTAAATTTCCTCTCAGAATTAAATTTTTATATCCAGATTAAATTTTTACTATGGTGGCAGAAGCAATCTTTGTACTTGCTAGAATTATAAACAGAGCTATCAGAGGCGATGAGCAATTCTCTACAATAGACTCATGTGAATAAAACCACATTATTATGCTGTTTTGATTTTTAAGTTCTGTTAAGCCAGTGTAGTTCCTATGAGTATACCGTGTTCACTGGAAAATCATGTAGAGATTTTTGTCTATAAATCAGCACAGTGTTTACTTTGAAGTTAGGGCCACTACTAATGCATCTTAGGACCAAATTGTAACCTTTTACATAATGTCCACCATATTCCATACATATGAATGTATATGTCATAAAAATGATGACAGTCCAATGAGTATCTAACAGGAATATAATCTTACAACCCCATGCAGCTGCAAAGTCTCCTAGGTGGTGAATTTTCCATTGTGACTCAACAGAAAAATCTATTTTTCACTTAAAAATGACATTTACTAAATTTTACCCTAAGCAACAATTTTAATGCACAGTTTGTATTCTTTCATTGCTATTTCTCCAGAGGTCTCTCTATGAGAAAATAGGGGTCATTACTGTTTTATTTAAATTCATTTTCTTATAAAATTTCTTTATGCTTGTTTTATTATTATCCACTGATAGGGGAGAATGATCTACTACTATCTGACCCTTAGCCTATCAGATCTCATCAAGACGGGCTGCAACCTAAAAAAAGAACTTCTGGAGGTGTCTTGATCCCTGATCTCAAGCTGTATTATAGAGCAACAGTAATAAAAACTGCATGGTACTGGCATAGAATCAGAATGGTGGATCAATGGAACCGAATCGAAGACCCAGAAATAAACCCACATGCCTGTTGATACTTGATTTTTGACAAAGAAACCAAACCATACAATGTAAAAGAGACTGCATCTTCAATAAACGGTGCTGGTCTAACTGGATGTCTACATGTAGAAAAATGCAAATGTGCCCATTTCTAACACCCTGCACTAAAGTCCAAGTGGGTCAAAGACCTTAACTCAAAACCAGACACTCGAAACCTGTTAGAAGAAAAAGTGGAGAAGAGCCTTCAACTCATTGTGTTACTTTTCTAAACAATCTTAATGTACAAATATGTTAGCATACTAGTATTAAAACAAAACAAAATATTCCGTAATCTTTACTTCTTGATGGAAAACTTGTATGTGTAACATACAAATTATTTCATGATAGGATCCATTTTTTGTTTACTGTTAGTGTATATTCGTTATATAAACACATAAAACCAATGTGTTTTATTATGATATTTTACATATCTTTATCATATGTTTCAGCCCCTTCCTTTTTCTCTCATCTCCCCCAGCCCCTCCTCTGTCTTCTTCCTCTACCCAAACATTCCCTTTTACACTTTCATGTATTATTACTCTATTTTAAAATGCAGGGTCCACACATTAGAGAGAACACATATTTGTCTTTCTGACTCTAGGATGTTTGTTGAACATCGTGATCTCCAGCTCAATGCATTTTTCAACAAATATTATAATACTCTTATTCTGTGCTGCTGACTGAAATGTCTGCACAAACTGGGTGCCTCATGTTTTTTTGTTCAGTCCTTGATGGGTACTCAAGCTAAATCCCATAAATTGGCTGTTGGGAACAGCAATCGGTAAACATAAGTTTGCACATATTTTGTAAGTAAAATTTATGACAAGCGTATGTAAGATTGTAAAGAAGTTCTTCATCCTACCTTATTTACTTACATGTGTGCATAGAGGAGGGTGGTATGTACACATGTGTGCAGGTGCCCTTGGAGGACAGAAGAGGGTGCTGGGTCACCAGGACCTGAAGTTACAGGAAGTTGTGGGTGATAAGGCCTGAATAAGGTTCTCTGCAAGAACAGAGGGAACTATTCCCCTATGAACTTTTAAAACTACAGTGTGTGTTGTGTCTGTCGCCTGGTTTAAGGTCAACAAGCACTTTGAATAAATGAATGGTGCAGCGCACATATGAAGTGCAAAACATTTGGGTGGGCTCTTCATGCTCATCGGGATTTGTGTTTAGATCATAGAAACCTTATGGGGTCTTGCTGCCTATTCCCTTCCTCGATTATTTAGTTTTTAACCTCTTATGGAAAGATTTCTAAGTAATATTTAAGTGGAACAAGCACATCATATCATATACTGTGTATTCTTTATCTCTCTTCCCAACCAGTAACTTAATTTTATTTCTATTCCTGTTCTTTTTTTATTTTTTAATTTTAACTCTTTTTTATTAATTACACTTTATTTACTTTGTATCCCCCCTGTAGTTCCCTCCCTCTTCCCCTCCCAATCCCTGCTTTCCTCCTCCTCCACGCATGCCCCTCCCCAAGTCCACTCATGGGGGAGGTCTTCTTTTCCTTCTGATACTAGTCTGTTAGGTCTCATCAGGAGTGGCTGCACTGTCTTCCACTGTGGCCTGGTAGCACTGCTCTCCCCTGATTGGGACATGATCAAAGAGCAGGCCAATCAGTTCATGTCAGAGATAGTCCCTGTTCCCATTACTATGGAACCCACTAGGAGAATGAACTGTCATGGGCTACATATGTGCAGGAGTTCTGGGTTATCTCCCATGCATGCTACTTGGTTGGACTATCAGTCTCAGGGAAGACCCATGTGCCCAGATTTTTTGGATCTGTTGCTCTCCTTGTGGAGCTCCTGTCGCCTCTGGGTCTTACTAACTCCCACTTTTTTCATAAGATTCCCTGCAATCTCCTCAAAGGTTGGCCATATGTCTCAGCATCTGCTTTGATAGTCTGCAGGGCAGAGGCTTTCAAAGGCCCTCTGTGGCAGGCTCCTAACTTGTTCCCTATTTTCTCCTTTTTCTGATGTCCATCCTCTTTGCCATTCTTGATGGGAATTAAGCGTTTTAGCCACAGTTCTCCCTCTAGATTAGTTTATTTAGGTGTACAGATTCTAGTAGGTTTATCCTATATTATATGTCTATATGAGTGAGTATATACCTTGTGTGTCTTTCTGCTTTTGGGATCTATTCCTTTTCTTATTTCACCAATGTAAAAATATGAAAAATAGGTAACTAAAAATTCTTTGCTTAATAATGAGATTATTTGAAATTTAATTTTCCTCAGGAAGCAAATGACTTAATTACTAAAATTGCTGTTTTAAATATAATGGATTGTTAACAAATCTCCTCAAATTCTGGATTCATAATTTCACTAGAGTATGAAATAGTTCCTGACAGAGACAATACTTACTAAAATTCAACTGTGAATAGATTTCTAGCCCAGTACTCTTACTGAGAACTTTGTCATATTCACTTTTATGGATGTGTTTGCACATTGAAGTTGCCATTTGGTAATGCCTGCCTCTTTAATGTCATACATTGACCATGGTGCTCGATTATGCATCTTTTTGGCTTTCCTTATCCTGATTTCCACTGAGAAAAGTGTATCCAGAGTGTGGTTATGAGCAGGTTTTCCATAGCTCTCAGTTATAGAAGATTCTAGGAACTGGATCATCAATCCTACATCTGTCAAATGTTTCGCCTCAAACTTTACCTACGGGTAGCCTTGCATAATTTTTTTTTCATGAGTAAGGACTCTAGATGGAAAAAGTTCTACTCTAACCTCCCCCCAATAAAAAGATCAGGTAAGACATTACTATTTTATATCAACCAGGTGCACTGTGGTACTAGAGATTCCTCTTCTTAGACAGTAACTGTAGCACCAAAGACATTTTCCTCTTTTCCTTTCATTCTAAGCTTGTATCCACTGTCACTGCTGATGTCTCTACAGTTATTTGAGAACCTTGGCCTAACCCCAGGGGTCAATTCTGTTCACTCTGCATGTTCAGATTTAGACATTTGTACTACGCTATGAAGTAGGGTGAGACCTATTGCCTGGAAGGATGTATAGACTATATCCTATTATTTTGACCCGAAAGAAACTTCAAAGCATTGTAACTTTGTGTTACATAGATTCGGATGAACAATTAAATAAATGGATATGATGAGTTGGTAGCTATTTTGGCCCCAGATAATGTACAGAGCATTTCTACTTTTAATCAACTAAATTAGTAAATTTTTCTGATAAAGAGAATTATAATGATGAGTGTACATCTTTATTGGGACAGGTAAAACAGAGACAGAAATAGATAATCTTGGGTATGTATTTGCATATAACAAACTTTATTATTTAGGTATGCAATGAAAGAAAAAGAAATTTTTTTTCATTAAGTTAGTTTACTTTTCTTTTTCTGGAACTTGTCAATTTAGAAAAAGTTTCCAGACACTAATTTTTACTTTTTATAATTTACTTTTTAATTTATTACAATTTATTCACATTGTACCCCAGCTGTAGTCCCCTCCCTAGTCACCTCCCAATCCTGCCTTCCCTCCCTCTTTTACTTTTATGCCCATCTCATGTTTACTGTTGGGGAGGTCCTCCTCCCATTCCATCTGACCCTAGCTTACCAGGTCTCATCAAGACTGGCTGCATTGTTTTCCTCTGTGGCCTGGTAAGGCTGCTCTACCCCCTATCAGAGGAGGTGATCAAAGTGCCAGCCACAGAGTTCATGTCAGAGAGTACTTATTCCCCTTCCTAGGGAACCCAATTGGAGACTGAGCTACCATGGACTACATCTGTGCAGGTGTTCTAGGTTATCTCCATGAATGGTCCTTGGTTGGACTATCAGTCTCATAAAAGACCCTTGGGCCCAGAAATTTTGGTTCTTTTGCTCTCCTTGTGGAGCTACTGTCTCCCCCAGGTCTTTCTATCTCCTCTTTTTTTCATAATAATTTTTACTTTTTTTGCGTTTTTTAATTTTTATTAATTATACTTTATTCACTTTGTATCCCCCCATAAGCCCCTCCTTCCTCCCCTCCCGATCCCACCCTCCCACCCCCTTCTTCACGCATGCCCCTTCCCTAGAACTCCTGCACAGATATAGCCCAGGGCAGTTTAGTGTTCAAGAGGGTTCCATAGTAATGGGAAGAGGGACTGCCTCTGACATAATCTGATTGGTCTGCTCTTTGATTACCTCTCCCTAGGGAGCACCTTACCAGGCCACAGAAGATGACAATGCACCCACTCCTGATGAGATCTGATAGAATTTTTACTTTTTAAATGCAACACATTTAACTGAGAAAAATCAAGTTCTTCAGTAAGATATTTGTGCTCTCAAAGGAATCTTTAATTTCAAGTAGAAAAAGAGATAATGAGTTTTAGATTATTTTTCTTTGGAAATGTCTTTATTCAATTCATTCAAGTTTTTACTACTTGAAAAAAAAAGCAAAGAGCTTTATTTCTTCCTCTTAAAATAAAATAGGCTTATTAAATCTTCAAGTATTTGAAAATGTTAGACCCAAAATTTCAGTTTACTCTGGGTCTGAATCTAAACTGCAACTTAATTCTTGAATGTGATGAGGGATCTCATTTTTTGTTGTTGTTGTTGTTAATGTGATAAAATACAATGGCCAAATAAATTATAGAGTATTTTATTTTGGTTTATTGTTTGAGAGGGTTGGAGTCCATGATGGTGGGGACAACATAGCAGCACTCAGTAGGCTTGATGGTAGGAGCCAGAAGCTGAGACCTCACATCTTGGACCACAAGCTTGAGGCAGAGCAAGAGGGGAAAATGGCGGTAAGATTTTCATCTCCAACTCTTCCTCCAATCCTCCAACCTTCATGAACCTCCTCCAGCAGTACCGTACCTTGTCTATATCCCCAAAGAGTAGCATCAACTAGGGACAAGTATTCAAATATGTCAGACTATGGGGAACATTTTTCAAACAGCTTTCCAAAGTGACAAAACAATAAAATTATAAAATTATTTAGTGAAAATAAGCATGATTACATATTCAAAAAATACCAAACTGTTGTAATGACTGTGACTGGGCCACAGGTTCCTCAGGTATTTGGTTAAACATTGCTTTGGATGTAACAGTGAGGGTAACTCTCAATTACCATTTGAATCAATAGATTGAAGACAGGAAATCAACCTTCTACCACTGACCTCTTTAATCCATTTGAGGCCTAAGGAGAACAAAAGCTCACTGCAAACACAATTTATAATCCTTACAGTTGATGGATTGCCTTTCCACTTTTGAAGTTGGTGTATAATTTATACTGGATCTTTAGATTTTCGTGGCTTAGGGGTCCCTGTTTAAGGGAGCGGCATGATGATCAGATGGCAGGAGGCCATCCTCAGCTGCAAAGTGAGTCTGAGGCAAGCCGAAAAGACATGAGACTCTATATGTAGGGAAAAAAAAAAAAACAAAAAAACAAAAACAAAGAAACATAAAAGATTATACCTGTACTGTCAACTTCCCCCGGACATCACACCTACCTAACCTGTGATTTCTTATTCTCTGTAACCGTCCAAGACAATTCTATGTAACAAATCCCCTGATGATACTTCTGTAATTATTAAGAGAACAAACTAATAGAGTTCCCAAACTACAAGTGAAATTTGACAAAATCATCGGCTATTGGGGAAAAAAGTTGATTCTGAAATATATGTTTGTTGTTCCTTCTGGTTAAACATCACCTGTATTTAACAGAGTTTTGTTTTTTTTTTTTTGTTTTTTTTTTTAAACCGATTCTCAGTTTGTATTACAGGTGTCCTAAAACTCACATCTGCTGCCGCCACCTCTCAAGGGAGGAATAACAAACCTGCACCAACATGTCCAGTCTCAATGAGGCATTGATCCTTTCAGTTTGAACATTCATTGGTTTCAGAATCTTTAGCAATCATATACTTTCTTCCTGAACAAAATACATACAGTGGGGAAAATCATCCTTAAGCTTACTTCTTCTAATCACAACAGGTATTTCAAAATTGTGACATTTAACTCATACTTTCATAATTCCACCTTTTTATACATTCTTATAAAAGTAAAACACTCTAATTGTGTTAAGACTCTGGGCCAAAAGAAACATTAGTTTTATGCTTTCCTTTATAAAAATGAAAACTATAGCCTCTGTGTCTAGCAAACACACTGAATCAGACCAAAGAGCAGAAGGCATAATCAGTGAGACTTATCATAGTGTCTAGATGTCTTCAGTGCACATAGAAATAGCCTGAAACTCTTTCTATATGCATCCTAGGATCAAGCCTAAGTTCTGAGTGTGTGACAGTGTGTGAAGCCACATTCATGGTGCTGGTCTACACATCTCTGCTGAGTAGTATGACATTAATGTTCTGACTATTATCTAGGATTGGAAACAGACCTTTCGTAATATAAGTCTACTTATCAAGACATTTTTATCTATAATTTTGTCAGAATTAACACATAAAGCAGAAAAATGAAATCTCTCAAAAAGAATAATGTTATTGTATTTGTCTAAACTACAGGGAAACAGAAGCAAAACCATCTCAGGGAATACAAGAGACTAATTGGGTATGGGAGGGTTGAAGAACAGAAGGGTAGAGGATTGTGAGAGGAATAGACTTGGAAAGGGGTAGGGAGAAGATGAGGGTGGGAGGGCGGGAATGGGAGGGAATGAGGGAGCAGGACACAGCTGGGACACAAAGTTAATAAACTGTAACTAATATTAAAAAATAAAAATAAAAGAAAGGACATTACTCAATTACATAAAAATGGGTTAAGTTGAATCAATTAAAGAAACCCAGAGTGCAGCATACCACAAGAGGTGTCCTGTCTGTACGAATCATGTGTATAGATTTGGACTGTGCTCTTCCCATGTCAAGGCTGGTATGTCAAGTTATATGTGACTGGAAAAATAACTCAGTGGTTAAGAGCATTGGCTGCTCTTCAAGAGGACTTGGGTTCAATCACACCACCCAAGCGGCAGCTCAGAATTAGCTGGGGAGCAGGGGCTGTCTTAGACATAGACTCTGTTGCTTGCTCTTTGATCAGCTCTCCCTGGTGAGGCCACAGTGAAAGAGGCTGATGAGACCTGATAGGCTAGGGTCAGGTAGGGGAGGTAGGAGAGGAGGAGGAGGGACATCAGGGGGAGGGGAGAGTAAGGGAGGTTGGGACCAGGAGGAGATGAGGGAAGGGCATATGGCAGGGATACAAAGTATAAAAGGAACTTTCATTTGCCTGTATCAATTGTTGTGTTACTGCCTCCTTCTGCTAACCTAGGCCTAGTCCTGGAAGCTTCTAGCTTCCAAACCATCTAACCTAGGCCTAGTTTGTTTTCAGCCTTTAAGACTTACTGCTTAGTCTAGATTATCACACAGAAATTGACCTTGATCAGAAAGGACGAAGATAGAAGCTGTTGCACAGACTGCAGTGCCGTAGAGAGCACCGAGGCATCCTGCCTAGGGTGCATCTGGAGGCAGTCTCCTCCAAAAGCCCAAGTGGGCTTTTTTGTTTCTTTGAATATTCTAAAATAAATGACTCCATGGGATTTTTTTACACATGTACGTTGCTACATTATATATTGGAAGTCTTTGAACTCTTTATGGGGTTTAATTGTTCATTATCAGAGACTGTGTGCTATTTTATTTTTAATAAATGTATGTTCCCTTGTTGTAAACAAAAAACAAACAAACAAACAAACAAACAAACAAAAAAGACTTACTGCTGAATAAGCTCACCCTTTCTTGCTTTTTCTGAGCTCTGGCCTGGCTGTTCAACTCAGCTGTTCTGGCTCAAACTCCTCTCCCAGCTGACTTATTTAATCTGGCTTTTCTCTCAGCCCCTGAATTGCTCTGCCTGCCTTCAAACTAACACCAGAAATCTATTCAAATATACTGGCTCTTTCTCATTCCCCGGCTCATTTTGTTTTCACCTGTATTCTTTCTCCGCACCCGCACCCTGTCTTTCTATTAATGTCCCAGTGAAACTCCTCCTACTCTCTCTCTGCATTGCTCCTTAAGTAGCTGCCTTTTCCTCTCTCTTCTTATGAGAGTAGGGCATATCCTACTCTTATAAATCTTTCTCTCATTTTTCCACATTTTCTGCCGTGAAATTAGATGTTAATTTCAAACATGACTGCTTCCTTCTACAAACTAACCTTACCTTCATTGTTTGGAAATAAAGGCATGTACCACCACACCTGGACCCAAGCTCTTTTTTTTTTTGTTTGTTTGTTTGTTTTTTTTTGTTTGTTTTGTTTTTTTGTTTTTGTTTTTGTTTTATACCAGGCTTGCCTTGAACTCAGATCTCCTTGTCTTTGTCTCCTGGATTAAAGGCATGTTTTTATTCCAGGTAGTTCACACAGAGCTAGAAGGTCTTTGGATGTCATCTCTTACCAGACCAGCCATGTTCTAAAATAAAATTCTTCTATACTACAAAGATTTAGGGAATGTCCAATGCCTGACAGAACCTGAGACACACCCCATGGGACAGAGCCAACTCCTGACAGTATTTTTTTGATTAAATTTTTATTTTTTATATTAGTTACAGTTTATTCATTTTGTATCCCAGCTGTAGTCTCCACCCTTATTCTCCCCTAATCCCACGCTCCCTCCCTCATCTCCTCCCTGCCCCTCTCCAAGTCCACTGATAGGGGAGCTTCTTCTCTGAAATTAGCTTATCAGTTTCCTGTTTTCTTCTTCTTCTGATGTCCATCCTCTTTGCCTTCTGGGAGCTTGAGGGGCTCCCAGGAGTGAGAAGTGACACAATGCCCCATCTCTAACCCAGAGCCTAGCTCTCATCAATAAATGCTTGCAAAGAGAATTAGTTTTTTCCAGTAGTCTCACAGAATATACCACACTTAAAAGCAGGCCCCATGACCTAGTAGATAGCCAACAGAACATGAACTCAATAATATTTTAAAATTTATTTTTAATTGATAATTTGGGAATTTCATATCATGCACCTCAATCCATGTATACTCATTGGAGCATGGTAATATTTCTAGTCCAGCCCTCCTCCCCAAAGGGAGAATGAGTTTTTCTCTGCCTGCATCTAAGCAAGAAGCATCAACTGAGGAAAGTCTTGCAGGGGCTGAGGAGGAGGAAGCCTCCACTCCACCACTGGTGTTCGAGTGGTTTTAGAAGGTTTGTTTGTTTGTTTGTTTGTTTTAACTTACAGGTCATTGGCTACATGTCATGTTTGTGAATTTGTGTGTGTGTGTGTGTGTATGTGTTTCTTGTGCTTTTTCTTTGTATGTTTTTTTTTTTTTCCTGTTCACTTTTTTTGCATGGCCTGATTGTTTTCTAATGAAGAGAGCAAGAAAGGTTGTAAATTTTTGTGTTGGGGAGATGAGGAGGATCTGGAAGTAGTTGGGAGAGGGGAAATATCAATCAGAATATATTGTATAGAAAGTTTTTTTTCAAGAAAAAAGAAAAGAAAAAGTTTTCTTCTCTGCTGGCATAAGCTATTGAAATGTGGTGAATAGTAAGCTCTTGGAGATGTCAGGGCATGGTCTGTGATTGTCACATTTCTTTTAACGTGAATGGTCAAAGGAATAAACTAAGTGTGATCATTTTTTTTTAACTGAACAATGAACAATGGAGGTACATAATAAAAAATGAGCATCTGGCAAGCTGAAGTCTAATTAAAACACATATATGGGTAAACTTTCATTTGCAACAGCTTTACTTGTCTTACATTTTCCCAATGATCTCTGTATAACAGAAACTTTTATATGAGGGGAAAGGTTTACTCTATCAAATACAGTACCCACTACCACAGAGAAATACTGAGAGAGCAGGTCAACAAATTTCTGTTTAATTTAATTTTATTTATTTAAAACTTAATATTGGTTTTCCCCTATCAGTGGACTTGGAAAGGGGCAGGGAGGGAGGGAGAATGGGATTGGAAGGGAAAGATGGAGCTAGATACAGTAGGGATACAAAGTTAACAAACTGTAACTAATATTAAAAAAATTAAAAAACTTAATATCCACTGGTAGCTAGTAACCTAGTGAGGAAAATTATAGCACAAACAAGACAAAATTATCTGTTACCAAATGTCTGCCCTTTAAATTTTAAATTTAACTTTAAAATATATATACTTTATCACAATATTCAAGATACTTTCCACATTTAGATTTGTCTTTTTTTCCATACCCCAATTTAAAGATTCAAAAACACTGAATGAAAAAAATATAAACACCATTTATCATCATGAAACAGATAGCATGACAAATGGAGATAAAGTGTAGAATTTTTAGAAACTGAATGTTGTATAGGCCATTTGTGGCATTTCTTCAGAAAGTGAAGTACACAGAACTCAGATAAAAATGAATATAATTTATACAATTAAACACTCACTAGGTCACAATAAGTATGAAATAAAAATCAAGGCATCCTTATCATTGACTATTTTACAAGTACTTGTTTGCCTCGAATAGTTAGGTGGTTTTTATTTCTTCTGTTGCTCAGATAAATCTGAGTCTATTCAGAGTTCATCAATTCTCAAAGAGGACATACTATCAGATACTGTGATTTCATCTCATAAAGAAGATTAATCTGTATCAGAGATCAGTTCAAAATTTCACCATAGCTTTACACAACAAACAGATTTATATGTTAGCATATTTGAGAATGTAAAGCAAATGCCTCAAGTATGATTTGGCCCAGAATATTGACTTAGTGAGTAACTGTACCATTGTTAGGTGTTAAGGAATTCACACATTTGTTGTGAGAAGTACTGCTAAGATAAATATTTTTGAATGGCAATTAACATATAAACATCTAATTCCTTAGTACTAATTTCCAGACATAGGATCACAGAGGTTTAATTGCCTCAGTGATATATCTGGTTATTTCTAAAGTAGGCATTTCACCAGAAAATGTATTTGTACCCGAGCAGGCAATCTATATTCTACTTGCATAGCTCCCAAGCTCACAAGGTGTTTCTCAAGAGCCTTTTTAGGAGGGCTGCATATTCATTTTCAACTTAAATAGTTATTAAATGACAGATTATCCTTGCATCTTTGACCTCTGAAGTACCTATCACTTGAAAATAATACGGAATAGCGTGAAAAATATAAGTAAAAATTAATAGCCAGAGTGTTGGGAGATACTATAAACTTTGTCATCACCACCACACGAATGATATAGTATGAATGAGAATTCATCTGAGTGTATGCTCCTAGGTAGTTAGATCATACTGATGGTTCAGTATCTTATAATGTTTCTTTTTGAGGGGGGGGTAGCCTTTACATAATTTTGAACAAAAATGTATATCCTCATGCATCACTATTCTTTAAATACTTAGATTTATTTCATATCTTCATTCTCCAAGATAAAATAAAATGAAAATTGGCTCTATCTGGATTATGTACTTTTTGACTAGATAGCATAAACTATTACTTTCTTAATAAAGCACATATAAGATGTAATTTTTGTATATTTTATACATTTTTCATAGTTTTTAAGAAAATGATAGTTCTGAGAACTATTTCAGTAAAAGGTTAAAATGAGCCTACATAAAACATCTTCTCAGAGCCCCAGTTTAAAATTGAAGAAAAATTTGTAAAACAAACATAAAGAGAGGTAAAGGGGTATAAGGTATTCTGACTAATAAATTAAAGATATTTTGTGTAGGATATATAAAGTTCTGGTTTCAATAAAAAGGCTGGAAAAAGTAGAATGTAAAAAAAAAATTTCTCTAACATAGTTCTCAAAAAACTCAAGTGACAACACATGCTGGAGAGGTTGTGTAGAAAGAGGAACTCTCCTCATTGCTGGTGGGAATGCTAACTTGTACAACCACTTTGGAAATCAATCTGGCACTTTCTCAGACAAATAAGAATAGTGATAGCCAGAAGCTGGAAACAGCCCAGATGTCCCTCACTGGGAGAATGGATGCACAAATTGTGGTATATCTACACAATGGAATATTACTCAGCAATAAAAAACAAGGAAATCATGAAATTTGCAGGTAAATGGTGGGATCTGGAAAAGATCATCCTGAATGAGCTATCCCAGAAGCAGAGGAATGCACACGGTATATACTCACTCGTATAAACATATTATATAGGATAAACCTACTAAAATCTGTACACCTAAAGAAACTAATCAAGAGGGAGGACTCTTGCTAAAATTCTCAATTCCTATCCAGAAAGGCAAAGAGGCTGGACATCAGAAGAAGGAGAAAAGAGGGAACAAGTCAGGAGCCTGACACAGAGGACCTTTGAAAAGCTTTG
Source organism: Rhombomys opimus (assembly GCA_010120015.1). Lineage (NCBI taxonomy): Eukaryota > Metazoa > Chordata > Mammalia > Rodentia > Muridae > Rhombomys > Rhombomys opimus. The sequence goes on from REGO01000916.1 coordinate 281,490, forward strand.
CCCTGCAGACTATCAATGTAGATACTGAGACTTATGGGCAACCTTTGGGCAGAGTGCAGGGAATCTTATGATAGAAGTGGGAAACAGTAAGAGCTGAAGAGGACAGGAACTCCATAAGGAGAGCAACAGAACCAAAAAATCTGAGCACAGGGGTCTTTCCTGAGACTGCTATTCCAAACAAGGACTATGCATGGAGATAACCTAAGACAGGGGGAAGCAGCATTACCAGGCCACAGAAGAGGACAAGGCAGTCACTCCTGAAGAGACCTAATTGACTAGGATCAGAAGTAAGGAAAAGAAGTCCTCCCCTATCAGTGGACTTGGGGAGGGGCATGCATGCAGAGGGTGGAGGGAGGGAGGGATTGGGATGAGAGGAGGGAGGGAACCAAGGGGGAGGGATACAAAGTGAGTAAAATGTAATTAATAAAGAAAAAAAAAGATCCAGCTATAACACTCCTAGGCATATATCCAAAAGATGCTCAAGCACACAACAAGGACATTTGCTCAACCATGTTTGTAGTAGCTTTATTTGAAATAGCCAGAACCTGTAAACAACCCAGATGTCCATCAACGGAGGAATGGATACAGAAATTGTGGTACTTTTACACAATGGAATACTACTCAGCAATTAAAAACAAGGAAATTATGGAATTTGTAGGCAAATGGTGGGACCTAGAAATGATCATCCTTGAGTGAGGTATCCCAAAAGCAGAAAGATACACATAGTATATACTCACTTATATAGACCTATAAGATAGGATAAACATACTGAAATCTATACACCGAAAGAAGATAAATAAGAGGACCCAGGATACAATGATCAATCCTCACTTGGAAAGACAAATGGGATGGACATTGGATGTAGAAGCAAATAAGTAACAGGACAGGAGCCTACCACAGAGGGCCTTTGAAAGACTCTACCTATCAGTGTATCAAAACAGATATTAAGACTCATAACCAAATCTTCGGCAGAGTGCAGGGAATCAAAAACAAAACAAAACAAAACAAAAAAAAACCCGGGGGGGGAGTTAATATGACCTAGAGAGTACAGGAGTTCCACAAGGACCAAATATATCTGGGCACAGAGGTCTTTTATGAGACTGTTTCTCCAAAGAAGGACCATGTATGGATGCAACCTAGAGCCCCTGCTCAGCCCCTTGGTAGCTCAGTATCCAAGTGGGTACCCTAATAAGGGGAAAAGGGACCGTTTCTGCCATGAATGCAGTGGTGGGCTCTTTGACCTCCTCCCTCCCCCTCTTTCCCAGGGAGGAGCAGCCCTGCTAGTCCACAGAAGAGGACTTTGCAGCCAGTCCTGAAGACACCTGATAAACCACTATCAGATGAAAGGTGAGGAGGCTCTCCCCTATCAGTGGACTTGGAAAGGGTCAGGGAGGAGATGAGGGTGGGAGGGTGGGGTTGGGAGGGAAAGAGGGAGAGGGATACAGCAGGGATACAAAGTTAACAAACTGTAACTAATATTAAAAAAATTAAAAATTAAAAAAAATTCACATTAAAAAATTCTTTTCATTATTAAGTTTGGGGTTTTAATAACTGGGCATTTCCCACGTAGTTTTGCGTGAAATATATACATTTCTTTTACAAAGACACATCCAAGGCTGTCCTTAATTCTAAGAAATAGTAACAAAATAATTTACTTTTTATTATTTATTTATTTTTCGTTATTATTACTGTTTATTACAATTTATTCACTTTGTATCCTGGTTGTAGCTCCTTTCCTCATCTCCCCCTGGTCTCAGTATCCCTCCCACTTTCCCGCCTATGTCCCTCCCCTAGTCCACTGATACAGGAGGTGCTTCTCCCCTACTATCTGACCCTAGCCTCTCAGGTCTCATCAAGATGTCTGGATCCTCTTTCTCTGTGGCCCAGTTAGACCACCTCACCAGAGCAAGGTGATCAAAGAGCCAGCCACTGAGTCCATGTCAAAGACAGACCTGATCCCCTTAATAGGGAAACCACATGGAGACTGAGGTCCCCATGGGCTACATTTGAGCAGGGGGACTACTTCTTCACATGCATAGTTCTTGGTTGATTCATCAGTCTCTGCAGGACCCCCTGGGCCCAGATTTTGGCTGTTTGTATCCTTGTGGAGTTCCTGTTCCTTCCAGGTCTTTCTCTTTCCTCTTTCTTCCATAAGATTCCCTGCACTCTGCCCAAAGTTTGACTATGAGTTTCAGCATCTGCTTTGATACCCTGCTGGGTAGAGTCTTTTATAGGCCCTCTGAGGTAAACTTTCTTCTCCAAAGTTGACGATGTAGTCGGCCACAAAGCAAGCCTCAACATATACAAGAAGATTGAAATAATCATTTGTATCTTTTTTGTTTTGTTTTTAATTTATTTATTTTTATATTAATCACAGGTTATTTACTTTGTTTCTCAGCTGTCGCCCCCTCCCTCATTCGCTCCCAATCCCACCCTCCCTCCCGCATCTTCTCTCTGCCCCTTTCCAAGTCCACAAACAGTGGAGGTACTCCTCCCCATCTGACCCTAGCTTACCAAGTCTCTTCAGGAGGCTGCAATGTCCTCTTCTGTGGCCTAGCAAGGCTGTTCCTCCCTCGTGGGGGGGGGGGGAGTTGGAAGAGCTCACCTTTGAGTTTATGTCAGAAATAGTTAGTGTTTCCCTTATTAGAGAACCCATTTGGACACCGAGCTACCATGGGCTATATCCGAGTAAGAGTTCTAGGTTATATCCATACATGGTCCTTGTTTGGAGAAACAGTCTCATGAAAGAACCATGTGCCCTGATATATTTGGTCCTTGTGGAACTCGTGTACTCTCCAGGTCTTACTAACCCCCCCCCTTTCATATGTCTTACTAACTCCCCCTTCTTTCATTTGATTCCCTGCACTCTGCCTAAGGTTTGTTTATGAGTCTTAGTATCTGCTTTGATACACTACTAGGTAGAGTCTTTCAGAGGCCCTCTGTGGTAGGCTCCTGTCCTGTTACTTGTTTGCTCCTACATCCTATGTCCATCCCATTTGTCTTTCTAAGTGAGGATTGGTCATCTTACCCCGAGTCCTCTTTCTTGAGATTTCACCTTACACCCATCAGAATGGCTAAGATCAAAAACTCAAGTGACAACGTATGTAGGAAAGGTTGTGGAGAAAGGGGAACCCTTCTACATTGCTGGTGGGAATGCAAACTTGTACAACCACTTTGGAAATCAATCCGGCGCTTTTTCAGACAAATAAGAATAGTGATTCCTCAAGATCCAGCTATAAACATGGTTGAGCAAATGTCCTTATTGTGTTCTTGAGAATCTCTTGGATATATGCCTAGGAGTGATATAGCTGGATCTTGAGGAAGCACTATTCTACTGTTACAACCCTTAAATCTTCAGGTGGAGGTTACCCCAACCATAAAATTAGTTTCATTGCTACTTTATAACCATAATTTTGCTAATGTTATGAATTGTAATATATATATATATATATATATATATATATATATATCTGATATGCTGGATATATAATATGTGACCCCTGTGAAAGAGTTGGTCAACCACCAACAGGGTTACAACTCACCGGTTTTAAACCACTGAAATATGGTTTCTTCTGGCTTAGCCTTTTGGCAACGCAGTCTTAATGATGCTATTTGAATTAAAATAATTTTATAAATCTTTGAAAATGACTTATAAGCCTTTTTCCTATCTGTCCATAAAATATCTATGGGTTAAAAATTGGGGACAATTTTTCTCTCCCTGAGAAATGATTTTCAAGTTCTAAACATTTCTACTTCACAAGATCCTTGAAATGAGCAAGCAATTCCTGTCCTTGCCACTTCCCCAAACTGTCAGTGAAAGTATTATTTATCTATTCCCCCGTGTCTTTCACAGACACAAGTCACATTAATATTTGGATCATTACAAAGCAAGAGGAAAGTTCCTTTATTGTACCACCTTCATTCTTTAAATTTAATTCCTGAGAATTTTCTTGTGAATCTTTTCGTAACTTTAAACAGGAAAATGTAAAGACATGACCTCAAAATAATAAAAACACAGCACCATACTTCTTCAACATTCATCCTGAACAAAGGAAAAAATACAGGAAATACTAAAAGCAGCACTAATATTACATCTGAAAACTAATGAGAATTATAATAACATGTCTAGGCAAGCAAAATAAAGTGTTTTATTTTATGTTTTATATCATGTCAATAACAGTGATATATGTTAAAATATAGAAGATATAGTTTTTTGTCATTTTGCATGGGAGAATGTAATTATTTTATGAGACATACTTGCACATTTCTAAGGGAAGGCTAGAAATGATGTTATTCATTAGAAACAGCCTTCATGCTAAAATTCTTTGGGGGCATCTTTCTTATGTAGACACCATGTCTTAATATCTTATAATATCTGTTGCTGAGCACTCTCTTGCATAGGTTAAAATCAAGTTGTGAGCACACACTTTCTGGTGCTATACATTCAAGTGTTAGTCGAGTGAATCATAAATCCAAACACTTGTCAGGAAGGAATGAGGAGCAGAACAGAAGAGAAGGTGTGCCCTGATCTCAGTGGAGAAACCAACCAGAAATTTCAATCTGATCTAACACTTGGCCAGCTCTCAGTATTCTTTAGCTTGATTATTAATTCGGGAGAGTGGAAGGAGGTAGTTAGTTTACATAAATATTTCATCTTATGAAATATTAAGATGTGCATCAGCCCTTGGCTTTAAACTCTGATGACATTTAAGTAGAAATATTTGACAAGGCTGCAAAGGGCTTGACTTCACAACAGAGGCCGAGGTTATGAAAAATGGAAACCTCTGCATGCTGGTGTCTGTTATTTATTTTTCTTGCTGTCATGATTATTTGATGCAGACTTGTATTAGTCTCCTTACCTTGTTAGTGTATTAAAAATATTCTTTAAATTTATTCCAAACACAGCTCAATTTTGAGTGATGCTCACTCAGGGGCCTTTTAAACATTCATTCTAACACCTTAAAATGTGCCCTTCCTTAATACATTTAGTTAAGTCATTGTTTAGGATTATACTCAGGCATTCCCATAGATCACGTTGTTATTTGAATGTATTGCAGCTCTAACAGAGATACTAATAATAATCTAAGCATGATTGTCATCCTGAATTTATTTTCTCCCTAGGGTTTTGGCAAACTTAACTCTCTACCTCAGCTTTTACCATCCAGTTTTCACTTGCATTTTAACTAAGAATGCATCAAGGATATGAAATTCATCTGTCACTCAGAAGTTTAGAATTCAATACGAATCCCCAGTATGAGCTGCAATTTCGTTGACTTCTTGGTGTAACACGAGGATCATGGGGTGGCAAAACCATGGGCCTAGGGTTAGTAAGGGAAGTTCCATGATAGGTCTTCTGTCAAATTTCAGCCAGTGATTAGGTCAAATATTCAAATATTCCCATAGCAAACTCTATAATCCATCAACTTGTAATCTTGTAAGATGTCAACTCCAGTCCCTCCACTGCATATTTTAACCCTATCAGTCGAATAACCTCTTTGGCTAAAACCTAATCAGAGCTCAGTGAGTTTTTTGCATATTCTCAGGAACCAGAAAGTCTTCTCACGATGATTCATATAATCAAATGTATCATTCAGAAGTTTTACACACATTCTTGCCTGTCTCTCTGGAACCTGATAACCTGTCTTTTTTCTTCTTTTCTTTTTGTTTTTTAAATGAAAGGGATTTTTATTGCCTTTCTTCCTTTGGGCACTTATTACTTTCTCTCCCATCTCTATTTTCAGTGTTGGAACTTAAGAATGTTTGGAAATTCATGAATTGGACACTCTAATGTCACTCATGCTGTCTTGGGCATATTTTCTAGCTGTTGTTGGGTGACTGTTGGGTGTTTTATTACCCTGAGTATCTAAGAATCTATTTTGTGGGGCTTACATTTTCCTTACTGAGACATTCACTTAGGTTCAAGACACATTAAGGCAGCATTCCACATTCTTGGTACACTAAAAAAGCCTTTCTCCCTTTGAAAATTCCTCTTGCTTGAAATAAATGATCTAACAAGCTCTGAGGTATCAGTGGACATCGTCAGATCCTCAAGTTAAAATGGGTGCTTTTACTTCTTTGTTAGAGGTAGACATGGCTTTCCCTTGGAGGGCAGCAGAGCACACATATGCGAAAATACTTCCCTAAAACTTGTTTCTAAAAAGGCCCTGTGTATGTTTGAATGAAGTTAGGTATGGTGATAATTATCTGACACCTCCTTTTGAGTCATTCCTCATAATTTCATATCATCCCTTTCAAAGTGGTATGTATTAACCTGACCTTCAACTAGACCCTGCTGTCAACGCAATTCTATTCAATCATCTTTCGAGGCATCTTAGAGGTCATTAGCTTTCAGGGCAGTGCTAAGCAGTGATTGAAGTGTTATTGCATTATGATGTGCTTGTTAACTTAAGTCCTAGACCACTTATTCTGAGAAAGACTTTATTTTTCAGCACAAGTATTTCAGCAAACAGTAATAATAAGCACAATGTCCGTTTATGCACACCGTACTTTCCACACATTTTCTATTTTCACTGACTTAGTTCATCACAATTGACATTTTATTTTTATGAGTATACTATTTTTATTAATTAATTTATTTTTGACGATATTTGTATTGGTCTGAATGTAAAATAATCACTTATCATCCCTACTCACACATTTTGGAAATATATCTACATATTTACTTGGGATATACTGAATAGTAAACGTGATAAGTGATATTATTAAAAGCTGAAAATTTTCAGATTATTCCTACTAGTTTTTTCTTTTTCCTTTTTTTATCCCTATGTGGCATATCCTGGTGAGGATGTGGAGAAAAGGGAACAGTTTTTCATTGCTGGTGTGAGTGCAAACTTGTACAACCACTTTGGAAATCAATCTGGCACTTTCTCAGAAAATTAGAGGCAGCACCACCTTAAGAGCCAGCTAAGCATATCCTCAAAAGATGCTCTACCATACAACAATGGCACTTGCTCAGCTATGTTCATAGCAGCTTTATTTGTAATAGCAAGAATATAGAAACAAAATAAATGTCCTTCAACTGATGAATGGATAAAGAAACTGTGGTACATATACACAATAGGATACTATTTTAAATAATGAAATTTTTAGGAAAATATATGGATCTAAAAAAGACCATCCTGAACAAGGTAACCCAGACCCCAAAAGACAGACATGGTATGTATTCACTCATAAGCAGACTTTAGCCATATAGTTCAGAATAACCATACTACAATACACAGACCCAGAGAAGATAAGTAACAAGGAGGGCCCAAGAGAGGATACTTAAATCTCACTTAGAAGGGGGAAATAGGATAGACAGTGGAAGTAGTTGAAGAAAGAGAATATGTTGGAAAGTTAACGCAGAGAGAAATGATGGTGAAGATCAGGCCTGAAGAGAGCCAGGGGGTGGGGGACAGGAGGTCTGCAGAGAGAAAATAAACTGTGGGTGGAGGCATCTCAATTGGCATTTTATAGGCTTAACAATAACAACTCACCACTGCTATTCATATATCTGCTTTTTAGTATTGACGAGAGAGTCTTTGTATGAATGAAGGCATAGGTATAGAATTAACGTCACCTTATTGGTAATATGCTGGTAAAAGGAATATGTAGCATACTGTTGTAGACTATGAACTGTGAGGATATAAAAGAATGCTTGGTTATGTAAATTATACAGCATGGATTATTTCTGTTGACTTTGAGTATTGTTCCAGTCAATAGAATAGAATAACATCTTCATGGGAAACTCCTACCTACTCTCTGTTGTTCACAGTCAAATTACAGTCATCCAAATTATATCTCTCTCTCTATATATATGTCATATATATATATACATATATATATATATAATTCATGCATATATGTATGAAGTAACACTGTGAGATTATAACCACATAATAGTATCCCAAGCAATGTGCATAGTTATTATGCACATTGAATCAAGTTTAAAAACAAAATTCTCAAAACAAAACAGGAAATACAGAGACAGAGATTCAGAGTTTGCTATATCATCTCCGTGCTGTTTCCCAAACACTGTTTTACAAATGTGATAGACACATACATACAATCTTGATGTGATATAGTTGACTTGCCTCTAAATACTGTGATATATATTTTTTTTTACTATATTTTTTTTAATTTTTATTTTTATCAGTTACATTTTATTAATTCTGTATCCCAGCCGTGCCCCGAACCCTCGTTCCCTCCCAGTCCCTCCCTCCCTCCCTCA
>REGO01000916.1:289729-313061 GCA_010120015.1 Rhombomys opimus
CACTGATAGGGGGGACCTCCCCCCATTCATCTGATCCTGTTTTATCAGGTATCTTCATTGAGTTCCTGTTAGAAATAGTCCTTGTTCCCCTCACTATACTGTGATATATTTAAGTCACTGTAACAGTTTGTCATTATGAAATCATAAAGCGAGGCTGGTGATCTGCCATGAGCTACCTCCACTTATACTGTGTGTTTGTGATGCACTTACTGTATGAACACAACTCCTGCGAGATATTGGCAATGACTCTCAAGTTGTTCTTTCATGTTCCCTTGGACAGAAAGTTGGTAATTGTGCTCATGAAGACCTATAATATCCTTTTCTCACTCCTGATAATTGAATGTGTTAAATGAATGGCCTTTGTCCTAATGGGGAAATATCTCTGTCAAATGTAATCATAGGAAGATATTACTCCATTTTCTTTCCTTCTGTACAATTTAAATTTAACTACTGTTTTAGGCTGAAGTCCCTACAAATCAGAGTCTAAAATAAAATGCATATCTGCTACTACTTCATTAAGAATACAGTGTGTCCATGATCACCAAAGAGGGATATAAAAGAAAAAGAGTTTGCCTTAGGCTTAATGTGAGGACTGAAATAATGGATGTTCTAAAATATAACATATATAAATTTTATAAGACATTAAGTAATTTTGAAGCTTTGAAATAAAGGCTTTAAATGGCCCAAAGATCCTGAACTCTAGGGTAATGGAAACATAAGCACGCAGACTAATATCTTTAGAGTAAGTCACATTCTCTTACTAGATTGGCTTTTCTTTTTAATTTAAACTGTGGTAAAGAGATTAATATTATTATAGAAGATATCTGAATTAGACAAGTCTGTGTAACTCTAGTTTGCTCACAACAGAAATAAAATTTGAACTTGCTCTATTTAGAGCAACATAAAAGTAAATATGCAAGAATAATATCAGCAAAAGTTGTTATCACATCATAGAGTTAGACATAGCTACCTTCCATGGATAAGTGTTGGTACCTTAATAACCATATGTATTCCTGCAAACAGATTATAAATGATTATCAACTGTAGCATATGCATGTATTGGTGAGTTTTGGTGACAATCACTGTTGTATTTACCGATTATGAATTTTCAGCAAATATGCTGTTTGTTTGACCCCACCTCACTTTTCATATTTCATTTTTGTTAATTTAGTTCTTTTAGAAAATAATGATCAACTGGCCACTAGTAAAAATTTATTCTTTAATGTGTGCTATTATGTACTATCTCATTCCTCATTTGAGTTTGATCTTTCAAAACTGAAAATTTAATAAATTTTGAGCATTTCCAAAACTTGTTTTTATTTTGTCAATAACATTTAGATTGTAGAAGTCAAGCAGAGATTTTATTCAACCACATGATTTGGGATTATGTTGAAATGGGATTAAACCTTAATTAAGTGACTAAATAATATAATCTATTTTTACAGGTGGTACATAAAATGTTTAATCATTGTCAATTACAGAATAATAACTATAGATGATAAATGGTATTGTTTACTTATAAAACCACAAAATAATATATGGATATTAATATAAATAACATGACCAATGTTTCATTAAAATCCTAACATTAAAAAATAAGCTAAAAACTGAAATTTTGTTGAGGTTGTATATACAACTGAAAAGGAAAGAATCAACATGATTCTGTGTTTCTGAAACCTCGTGGTAGAGTTTTATTCTTTCATCTAAGGCTTATAAATTCTTCTCTTTAAAATGAAGTAATATTGCTGACACTAAATTTTCTAAGGGAATATATTATGTGATATTTTATCACTGATATTACATTTATATAAAATATGGCTCTAGGAAGAATATTCCCTTGACATATTTTAGTACCATGGTTCCTACATCTTTAAGTCTGAAATCTCTGATGGTGTCTTAATGGCACTTGGATTTTATATATGGTCTTTTAAACATTAAGAGATGACACTGCTAATCATGATAGCTACTGTTGGTGTACCTGCTATGAAAAATACAATTGGTGTGAAATTGACATTGAATATCTTTCAAACAAGGAAATTACATCTCTAGACTTTTCCTATTGTTCTTCTGACCTTTCTTTTATGTATCTTAATCCCTGTTTTGCATTTTGTACATAGCTTATATGAAAGAAAGATTATTTGATTTTTTTCTACTGTACATTTGGAAACAGAATTTAGGATAAGAGAGAGAATTTATGAGAATAAAATGTAGGACACCAAACACTTGAAAAATAGAGTTGTACTTGTCATTTCAGAAGCATATCCTTTAAATGAGTTCAGTGACACGCCTGAGGAGATGAACAGGTTTTCTTCACTAATCTGCATGTTACACCATAATGGTAAAAAGATATTTTAGCTTCACATTCTTGGGATGAATCATTTAGACTGACATTTTATACAGAAGTATTTAAGAAAGTCACTTCAAGCACATAATCAAGGAAATACTGTTTTCATTCAGTATAATATATTTTAGCATATCAAGTACGTCATTGTAAAAAAAATGAGATACTATTTTGCAACAGTAATAAGAATTTGGACAAGGTGTGGTGGTGCATACTTATATTCCCAGGTCTCTGAAAGCAGTGGCTGATGAAACTTTATGAGTTCAAGGCCATCCTGGTCTACATAGTAAGCTTCAGGATATCTAGAGCTACATAATAAATCTTATTTTAAGATAGAATATATTGGGTGAAAATTCAGTTACTGAGCAATATTAAAACGTATGCCACAAATAGTTTATATCCTCTGAGCTAGAAACTGTTTTTATTAGCATGGTCCTATGATGACCTTGATAGTTCTGCAACTTATTTCTCACTTTATGTAATATTTACATCCATTAATGTAGTAATCCTTAACGTTTTATACATTACAAAACTTGAGAAACATTTTAAAAATTGCTCAACTTTCTAAAAATAAACTTTAACATGTATGTAAATTTTGTATAAAATTATATAATTTATATAAAGCTTGAGAACCCAAATTTCTGGAGCTACAAAATGTCAACTATAAATTCATACAGTATGTCAGCAGAAATGTGACAGCCCCTGGCTAGTTTCTTAGTGAAACTACACATTAAAAACATTTTTGTTTATTTAAAATGAATATTATGAAAGATCAAGGAAGCTGAAGTTTGTTACAAAGCATACATATGGGAATAGATTATGATACCAGCTGCAATAAATATGTAAATAGACTGAAAATGTGGAATTTCTAAAACATAGAAGAAAATTCTTCCCTAGTCATGTAATTGATTTTTGCATTTCAAAATCAATGTAGCCAATGTATCTTCCAGAGAATAATTTTCTTTATTTCTTTTTGTAGTAAATAAAAATGTGTTGGGTTATATAATGTTATTTTTAGTAGCCCTATAATTATTGTGGCAGTCTAATTTAACCTTCTATTACAAATAAGACACAGATACCTGTTAGATTTTATAATTGCCTTATTTACCTTGGGCCTGGCAGATATTTCTACCTATGCTATCTCAATAGTTTCACCATTCACCTCCTAGCCTCCATCCAATGCTATCTTCCTTAACTAGCATCATCTTGGCTACCTTCCTTCCATAATCTTATAAATACTTGCTTATAATTTCATCTTGGTGTTTTCTCTATCCACGCCATCCTCAGAGTCCTTCCTCGCAGCCCACATGGTTCCTTCCCCACGCTAACCTATAATGACATCTGCCTTCCTCCTCTCTTTCTGTCTCCCATGATTCTCTTGAACCCAAAGCCAGGAAACCTTAGGGACAGCTATTTCATTTTGCCATGCCGAGGTATAGACCACGTAATCAACCCCCTCAGAACAACCCCGCAAAAATTCCTTGTGCATTTAAGTTAACCTCACCAGCCCCCTTCACAAACATTGGATGAATTAAATGTGCTTAGTTTTATTCAGAGATTGAAAAGCCAGTGAATGAGTACACGGAAGTGAGCATCATTGGAGCATGAGTACAGGGGTCTTTATTTGTGACTTAGGAAATAACCATATTCTGAATTCATCACATTCTGATTCCAACGAGTCATACAGCCACATTAAAGTTAGTTTTACTTGGACTTCTTTCTAGTACCTCTTATTAGTAAAGCATATAATCCAGTAACTGTGATGGGGAAAATCAGCTGTCTACTGTGAACATCATTAGGATGTTTTATTGCTGTTTACTCTAAGTAAAGTCTGACTGGTGCTGAAGGATACAGGTTCTCCTGCATCCTTTCCAAAAGCCATTGATTCTCAGATGCTTTCTAAGGTTACAGTCACATGGCACACTACATTGTTTTAGTTTTTGTTTTTTTGTTTTCCAGCTTATTCTGAGAGTAACAATCTAACACCTCAAAATCCCTACACATTTAAGAATGTTTTCTTTTTTAAATTGTTTATTATTATTAGTTACATTTTATTATTCTGTATCCAAGCTGTTAAGAATATTTTCAATTTATCCAATCCTAATATTTTTTCATTCTACAAACAGTAATCTCTTTCTCATACCCACTATGCTTCCTCTGTATCTTACACTTGTGTAAATACTCAGTCATGACTAATTCTATAAAACATGTCAATCTCATCCCATTATTCATTTGCTATGTTTGGAAAGTCAGTGTCTATTTTGTTTTACCTCCTAATTCACTATTACTTTTATCTGTTCTCGTTCTCTTACCCACTTTATTTTTTTATATTTATTTATTGAAGCATATTTTTGCTGTTCAGCCTCTGGTCTCAAAGTTAAAATGTTATTACTCACTTATTAGTGAATATATACCATGTGTGTCTTTCTGTTCCTGGGATACCTTACTCGGGATGATCTTTTATAGACCCCACCATTTGCCTACAAAATTTATGATTTCCTTGTTTTTAATTGCTGAGTAGTATTCCATTGTGGAAAAATACCACAATTTTTGTATCCATTTTTCCGTTGATGGACATCTTGGTTGTTTCCAGCTTCTGGCTATTACAAATGGAACTGCTACAAACATGGTTGAACAAATGTCCTTGTTGTGTACTTGAGCATCTTTTGGATATATGCCTAGGAGTGATATAGCTGGATCTTGAGGTAGCACTATTCCTAATTGTCTGAAAAAGGGCCAGATTTATTTGCAAAGTGAATGTACAAGTTTGCATTCCCACCAGCAATGTAGGAGGGTTCCCCTTTCTCCACAATCTCTCCAGCATGTGTTGTCCTATAAGATAGGATAAACAAACTAAAATCTGTACACCTAAAGAAGATAAACAAGAGAGAGGACCCTGGGTAAAATGATAAATCCTCACCTAGAAAGACAAAGGGTATCGACATTGAATGTAGGAGAAAACAAGTAACAGGACAGGATCCTACAGCAGAGGGCATTGGAAAGATTCTACCTAGCAGTGTATCAAAGCAGATGCTGAGATTCATAACCAAACCTTCAGCAGAGTGCAGGAAATCATAAGAAAGAAGGGGGAAATTAGTATGACTTAGGGAGGATAGGAGCTCCACAAGGAACAAAGATATCAGAGTCTTCTATGAGACTGTTTCTTCAACCAAGGACCATGCATGGATATAACCGAAAACCCCTGCTTGGATGTAGCTGATGGTAGCTCAGTACCCAAGTGTATTCCCTAGTAAAGGGGACAAGGATTATTTCTGACATGAACTCAATGACTGGTTCATTGAGCTTTACCCCCCCTCCCTAGTGAGGAGCAGCCTTGCTAGGCCACAGATAAGGACATTGCAGCCAATCCTGAAGATACCTGATAAGCTAGAATCAGAGAGAAGGGGAGGAGGACCTCCCCTATCAGTGGACTTGGAAGAGGGCAGGGAGGAGATGAGGAAGGGGGGTGGGATTGGGAGAGAAAGAGGGAGGGTGCTACATCTGGGATACAAGTGAATGACCTGTGATTAAAATAAAAAATAAAAAATAAAAAATAAAAAATAAATGCTATTACTCAAGCTCCCAGAGTGAAAGCTTTGTAGGAGTGCACCACTGTGCATAGGCCTTTTGAACTACTTATTTGTTACTCGCAAATTGAAGTTGAATATGGATATTTTCAAAGTTACAAAGTAAAGACTTGTGTACTCACTCCTTTTCCTTCCATGATCTTGTTCATGTGTCCCTACTGCAATACTCTCCTTTTTCTGTATCAAGTTCTCTAATCTCTTAGGAAAACTTAGTCCTCATTTAATACCCCTATGACACTTCTCTTCTTTTCAGACTTCCATTGTTCATCATAACTCAATTCTTTGGACATGATGCTCTTTCTCATTTTGCTGGTAGACCACGGGACAATAATGTTAAATGTCTGTTTATATGTTTATAAGATATATATATATCCATGCCTTACCAGAGAGATCTCAAAATGGCTGCAAGTAATTTCACAAATAAGATTATTACCCAAAGTTTATGTACGAGGGTTAACATCTGTAATTTCTAGTAGAAAAGACTTTCAATTTTTTCAATTTTTACTAACATGTTTTAGTTCTGAAACTCTCTAGCTATTTATTCTTTCAAAATCTCCAAGCATGTTAATGAAGTCATCTTTTAGGAAAAGCAATGCATAAGAGTACCGATCTTTTGCTCATCTAATGGACATTCTCTACTTAGAAAATGTCATTATCCATATGTCCTCTGGATTCTTGACCACCCTTAAGTCTTGGTCACCCTTCTCAATGACCATTTCCTAAAATCTTTGAGAGTACCTTAAATATACAGTGTTTCTTTTCTTCTAAATATGTACATGCAATTGAAGAAAGAAAGAAGAAAGGAAGAGAAAGGGAGAGAAAGAGAAAGAAAGGAAAAGAAAAAAGAACAAAAGAAGGAAAAGAAAAAAGGAAAGAAAAAAAGAAAGCATAATATTTTCTTGTACAACCATGGTGCTATCATCCCATTTAGGATTTTAAGCACTTTGTGACGCATTTGTCTAAGGAAAGTCATCAAGCACTTTCTGGCGAGTGACAGTCAGTAAATATTTTAGAATTCATGTATTACAATGTCAGTAGAACTCAACTAAACTCTGGCACCTAAGAGTAACCATAGGTAACATATGAGCCAATGTGTGCTGGTTTTCGATGACAAAAAATAGCAGATCCCTCTTTACACTGTTTGCTATTGTAAAGTTTTCTCATAAGACCCTATAGTTGTACACAAAGTATTCTTCAGCCATGTGTGGTAATGCTCACTAATAATGCCAACACTCAGGAGATTGAGGCAGGATTATTGTTAACCCAAGTACAGTGTGGATGACACAGCAAGAGCCTGTCTCAAACAGAAAAAAGAAATAATTCTACAAACCAAAATTATTTTGTTATATTTCTCTTTTTTCAAATTTTATATTTATTTTTAAAGTTTTATTGAATATGCACACTTAAGGTCTTGTACGTTACTCTTGAGTGGACCAGTTATCATTAAGAGGCTTTCTCTGTTTTCTGTATTGAAATATGCTTTGTCTGATTTTAATAGACTAATGTTGACTTGCTGACAGAAGACTGACATGGTCTGTTTTTTGATTCTGTTATTTTCAAATTATCCACTAGTTTAAATAATTTTGTTTATAAATGGATTATTGCTTATCATTATGATTATTATCCCAAAATCAAGTTTTCAAGCAATTTATTAATATTAGCATTCATATTGTTGTCAGTAAGCCTGTCCTCTTCTTTCATTTTGATCTATAACACCCATATTTTGATCTTCTTATTTTCTGTATCTATTTGTTGATCACATTAAACAATATATTTCTTAATTTTGAATCTTAATATTTTCATTTTAAATGCCCTTCTTTAGTGATTTTCTTTTGGATTTCCTGTGGCTATTATCATATTTACATTCATTAACATCTTTTGTGATGCCAAAAGACTTATGTGATTGCTAACTCCAGTGGTGTTTGTTAAATCAAACAGTTCCATCAACTCCATCTGAGCTTATGGAGGCCATTGTCATTCAAGTTACCAAAGGTGTTATTTGTCACGGGGTTGCTGGGACTGGAATCTGAGTTATCTGTGAGAGCAGCAATTGCTTTTAACCACAAACATATTAATTTACTTCACTGTATTATTTTAACATTATTGGCTATCATAATATTTAACAATATTGGCTATCATAGCCAATAAGCTATGAAAACATAAATTAAAACCACACTGAAATTTCATTTACCCTAGTAATGATGTCTTGATGACTAAGATAAAGAAAACAGCTGACAACGAACCCTGGTAAGGATATGAGGAAGAGAGAACCCCATTTGTTGTTGATGGGATGACAGCGACTATGGAAATCACAGTGTAGAAATCTCAAGAAACTAAGCATGGATCTCCCCTATGATCTGGCCATACCACTCATTGACAAATGTCTTGAGGACACCATATTCTATTGCAGAGATATTCACTCCATAGTTGTTGTTTTGTTTGTTTTTTGTTTTTGTTTTTGTTTTTTTATTCAGCATAACTAAGAAATGCACTCAACCTAAATGCTCTATAGGTTATTTAAGAACATAAATATGTGGTACATAGATACATTGGAATTTTAACAAGTTATATAGAATATTGAAATCAAGATATTTGTTGGTGAAAAGATGGAATAAGAAAATGTAATATTAAGTAAGGTTATACAGATGCTGGAAGACAAATGGTATATTATGTCTTATTTGTGTATTTCAGATCTGGATCTTAAGTTTTAAATAACTGCAGAGGGCAGAAATGTAGAAAGGTACCATGGAGATATGGGGATGGAAAGTTCCGGAGAGGAGGATAGTAGGAAAAATGAGAAAAAAAAATGGGATATGGGCATCAAAAGAAGAGGGCAGGGAGTAATAAGGAGGGGAATGCAGGAAGGTGAAACAAATAAAACTAAAGATGTTTGAAAAAGTCATAGGAAGTATTGATTTTATACACTTATTTAAAAAGACAACATTGTGTGTGTGTGTGTGTGTGTGTGTGTGTGTGTAGTTTAAATGGAGATATAAATGGGGTGATAATGCTTCTCCACCAAACCAATATATTATATAACAAAAACTCCAGTACCAGGCATGAAAAACATCTCCGTTTGGCATTACTTAGAGGAGACCAAGAGACTCCAAAATAAGGTAGGCTGTAGTTTTTGCCCTTGGTTATTTGTCTGCCACAACTTGAACTTAAGTCTATACCTACTGCTCTACAGAACTAAGAAAAATTAAGCTGGAATTGACCTGGAAACCTCTTCCCTGAGGGTAGGCTGTTTATAGTATTGGAATGTGCTGTGCAAGCTGCCAAGAGAGCAAAGCGGGTGGAAGGCCTTTGAAGGAAAATAATGACAGGAAGAGGAGATGTCTTCAGTGATGCAATAGTGGAACTTTCATTTTGGGAGTAAGTAACAACCTTCTGAGTGGTTGTATGGCCTGCTCAATGGGAGAAGATTCATGTCTGTTGCCTATGTAAAACCTACATAATGACACCAGTTGACATGGTAATATGGTCAATGGAAATTTCATTAGATCTTACTCTAGTTAAAGAACCCTAGGCAATCAATGGCTTTTGTGTATAATAGCAACAGCACATGGACTGTGTCATTCACTTTAGATTAAGGCTGGGAGTGACATGGGAGAAGACAGAGGGGAGAAAAGTGGAGATGATGTAAACACAGTACGAATGTTTTAATTGTCAAAAAATAAAAATTATTTGGTGCTAGAGAGATGTTTCAGTGGTTTAACGCACTTGCTATTCTTGCAGATGGTCTAGCATTGATCCCTGGAAGCTGCATCAGCTGGAGAAGGAGGGCAGCTCAGGCTCCAAAGCTCCTCAGCTCATCAGGGGTTGGGCCAATCCTTCTCTAGAAGTTGCAATGGCTGGAGAAGAAGTGGGACTCAGGCTCCTAGATTCTTCAACTAATCAGGGATTTGGAAACCCTCCCCTGGGAGCTGCAATAACCCTGCTGAGGAGACCTCCTCTCAAAGATGCATGGTTCCTGGGCTCTTATGCCTCAAGATATCCTTTGGAAAATGTATCCCTCAAGATCTGTAAGTTTCTTGGACTCCTATGTCTCAGGAAACCCTTGGGACAATTTCCCACCTCAGAGCCAGGATACCTTCTTTTTCAGCTCTTGGAGTTGTGAGTTTCCGGAACACCTTTCCACCCAATCAGGAAGGCAGGACATCAGCAAACAAACAAAAATAATTTCACATACTGTATTGACTCACACTATTTTGTGTTTTCTACTTAATATTATTAGACATTCAATATTTATCTAATATCTATCTATCTAATATACTATCTAATATTAGAATGCATGTGTATCTATATATGAAAATGTATTTTTGTGGGGATTGTGCTCTAAATGGTAAAAGTTAAAAATGGCCAAGTACAACACTTATACCAACTGCAGATCACATAGATAATATGTAAAGATTATAGTATTGTCTATGACTATCAAGAAGTGGAGATTGCCAGTCAACTAAGTACCTAAATTGTCCAAAAAAACAAAATGTTCCTCTCAATAGAAATAGGGGTGTTAATAATAAGTAGTCAAGACAGAAGCACAAATATAGATTTGGAATTCCTTGGGCTCATAAAGATTTTAAAACATATAGCACTCCAGATCCAAGATGGCGGCACTGGGAGGATACTGTGTCTGAGGAGCAGGACAGCAGTGTCAGCTCAGGGACCAAGAGATTGAACTCTGGACCCTAAAACAGCAGCAATTGTGTTTTCCAGGTGAGAGAAAACCATAAGGTGTGAGAATCAATCAGGTCCATGCTCATGTCATCCAGCTAAAACCCAGAAGAGTTCACAGGTCCTGGCAGGCACTCGGTTATCATCCCAGAGCCACATGACTGGGTGTCCTTATAATTTTCCCAGGCTTACCTGTGGGCACCAAAACACCAGAGACTGGGATTTCTAGTCATGAGAAAATCCTACAGTGACGGAACCAAACGGGACCAACCTCAGGTCACACACTCAATCCCTGGAAAAGGTCCTGGGAACCAGCAAGCACATAGTTGTCAGCCCAGTGACCTGCTGTACTCCTGACTCGTTGTTCAAGACAGAACTGTGGGCCCCAGGGCATCAGAGACTGGGTTTCACTGTCGGGAGAAAATCGCATAGCAAGATAGCAAGGGAAACAGCAGGACTGAGCTTAGAGCACTCAGCAGATCTCCCCCCCCCCAACACACACCACACACACACACAGGAAAAGTTCTCCGGAAAAGTTCCTGGATCCCTGCAGTCTCCCAATTGCCAGCTTGGAAGCACCACCCCCATGAGTCTGTGTGCTCTATGCTCCATCCCAGATGAAACTGTGGACCCCCAAACACCATAGATTGGGTCTCCCTTGTTGGGAGGAAACCCCACAGTGAGAGGGAGGGAATATCTAATTCCACCTCAAGACACTCAGCTCCAGAAAATTTTCTGGGTCCCTGCAGGCTCCAGGCTCTAGCTTCCTGCTGTGCGCATGAGAGATGTGTTCACCTGTCACTGATTACCACTTGAAATTGGGGCACAGAGCTCTAGCCTCAGACCTACATAAGCGTGGGATCCCCAAAATCAGCCCTCAGATACTGCTCCAAGGGTCAACCAGTTATCCCTAACTAAACTGACCAAACCCTGGGGCTTCTTAAAAAGGTTCTTAAAAAGGGCTGTGCCTAGAAAACAGTGTTAGAACAACAGCAGCAGCTTACTAAATTCAGAGCAAGAAACCCAATAGCAGGGAACCTGTTGCCAGGACTTCTCTGGGTGAGAGGAGAGGCCCCCTCACTAACAAAGAGCACGGTTACCACTCAGGTCTATAAAGCTGAGGTGAGGTGTAGTAATGCCTGAGAAACACCAGCCATTCAGTGACCATAACATAAAAAACTGAGAAGGCCTCCTTCAGGAAAATTTATCCTCCCACTAAGGGGATTTTCCCCACTCTAGGATTCGAGGAAGCACCAGAAACTAACACCCAACAACGTAAGATAGCCCAGTGGGTAGAGGCCAGCGTAAAAGCTCAACCAACAAAAGAAAGAGCAATATGGCATCTCCAGAACCCAGTTATCCAGGGGCAAGCAGCCCTAGACACCCCAGCATAAATGAAATTCAAGAAGATGACCTTACATCTATGCTTATGAAGAGGATAATAAAGGAAAAAAAAATGTGTACAGAATTAGAGGAAGACAAGGTCAAACAGATTATGGCCATTTGTAAAGAAATGAAAGAAGATAAAGACAAACAGATTATGGCCATCAATAAAGAAATACAGGAAGATGCCTCCAAACAGTTTGTGGCCTTTAGAAAGGAAATAATTAAATCTCTGAAGGAAATAAAAGAAACAGAGGAATGTTCAAACAAACAGCTGAAGGAATTGAAGGAAAAATAGGACAATCCAGTCACACAGGTGAAGGAAATCAACAAAATGGCTCAAGAATTGGAAAAATTAAAGAAAACACAATGAAAGGTAATCATGGAGAGGAAGAACTTAGGGAAGAAATCAAGAAATACAGAGGTAAAATTAACCAATAGACTACAAGAGATGGAAGAAAGAATCTTAGGTGTGGAAGATACAATGGAAAAAAATCATTGTATGCATCAAAGAAAATGTTAAATCTAAAAAAATTCCCAACACAGACCATCCAAGAAATCCAAGACAACATGAAAAGACAAAACCTAAGAATAATAGGAACAGAAGAAAAAGAATACTCCCTTCTCCAAGGCCCAGAAACAGTCATAGAGGAAAATTTTCCCAAATAAAGAGAGGCCTGTAAGAATACAAGAGACCTACAGAACACCTAATCAATTAGACCAGAAAAGAAAATCCTCCCACCACACAATATTTAAAACAGTAAGTATACAGAACAACAACAAAAAAATATTAAAAGCTGTAAGGGAAAAAGGCCAAGTAACATATAATGGCAAGCTCATCAGAATCACACCTGACTTCTCAACAGAGACTATGAAAGCCAGAAGGGCCTAGACAGACATCATGCAGACACTATGAGAACTCAGATGTCAGCCCAGGCTACTATACCTAGCAAAACTCTCAGCATACATGGAGAAAACAAGATATCCAATGACAAAAACAATTTTAAACAATACCTTCCCATAAATCAAGCATTGCAGAAGATACTAGGAGGTAAACTACAACTCAGAACAGCTAACTGCATTCAGGAAAACACAGGAAAACAAATAACCTCAATAGAGCATAACTGAAAGTAGCCAAGTACACAAACACACTACCACACCCAACAGCAAAATCAAAGCATCTAACAGCTACTGGTCATTAATCTCCCTCAACATCAATGGACTCAACTCTCCATTAAAAAGACACAGAATAACAGATTGTATATATAAACAAGATCCAACAATCAGTTGCATTCTAGAAACACACCTAGGTCACAAAGATAGATGTTAACTGAGAATAAAGGGCTGGAAGATGTTTTTCCAAGCAAATGGACTGAAGAAGCAAGCAAGAGTAGCCATTTTAATACCTACTAAAATAGACTTCCAACCAAAGTTAATCAATAGAGATGGGGAAGGACACTTCATACTCATCAATGGAAAATTCTACCAGGAAGACTTAACAATCCTGAACATCTATAACCGAAATACAAGGGCAATCACATTAGTAAAGGAAGCATTAATAAAACGTAAACCACATATGGATCCCCAAACATTAATAGTGGGAGACTTCAACACCACATTCTCAACAAAGGACAGGTCAATGAAACAGAAACTAGACAAAGAAGCAATGACTCTAACAGAGGTCAGAAATCACAAGGACCTAACAAACATTTACAGAACCTTTCACCCAAACACAAAAGAATCTACCTTTTTTCTCAGCACCTCATGGAATCTTTTCCAAAATAGATCATATAGTTGGTCACAGAGCAAGCCTCAACAGAAACAAGAAGACTGAAATAACCCATTGTATCCTATTTGACCACCATGGACTAAAGCTGGACTTCAACAACATAAATAGCAAAAAGACTACACACACATGCAAACTGAACAACTCACTACTCAGTGACAGCTGGGTCAGGAAAGAAATAAAGAAATAAATCAAAGATTGCTAGAATTCAGTGAAAAAAGAAGGCACAACATACCCAAACCTATGGAACACAATTAAAATCACTGCTAAGAGGAAAATTCATAGCACTAAGTGCCTTCAAGATAAACTTTGAAACATCTCATTCAAACAACTTAAAGTCTCACCTGAAAGACCTCATAAAAAAAGAAGCAGACATACTCAAAATGAATGGAAGGCTGGAAATAATTAAACTCAGTGCTGAAATCAGTAAGTTAGAAACAAATAAAACAATTCAAAGAATCAATGAAACCAAGAGCTGGTTCAACAAGATAGACAAACCATTAGCCAACCTAACTAAAAGGCATAGAGACACCATTCAAATCAACAAAATCAGAAATGAAAAGGGGGACATAACAACAAACATTGAGGAAATCCTAACAGTCATTAGGTATTACTTCAAAAGCCTATATGCAATAAAATTTGAAAATCTAAATGAAATTACAACTTTCTTGATCAATTCCACTTTCCAAACCTGAATCAAGAACAAATAATCAATTAAAAAGTCCTATATCCCCAAAGGAAAGAGAAACTGTCATCAAAAGTCTCCCACCGATAAAAAGCCTATCCAGCCCATCAGTGTAGAATTCTACCAGACATTCAGAGAAGAGCTAACACCAATACACTTCAAACTATTCCAGAAAATAGAAAAAGAAGGAACATTACCAAACTCATTCTACGAAGCCACAGTCTCCTTGATACCTAAACCTCACAAAGATCCAACAAAGAAAGACAATTTCAGGCCAATCTCTTTTATAAATTTGATGCAAAAATACTCAATAAAATACTCTCAAACAGAATCCCAAGAACACATAAAAGATATCATGCACTATAACCAAGTAGGCTTCATCCCAGGAATACAGGGGTGGTTCAATATACAGAAATCCATCAATGTAATCCAACATATAAAAAAATGGTGTCCAGATATATTTTGGTCCTTGTGGAACCCCTGTCATCTCCAGGTCATACTAACTCCCTCTTTTTTCATATAATTCCGGGCACTCTGCCCAAGGTTTGGTTATGAGTCTCATCATCTGCTTTGATACATTGCTAGGTAGAATCTTTCAGAGGCCATCTGTGGTAGGCTGCTGTCCTGTTTCTTGTTTTCTCCTACTTCCAATGTCCATC
This sequence comes from Rhombomys opimus, assembly GCA_010120015.1. Taxonomy (NCBI): domain Eukaryota; kingdom Metazoa; phylum Chordata; class Mammalia; order Rodentia; family Muridae; genus Rhombomys; species Rhombomys opimus. The sequence goes on from REGO01000916.1 coordinate 304,848, forward strand.
CCATTTGTCCAGGATTGATCATCTTACTTCTGGTCTTCTTTCTTGTTTATCCTCTTTAAGTGTACAGATTTTAGTATTTTTTAGTGTCCAGTTATAAGTGAGTATATACCATGTGTGTCTTTCTCCTTTTGGGATACCTCACTCAGGATGATTGTTTCTAGGTCCCACCATTTGCCTGAAAATTTCATGATTTCCTTGTTTTTCATTGTGGAGTAGTATTCCCTTGTGTAAATATACCACAATTTCTGTATCCATTCCTCCATTGATGGACATATACATTGGTTCCAGGTTCTGGCTTTTATGAATAAAGTTGTTACAAAGATGTTTGAGCAAATGTCCTTATTGTGTACTTGAGCATCTTTTGTATATTTACCTAGGAGTGGTATAGCTGGATATTGAGGAAACACTATTCCTACTTGTCTGAGAAAGTGACAGATTGCTTTCCAAAATTGATTTACAAGTACAGGGGTCTTTTTCTAGACTGTTTCTCCAACCAAGGACAATGAATTGATAAAACGTAGAACCCCTGCTTGGATGTAGCCCATGGCAGTTCAGTATCCAGGTGGGTTCCCTAGTAAGAGGAACAGGGACCGTTTCTGACATGAACTCAATGACTGGCTCTTTGACACCCCCCCACCCCAGGGAAGAGCAACCTTACCAGGCCACAGAGGAAGACATTGCAGCCAGTCCTGAAGAGACCCTGATAGGCTAGGGTCAGATGGAATGGGAGGAGCACCTCCCCTATTAGTGGACTTAGAGAGGGGCAGGGAGGAGTTGAGAGAGAGAGGGTGGGATTTCGAGGGAATGAAGGAGGGGGCTACAACTTGGATACAAAGTTAATAAACTGTAACTACTATTTAAAAAAATTAAAAAAATTAATTAAAAATACTGAAAGAAAAAGACCACATGATAATATCCCTCGATGCTAAAAAAATCATTTGATAAAAGTTAACATTGATTTATGTTTAAAGTTCTGAAGAGATAAGGGATAGAAGGCACTTACCTAAATATAGTAAAGGCAATATACAGCAAGCCTATAGCAACATCAATATAAATGAAGAGAAACTTAAATTATTCCCACTGAAATCAGGGACAAAGCAAGGCTGCCCCCTTTCTCCATACCTCTTTAAAATAGTACTTGAAATCCTTGTTATAGCAATAAGAAAATTAAAGGAGATCAAGGGGATTCATTTTGGAAAGGAAGAAGTTCAAGTATCACTATTTGCAGATGTTATGATAATATACATGAGAGACCCCAAAAATTCAACCAGAGAACTCCTTCAACTGATAAACACCTTCAGCAAAGTGGCTGGATACAAAATTAACTAAAAAAATAAATCAGTAGCACTCCTGTATACAAAAGACAAAAGGGCTGAGAAAGAAATTAGGGAATCAACACCCTTTACAATAGCCCCAAAGGACATAAAGTACCTTGGTGTGACTCCAACTAAGCAAGTCAAAGAAAAACAACTTTCAGTTTCTGAAGAAAGAAACTGAAGAAGATATCAGAAAATGGAAAGATCTCCCATGCTCATGGCTTGGCCGGATTAACACAGTAAAAATGGCCATCTTACCAAAAGCAGTCTCCAGATTCAATGCAATTCCCATCAAATTACCAACACACACACACACACACACACACACACACACACACAATTCTCAACTTCATATGGAATAACAAGAAACCCCAGATTTGATAAAACAATCCTCTACAATAAAAAGTCTTCTGGTGGTGTCTCCATTCCTGCACTCAAATTGTACTATAGAGAAACAGTAATAAAACTGCATGGTACTAGTATAGAAACAGACTGGTGGATCAATGGAATCAAACAGAATAACGTGAAATAAACCCACACACTTATGCATACCTGATTTTTTACAAGGATGCCAAAACCATACAATGGAAAAAAGATAGCATCTTCAATAAATGGTGCTGGTCTAACTACATGTCTACATGTATAAAAATGCTAACAGATCCATACTGAACAAAACTAAAATCCAAGTGGATCAAAGACCTCAATACAAAAACAGAAACACTAAACCTGTTAGAAGAAAAAGTAGAGAAAAGCTTTGAACTCACTGGCACAAGAGACAACTTACTGAACCCAGCACCAACAGCACAGGCTCTAAGATCAACAATCAGTAAATGGGACCTCATGAAACTGAAAAGCTTCTGTAAAGCAAAGGACACTGTCATCAGAACAAAACAATAGCCTACAGATTGAGGAAGGATCTTCACCAACCCTATATCTGACAGAGGAGTAATATCCAGAATATATAAAGAACTTAAGAAGTTAATCAGCAACAAATTAAGTAACCCAATTAAAAAAATGGGGTACATAGCTAAACAGAAAGTTCTCTATAGAGGAACATCAAATGGCAGAGAAACAGTGGAATAATTGCTCAGTATCCTTAGTCATCAGGGAAATGCAAATCAAAGTGACCCTGAGATTTCACCTTACACCCATCAGAATGGTTAAGATCAAAAACTCAAGTGACAACACATGCTCTAGAGGATGTGGAGAAAGTAACTCTATTCCATGGCTGGTCGGAATGTAAACTTGTACAACCACTTTGGAAATCAATCTGGTGCTTTCTCAGATAATTAGGAATAGTGCCACCTCAAGATCCAGCTATACCACTTCTAGGCATACATCCCAAATGTGCTCAACTATAAAACAAGGACATTTGTTCAACCATATTCATAGCAGCTTTATTTTTAATAGCCAGAAGCTAGAAACAACCCCGATGACCCTCAGTTGAGCAATGGATACAGAAATTGTACATTTACACAATGGAATACTATTCAGTAATTAAAAACAAGGAAATCATGAAATTTTCAGGGAAATGGTAGGAACTGGAAAAGATCATCCTGAGTGAGGTATTCCATGAGCAGAAAGACATACGAGATATACACTCACTCATAAGTGGATATTAGACATAAAATATAGAATAAAAATACTAAAATATGTACATCTAAAGAAGCTGATCAAGGAGGACCAGGTAAGATGTTCAATTTTAATTTAGAAAGGCAAATGAGATGGACTTTGGAAGATAGAGAAAACAGAGAAGAGGATAGGAGCCTATCACAGAGGGCCTCTGAAAGACTCTACTCAGCAGGGTATCAAAACATCTGCTGAGATTCATAGCCAAACTTTGGTCATAGTGCAGGGAATCTTAGGAAAGAAGGGGTAGATAGAAAGAAATGGATGGAACAAGAGCTCCACAAGGAGAGCAACAGAACAAAAAATCTGGGCACAGGGGTCTTTTCTGAGACTGATACTCCAAACAAAGACCATGTATGGAGATAACATTGAACCCCAGCACAAAAATAGCCCATGGCAGTTCAGTGTCCAAGAGGGTTCCCTAATAATAGGAATAGGGACAGTCTCTGACCTGAAATCATGGGCTGGCTCTTTGATAATCTATTTAATGGGGGACAGCCTTACCATTCTACAGAGGAAGACAAAGAAGCCAGTCCTGATGAGACCTGCTAGACTAGGGTCAGATGGAAGGGGAGGAGGACCTCCCCTATCATTGGACTAGAGGAGGGGCATAGGAGAAGAAGAGGGTGGGAGGATGGGGTTGGGAGGCGATTGGCGAGGGGGCTACAGCTGCGATACAAAGTAAATAAACTGCAATTAATAAAAATAAAATAAAAATTAAAAAAGAATAATAATAGCACTGATGCTATATATTATAAAATAGAATTTTTAAAATATTACTAAATTGCATTTTAAAATATTTGTCACTCCTTTCTTTGTAGGATTTAGTAAGAGAAAAGCAAGCTGTTTAATAAGACAAAAACCAATAATAGACAAATCCCAGTAAAATGACAATTTTTATTTACCAAGTATATAAGCTAATATACAAACTTAACAAGAAAACAAAATTTGATTTAATGAGTACTCTAAATGATAATGTACAAATGTCCATGAGCCTGCAATATGTACAGATGGTTAATAAGCATATAAAATCATTATCAGACATTTGGTTTGATATTTGGAGCAATTCCCGTTAAGCTTCAAGGAACTTATACTACGTGACCTTTAAAATGCTAATAACAACAATAATAATACCTAGATTATTGGAAGTTTCCAACATCTCGCAGCAGCTAAAACTCTTAAGTATAATTGAGACTGAAAAATACACACAGACAAAAGTCAATAATTAAGATTTTAAAAAAATGCCATTTCCTAAATAACCCTTCTTAAATATTTACTTAAGTAAGAAGAAAAAGTCCATTCACTCAAATCTATTCATATTCTATGCTATATTAAAATCATTTTCAAAAAAAATCTCTTTTAAATCTCTTATGAAAGTATAGTGCAGTATTGCATTGGAATGCCTCACATCAGCTGAATTATGTGTATGGATGTATCAAGCTTAAGGAATTGCAAGAGGTACTTTTGTCATATGGTCCCAATATACAATATTTTGGCAATGGTGTTGGAGCTGCCATATGTAAAAGTAATGGTATGTGAGTATCAGCCGAGTATAACTTACAACTAAGAGTCTGTCCACATTACTTTATTTTAACATAATCTCTCAATTGCTTTATAGGATTTAAAAGTAATAAGTATTTGATGGAGACATCCTCCGTAATTCTGATCCTGAATGTTTTGCAAAGGAGAAATATTTTATGAGGATGGAGAGTTAGCCAGAACGGCTGATAGAATTGGACATCCTACTAGCTGTACAGAATAAGTTTCTTGGTGTTCCTGAGCTCTGAATTACCTCGCAGAACATCAGCATCTACTGTGTATCGTTGCTGAGAAGATGCATTAATTTAGTGTATTAAAAAATGCGATAGGTAAGAGTAGGATACATGGGTTTATTGCTGTCGGTGAGTAAATAGTGTGGATTTCCACCTCTATAACAGGGTAAATATATTAAACAACCTGTTTTAGTAACTGGTATGGGAAAGCATGTATCTGCATCATGTTGATGGAGAATGTGATCAGGTGAACTGGATGTTATGAAGACTTTCTGTCTTATGCACTTTGTAAATTTTAGTTGTTAGGCTCTGGCAAAAGGCATAGTGAGGGAATTGAATGGGAGGGAATCCAATACTGTGGATTGGTCGAGAATTTGGGAAGAGAGTTAATCAATGGAAGGAGCTTCGCAGGGAGAACTCCAAAATTTTGCAACAATTACAGAGTCTGGGTCCAAAAACATAAAGAAATATTATACAGAGAATGCTGTCTGGAATGGCTGTGAAGAAAGAGAACCAAGGAATTAGGAGCTGAGGTCACATGCTACTGGAAGATAATTTTCAGATCTGAAAGTTCAGAGGAAAATTATTGAAAGTACACTAATTAGGGCTGAGTTGACAAAATGGCAAGTATATCTGGAGGGCTATACTAACCATGAGATTGACCCAAGACAATCTTGAAGCTAATATCAGTGTGTTCTGGCAGGAAGTTAATTTCTTGTCAACAAAATAATACGAACAAGGAGAGAAACAAACAATAAGCCCAACTCAACATACTGGAAGAAATATAATAAATTAATGAAATTTTATCATCTGTGCATCCTATGTACAGAAATAATATTAAAATTTTAAGGAAATTCAACAGAAATTTATGATCTAACCAAGGGAAAACATTAAGTAATTGGATTTTAATGGTAGAAATAGTGAGGAAAGTGTTTTTCCCTACATATTAAAGATAACAAAAGAACACTCTTAAATATATGAAAGATAAATGTACATTGGACAGTAAACATTGAGGAAATATTTAATATTCTTCCATATTTTTAAGAGATATTAAATGGCTTAACTTCAATTGATAATGACATTTGTGGTTTGAATACATATAATGGAGACATGCATGTAATAGTGTGTAACATTTGAAAAAGAATGAGGTCTTAATAACATTTATGAGCTTATAAAATGTTAACTCAGGGTACATGAGGGTGCATTTAGATTTCATAATTTGACCAATTAAAAAAAACAGGAATGACTGCCAATGTGATAGGCTGTCAATTAATGTACTATGAATAAAAAGTAATAGAGAAGAAATGAAAGAAAAATAACCATGAAATGTGACAAGAATATAAAAGGATCAAGTTTAAAGATGAAGAGCCAAACCAATAATTATTTGTACTGAGAAATGCCAAAACGTGAATTACAAGAAAGGGAAGTTTTTTGAACTGAAAAATACTATTGAACTGACAGGTTTAAAAAGTTATACCTCAGAATCTAGCCAACCATGAAGTAAAATGACTTTAATTCCAGTAAGTGAAAGGCAGAGGCAGATGGATCTCCGTGCTTTTGAGGCCAGTCTTCTCTACATAGTGAATACCAAGTCAGCCAGTAATTCATAGTGAGTAATTCATAATGTTTTAAAATAAAATCTCAGAAATCATCAAATGTTAAGGATTACATGCATATATATAGAAATGTATAACTTACAATTTTATATTACTGCGGAATGTAAAACAGTTAAACAGTTAAAACATTTTTACATTAAATGATAGTAAAGAGAAAAATTGGGAGTACATAAATAAATCACTGAATAGAGGAATAATAATACAAAAATAAAATTTCCCAGAAAAGAAAATGGAAAAATAAAGAACTTAAATAGAGTATGCTGTGTTAATTATCAATCACATCACAAAAATGTTTCTTAGAAAATAATATAGAATGTAATAACAAACAAACTGGTACCAGGAGCCTAGCCAACTACCCAGGACAAACTAAGGCATGAAATTGGAGGAGAATCTGCAACCACCACTCTAGTAAACTAATATAATCTCTAACGACATTTTAAACATTTGTTCTTATGCCCACAGATAAGTTTGGTCCTCACCCCTCATCAAGGAAACTTCTTGCCACAGACAGAGACAATGGAACATTGTCCCTAAATGGAGAATTACAGAGTACAGTGCCAGTGGATACATCTATAAACTACTCCCACATCTAAGGCTCAAGGAACAGTGAGATAGAGAGAAGGTGAAAAGACTATAAGGGAAAAAGTTCAGGGGGTTTGCTGTGAGATTATATCACCTAGCAAAGTCAGAAGCTACACACATAAAGTCTCACCAACATGGCTGACCAAACATGAAAAAAGCTGGAAAAAAAAAAATTAAAAGCAGAGCCAAGATGGCGACGAGCACACACAGTTTCTGAGCAGTGGAATACCTGAACTTCTGAGTTGGTGAATGGGAGGACCTCTAACCCAGGAAGACAACAGTGGAGCTTTCTAGACGACAGGGAACATCACAGGAGGTGAAAACTTTGGTCTCAGAACACCCGGGGACTTGTTTGGGGAAGGAGAGAAACGATCCTTTGATCTCACGGCACTCCCCTCCCCTAGACCTCCCTCCACCTACCTCGACACAGTGGCACAGCTGACTGGTCTTTCTCAGAGCAGACCTAACTGCCTGAGGTATACAGCCGCTGGGGCAGAGCTCCAAGCCCTTTAGCAGCAGGCAAAGATCAGCAGTACTTGTCCCGGAGTCCCAGATCGGCGCGGAGGCTGCACCATCCTCCCAGGGCCAGAGTCTGCTGAACGCCATACTAGCTCTCCAGGATCACCATCAGTGACGGTACGGCCCGCCCAATCCCACAGTGACAGAGAATACGCTATATATTCACCAAAACCAGGCAGAAATGCCATACAACCTAGATACACCAGGTGCTGGGCCTCCCAAGCTTGGAGACCACAGTGAAGAGACCCCAGGACTTCCCAGAAAGCATCTGGACTAGCGGCCCAGTCACCAGTTACAGTGGGACTTGGCGGCTGGGCAGCACTGAGCTGGCGGGGCACAACAGCCCTCCAGTTTATGACTAACCAGGGCCTAACCAGAAAACAGAGTGCCTGGTTACGCCAATCACTATTGATGGGACCACCCTGAAATCTCCAGCAGCAGCAAGACCTCAGAACCTGGTAGTGACAGCAGCACAGAACTGGCGGGGCACATCAAGGAAGCAGGGCCAAACCAGAGAGCAGAGAGGCCGGATTCCACTATCTCTGCCAAGTGACCTGCATGTAAGTGAGTGCACCCTGGAGAATCTGCAGATCCCCAGACCCTGGGTTTTCTAAAACAGAAGCCAGGCATCGAACCCCCTCCCACCCACATACCCACTTTGGGAAACAGAGGGGCACTAGGGACATTGAAGTTCCTGCTCTGTGGGTCTAATTGAGGAGTTAAGGCAGTTAATGCCAGAAATTGCGCTGCGATCATCACTAGCGCCTGCGACATATGCAG
>REGO01000916.1:318346-385981 GCA_010120015.1 Rhombomys opimus
TGAGGGGAACAAGGACTATTTCTAACAGGAACTCAATGAAGATACCTGATAAAACAGGATCAGATGAATGGGGGGAGGGCCCCCCCGTCAGTGGACTTGGAAAGGGGCACAGTGGTGATGAGTGAGGGAGGGAGGGACTGGGAGGGAATGAGGGTTCGGGGCATGGCTGGGATACAGAATTAATAAAATGTAACTGATAAAAATAAAAAAAATAAAGTTTCATAACCTCACACATATATGCTTATTTTTCTATTTTGCCATGTGCACTTAAAATCCTCACATTATTTTATATTTTCTTTTCTATCATGTAGACTTAACATCCACCTTTTTAATTTTATATTGGCAACAATATGGTTCAGGGATTATAAATCCCAAACTGAGGCTACGGAATTATCAAGATGTGATATGGACAAGAATCTGCCTTTTGAGTGTAGAGGACACCGTGTTATTTATAAGATACGGAGTAAAACAGAGCAAGATGGATCAGACTGTTTTTTCTGATGACAACATTATTTCTCAGTTTTCTACTTATACACAAAAGCATTCAGTAGTCGTCAATACCGTGTTCTTCTCAACAATGGGTGTAGTTTGCATTAGGACCTGACCTGAATTGTAACATTTTTTTTTCCATCTCCTTGAATGTAGAAGTACTATGCATGACAATGCTTTTGGCCATTCACTTTTATTAAGTCACGATTTATATGGTCTATGTTCTTATGTATTGCTTGTAAATGAAAACACTCAGCATTTGCAAGTATTATTTTTATGACTGGCCTCAAACTGAATCGGTGACCAATGTGGAAGAATAATCAGACTAATACTCTAATGAATAAAATGCCACCAACATGTTCATACTAAAAAAAAAAAAAAGTAGATATTCTGAAGAAGGTGAGGGAAAGCTCAGGAGGCCTCAACCCTACACCAAGCTGCCAAGGAATGCTAGAGTCAAGAGATAGAGTCTTCTTCAGGAAAGAACACAGCAAGTTGGTTATCAAATACATGTTTCAGTCTTGAAAAGTTAGAGGTAATATTATTGAGAATGAGTGAGTTATATTTAGGAATCTATATCAATATACATAAATATGTATGCATAGAACAGCAGTGAATGAAAAACGAGGCTATGATTTTGAAAGAAAGCAAGGGGGTATATGAGGGACATTTTGGAGAGCATAAAGAGAAGGGAGAAATGCAGTTAAATAAAATATTAATAAAAGTAAAAAGAAAGAGAACAGTCTGAGCAAGCCATGAGAGGAATGTTCTTTCATGGTTTCTGCTTCAGGAAAAAATTTTAAAAAGAACAACAAAAAATAAAACCAATATAATCCATATATACACGTAGGATAATACACACAATCTGAATCTTTTTCTGATTATATGATGCCTCATAAACTCATAAAGGAAAAACAACATTATTTTAAGAAGTAAAATAGAGTCATGAAAGTGCCAAACAAAAATACTTTACTCCAAATATACAATTTTGCTACAATAAATAACCCAGAAAGGATTAAGTTGTGTTATAACCTGTCTCCTGCATGTCAGTGAAAATAATGGATAGCCAAGTTAAAGCAAATAGCAAATTAGTCAAAATTATATTTCATTCTAAAATTGAAAGAGCATGCTTTCATGGTCATTTCATTATCGATTACATTGTTTTAGTAAATTAAACAACATTAGAGACTAATTTTAGGCCTAAGTGCTATAATTCAAATTGCTTAATAATCTTGTAGGTTGGACAAAAAAAATAATTCTCTTAAATGAATAAACTTTTAGGTTGAATAAAGTCAGTTCTACAGGTTTATAAACATTACATTTTTTTTCTAAGATTATACCTAGAACTTTTCTGAAAAAAAAAAAAGACAAAATAAAAACAAAACAAAAACACCTTCTAGTCCCAAAGGGTACATCCATAAAACACTCCTGCATCTAATGGTCAGGGAACATTATGTGAAGAGGGTTGTAATAGCCAGAAGATCCGGTAGTTTTCTGTGAAGTTGATTCTCCTGGTAATGTCAGAAACTATGAGCATCATGTCTCACGAACATTACTTCTCACACAAGAGCTAAACACGGGCACCATCAATGGTCAGGTCAAAGTGTACTGGAAAAGCCCAAAGGCCTCAGCGCTACAGAAAGACCCCCAGGTACACAAGGAATGTTGAGAAGGAAAGAAACGGTCTTTCTTGGAAAGAGCACACCACTTGGTTACCCAGTACGAAATTGTCAACCTTGAAAAATATGCATAAAAGTAACACCATGCAGATCGAACAGGTTACATTTTGGGATTTATATTCATATACATGTAAGTATGCAATAAAAATTCATGAAAGAAACCATGAATTTGAAAAACAGCAAGTGAGAGGACTGAGAGGGAAAAAAGAAATGGGAGAAATATTGAAATTATATAAATAATATTTTTAAATTTATGATACAAATATTCTACTATATTTTCAAGAATGGTTTTACTCAAGATTAATGACAAATAAATTATAAGTTACATATTAATGCTATGGTAATTTAATTTTAGAAAGAAATTGTGTGTTACAAATTTTGCTATGTGCCATAATCATGACAATTCATTTTTCTTGTGAGGCTTTATATTTATTCCTTATTGAAGGTAGCCAAAACATTTAATAAATGTTCATTCACTTGGTGTAGAATTTTAAATTTTGAGTTAATTTTTACTGTATTAATAGAAGACTGAAGCTATTCAATTTTAATATTGAAACAAACACAATTGTCATTATTTACAGATAGAAACTATTTTATAGCACAACAATACTGTCTGAAACAGAAAATAAAATAAAATCAAGATCTACAAGTTTGTTGACGGGTATGGAGTTTTATAGTTGATGACAATTTGGGAATGCTATGCTATGTTACTATATATAAAATCTTAATATTTAGCAGAGCGAGTACTGAGACATGCACAATATAGTGTATTATAAGAATGCATCCTAGTTTGAGATGCCTTCTATGTAAAGATTATAGAGAAAATTCAGTGGGCCCAAATCTTAATTTGACTGGTGTTTATTTTAAAGTAGCATTCAGCCGGAATATGGAATATGGAACTTCATACAGCAATCAATGTCAACACCTACTTTAGCAATATGACTTTTAGAAGAATATAATTTCACAAATTCAGAAATTTTTAGTATTACCAAGAAAAATGTCTTGTAAACCATAGGCCACATATACCATATGTGTTATGATTACAAACCCAGTGCTCCTAATATTTGTATTGTTTATTTTAGAAGAGCAGTAAAGATTTAGCATCCCCAATAGATGCGTTTCAAAACCATCAAATCACATTCTAAGTCTCTTTAAAAAAACATGCTAACAAAATAGAGATTCCATCTATTTTTAAATTGAAGAATAAAACTTATTTTACTAAGTTGAATTCACAAATGTACACATATACTTTAAAAAATTTAAAAAGTAAATTTCTGTTTCTAGTGCTATCAGACAGAATACAGGTATTTACATAAAAGAAACGGTGATTGTTTCTTGAGTCCTAGCTCATGCTGAAATCGAGAGTTTTAGATACACCACTTAAAATTTCTGTCTGGCAACTCGTCTGCAAATAGCAATTATATTATCTATGCTTTTCTTTCTAAAAGCTCTAATGGACCAAAAATAAAAGTTTGCTTTAACAAAAACAGGAGGAAAATTATTTGTAGTAAAGTATTTCAATGAATAAATGAGGAAAAGTATGAAGATTAAATTGGGGTTGACGGATGTCTGCTTAAGACAGAAACTTTATTAGAAACAAACCTCACAAAAAATGACCATGTGGAGGCTGAATACTTCTTATTGTCTTTTTGGAAAGTTTCAAATTATTCAGACTTGCCTAAAAAAAAAATCACTAATTCCCTTTGGGGAAATTCAGCTGTACTTTTATCATCAAGAAATATTATGTCATTACACTGATTAAAAAAAAATAAAAGTAGGATCTCTTAATGATACCAAAAGAGCAATATAATAATAAAACAAAATTTAATAATGTGGTCAATGTAAGATGTATATAGGCAAAAAACCCAGTAATACCAACATATGAAAACACTCAAAGCAATTATTTGTAAGTTTATTTGGAATTTTAGTGAGAACTTGACTCCTCTGAAGAAAAAGCCTATTTGAATTACAAAATAATGCTTCACAATTAATATAGTTTTGATGCCTTCCATGATATTTATTCCAAATATTAAGGAAACTGATATGCATCAACTTGCTTGAAATCTAATATGTGAAAAGCAACATATGAATATTTACTAATGACTGAAATTTGTTCAAAATGAGAGCAGAGATGAATTTTCAGTCTTGATGCTCGACTGGTTGAAAGCAGCTTTTCACTAGTTCCCTTGAAGATAGCATCTATTCTCTGCTTCAAGGAACACTACATCCTTGCTTTCTTTTCATCTTGCTTGCATTTCTTCTTAATTGGCCCTTCTTTTATTTTTTTCCCAAGCCCTTCAACACCTCAAGTGACACTTTTTACATTTTCTATTTGCATTCATTTATGATTTCTGTTGAATGTTTAATAACCTATGCAATTATTTCTACTCTCATGTGTACATGAGTTTATATGAACATGAACATATAAATTCAATATTTATTTTTAAAATTCCTCTCTAACATAAAACCCAGAATCATTAAATTAACTGTTTATATATCAAACAAAAGAGCCCCCAAATAATTTCTTCATTTTCATCTGTTACAGGTTCTCAAATCTTCTCTACAAACAGTTGTGCTTATTACATTAAACATCTCTTTTATCATAAATATAATTTTCCACTAGATCAAGCTGTACTTTTAAACATGACTCTTTGTTAATTGATTTTATGACAAATTATTCACCGAAGGACCCAAAATGCACAGAGCATCCAGCATGAGTTTCTTTCTATAAATTTGAGAATAATTATTGGATTGAGCATCATGGTAAAGTTAATTTTAAGTTTTTGCTTCACATAATAACCACAAAACTGTAGTATTAAAGTATTAAGGGCTGTTAGGAACTTCATTTTGCACATGGTGAAATAGTTATGATTTCAAGGCATGAAGCTGAATCACAAACAGGAATTAGAACTCAGAGCTCTGAAGAATGCTCAAAGACGGATATCATAACCAAAAATGATCCACACAATAAGACAAAAAAATTATTTGATCTACTATATAAACAAAAATGTATAAGAATACTCCTAATATTAAAGACATGTTAGTGTGGAACAGGACAATTATTGATGATTCCTTAGACAAGCAACTAGAGGCAACTATTGGTTGCTGTGAGGTGAGCACCCTTGTTGATCAGCAAATGCAAAGTGGTTAGCAATGAAACGATATACACATAGGCAACAAAAACAGACTGACTCTCTCTCTCATATACATATGTGCATTCATGTAACAATATAATAAGAAAAGCAGATGTCAACTTGAGAGTGAAGTCATGGGAGGCGTTTGAAAAAGAGTATCTTGAAAGAATTGGGAGGGTGAAAAGAAAGGGGGATATGATATAATTCTACTTCAATTAAAACCATTATTTTAAAAAGTTTTTTAAAATACCAAATTATATTCACAAAACAAAAACAGAAAAACTATAATTTCTTCTATACATGCAGAAAGATTGAAGAGAAAACTGGGTGGAAAACTCACTCATCCAGCTAGTTGTAATAGTTAAGTGATTAAAGTCATTTACATAGCTAGTAAGGTTCATGAAATGATTACAAAGGGATTTGTAATACTGATAAGAAGATGGTAAGAAAAGTTTCTGAGCAATGCGCAGGAACTCCTGGGACACTGAGAGAAGGCACATTCCCAGCTGAGAAGACACCATAATATGAAGATGACGTTTTCATAAAATCAAGTGTAGCTATCATTATGTTCCCAGCAGGAATTTTAATGAAATTTGATGGTTGATGAGTATGTTCATACAGAAGAAAAATAATGCATAATTGGCAAAATGTTTTCTAGCCACAGATAATGAACAACCATGTCTGCTAGTTGTAAGTACATCTCTTAAATCTGTAGTGTGGATCTTCATAAATAGCTCAACAGAAGAGAATCATGAGGAAGGAAATAAAGTATCAATGACAGAAATGAAGTATTTGGATTATGGTGTTGAGATTCATTTGCGGTTCATAAAAAGGGAGGTTTAGATGGAATGAAGAACAAAGGAAGGGAAGAAAGTATTACAAGGGGGAAGAGTAAAACGAGAGAGAGAAGGAAGACAAATCCACTTAAGACTGTACACTGAAACTCAACAAAGTTCCAAATCTCTCTCATACACCACTTAACAAGTTAAGCCAGATGAATTTTTAACATTTTCAGAAGTTTGTGTATTCACGATAGGTCTAATAACCAGAATCTGCATGGTGAAAAAGGGATAGGAAGCAAAGGCTCCTGAGATAATTTGTATATTGCTTTCTGAGTGTTACACAGGCTAAATTCTTGAAAAATGTACAGCCATTAGGAACCACAGAATAACTTCATCCATGTCCTGGATGAAGAGAGTCAGGGACTCATCAGAGCCTCAGAAGACAGAGCACACTAGTCTTAATTTGTTTCTGCTCAGTCACTGTAGCCCAATTTAAAAACAGCTTGTTTTGTTTCACTTTAAATTTAACCCTTCAGAATATTCAAATAGTAAGTGCTAAATGTTTTGTTTTAAAGATTTATTATTTTTACAGTATCCTGCCTGCAAGCCAGTGGAGCTCATCAGATCTCATTATAGACAGTTGTGAGCCACCATGTGGTTTCTGGGAATTGAACTAAGGACCTTCTGGAGAACAGCCAGTGCTTGCTCTTAACTGCTGAGCCATCTCTCAAGCTCTAAATGATTTGTTTTAACATTTATTACCAATCCAAAATTTACCTAAATTTTATGTAGTTAATAATACCATAGAACAATTATACTAAAGCAAATTTTAATATCAAAAAGATTACTGACTTATTAAAAATCACTGCATACTCACACACGCACATAAAAATTATTGAAAGCAAGGGCAAAATTCACATGTCAAAAGCAATTTTCCAGAGGAGAAGAGGTGATCTGGATGACAACTACTGCTAGAAAAATAGTATAAAGCATTTAAACAAGCAGAGATATGGTGATATAAGGGTGATTGCTTCCTCTAAACGGAGGAACATCATTGTGTTTTCAACAGCTTATAGCAGCAGTCAATGCTAAGATTAACTAGACAAATATTCAGAAATATAAAAAAAGGAAAATATCATTATTGATATTCCCAGAAAAACACCAAAGTCAGCAATCAGACAGGCTAGATATTTCAGTAATTAACACACAAGCAAATTAACTAACAATGACTTAGAATAAGCAAGGAGTCATCAGAATACTGAATGCCTATGCGATTGTCTACAGCAAAGAAAAAAAAAACTAGTGAAGGCTGTGCTGCCATCTATGAACAGAATCAAGGTCCGAGTGTCCAGGGAGTAAAGCAGCCAAGCAGAGGGTAAATATTATTGACTATGACAAAGTTAAATGGTATCGTTATAAAAGAACTGTGAGTGGGGAGGGAGAACAGATTTGAGAGGAGGCAATCATCCCAGTTTACACTGCAGGGAGCTAACAAATGCTGTGAGACATTAATCATGAGGCTAATGCATCCAGATTCTTAATCATCTTCATAATCATTAATTCTTTTTTTTTTATCTTTTTTTTTCTTTTTTTTTATTACATTTTATTAAATCTGTATCCCAGCCGTGCCCCGAACCCTCATTCCCTCCCAGTCCCTCCCTCCCTCCCTCAATGAAATCTATACACCTAAAAAAGATAACCAAGAGAGCGGACATGGGGTAAGAGGATCAATCCTCGTTTAGAAAGACAGATGGGATGTGCATTGAACGCATGACAGGGGTCTACTGAGCGCATCTGAAAGCCTCTAACTAGCAGTGTTTTCAAAGCAAAGACTCATGACCAAACCTTTGGCAGAGTACAGGGAATCATAAGGAAGAAGGGGAGTTAGTCATAATCATTAATTCTTAACCATAAAGGCAGGTTTCAAAATGCTATTATACAAAAGCTATATCTGAGATAGCAATTTTTCAATTGACTTTGTATTTTTCTGTTAAATGCCATATGCATGACTGTTTTTACATATATGTTTTCTTTATCATTTCATTTTTTGCAGAAATGTAATTATGGCATGTTGATGATGATGATTAGATGTTAGAGTGTTCTTACGTTTTTTTTTTTCAATGTAAAGATACTGGAATGATTTATATTTGAAATTTGAATTAAACAAACCAACAAAATCAAGAATATCAAAGAGCCAACCACTGAGTTCATGTCAGAGACAGTCCCTGTTCCCATTACTAGGGAATTCATTTGGATACTAAGCTGCCATGGGTTACATCTGTGCAGAGGGTCTAGGTTACATCTGAGCAGGGGGTACATGAATTGTCCTTGGTTGGAGTATCAGTCTCAGAAAAGACCCCTGTGCCCATATATTTTGGTACTGTTCCTCTCCATGTGGAGCTCCTGTCCTTTCCAGGTTTTTGGAAGACAATGCAGGCAGTCCTGAAGAGACCTGATAAGCTAGGGTCAGATGGAATGGGAGGAAGACCTCCCCCATCAGTGGACTTGGAGAGGGGCATGGGAAGAGATGAGGGAAGAAGAGTGGGTTTGGGAGGGAATGAGAGAGAGAGCTACAGCTGGGATACAAAGTGAATAAACTGTAATAAATATAAAAAATAAAAAATTCTAAAACAAAAAAATACCAAGTGTTCCCCATATTAAACATTTATCCAAAACCATCATAATAATAGTGATGATAATGATAACTTAATTATGAAATTTTTCTGATATTATTGATATAAATTGATATGTATAGGGGTGAGTGAATCTGCATAAGGGGAAATTTCCCGTGGCCCATCAAGGAGACAGAGAGGAAAGTTAGCACGCTTCCAAACAGTTGTAAAGTCACTTACTATTACAGCCTTTTCCATGGCTTCATGTATGAGCTCTAGAAGGACTCCACCACACAAAGCTTAGAACTAATAACAATGACACACTGTGTTAGAATTACAGCATGGACCCATGTGCATGGACTTAAGAGCCTTGCTCAGACTCTTCACTCAGAAGTCAAATGACTCAAGGCTTTGTTGCCTTCCTGTCCCTATACTGGAGTTGGAATTACCTGATGGCAGCTGCTTGGGAATAATTATTAGCCTGCCATAATACATAGTTCTGAGATTCTTGTCAAATGAGATAGCAATTTAAGTAAATATTATCAACTAGGAAAAAAAAAAGAATTATGAGGTATAACGTTGTAGTTCCGTTAGCCTCAGATTGTTACAGGCTCAATAAAATGACATGATAAAAATATTATTGATTGACTATCCCAGTAGCATCCTGCATATCAATTACATAAAAATAAAATTATCCTAATTCCCTGGTATTCAAAGATTTTGTTCTAATATTAGATAGGCCAAATGCCTTGAAGATATGTGTGGAATATTAACCGGTATCTTTTTCTTTAGTTACCCTAATTATACAGAGCTTGTTCTTTTCCTACCTGGAGAAAATTATGCATTTAACTTTACAAACTGTTTAATATTGCTCAGGATTGTTCATATGCAATAATTTGTAAAAAGGCATTGAATTCTGGCTATGTTCAGGATAGAATATGTGGTATGTAGTTTTTTATTTAAAAACTTTTCTTTTATAATTTATTCACTTTATATCCACATTGTACTTCCCTCCCTTGTCTCTTCCTGTTCCCATCCTGATTTCAAGCTGTTCTATAGAGCAACCATAGTAAAAACTGCATGGTACTGGCATAAAAACAGATTGGTGGTTAAATGGAATCGAAATGAACCCCAGAAATAAACTCACACACCTACTGCCACCCCATTTTTGATAAAGAAGCTAAAACCTTACAATGGAAAAAAGATAGCATCTTCAACAAACAGTGCTGATCTAACTGAAAGTCTGCATGTAGAAAAATGCAAATAGATCCATATTTATCACCCTGCACAAAACTAAAGTCCAAGTGGATAAAACACCTTAACATAAAACCAGACAGACTAAATCTGTTAGAAGAAAAAGTGGGGAAGAGCCTTGAACTCACTGGCACAGAAGACAACTTCCTGAACAGAACACCAACAGCTCAGGCTATAAGATCAACAATTAATAAATAGGACCTTGTGAAACTGAAAAGTTTCTGTAAAGCAAAGCACTGTCTTTAGAACAAAACGACAGCCTACAGACTGGGAAAAGATCTTCACCAACTTTACATCTGACAAAGGGCTAATATCCAAAATATATAAAGAACTTAAGTCATTAAACACCACAAAAGCAAATAACCCAATTAAAAATGGGGTACAGAGGTAAGCAGAGAATTCTCAACAGTAATATCAAATGGCTGAGAAGTACTTAAATGCTATCCTTAGTCATCAGGGAAATGCAAATCAAAACAACTCTGAGATTCACACCCATCAGAATGGCTAAGATCAAAATTTCCAGGCACAGCACATGCTGGCAAGGGTGTGGAGAATGGGTAAAATTTCTCCATTGCTGGTGGGAGTGCAAACTTGTACAGCCTCTCTGGAAAACAATCTGATGTTTTTGCAGAAAATTGAAACAGCTCTAACCCAAGACCCATCTATACTACTTATAGGCATATACCCGAAAAATGTTACACCACACAACTAGGACATTTGCTCAGCTATGTTCATAGCTGCTTTATTTGTAACAGCCAGAATCTGCAAACAACCTAGATGACCCTCAACTTAAGAATGAATAAAAACAAATGGTGATACATTTACACAGTGAAATACTATCCAGCTATGAAAAACAAGGAAATCAAGAAATTCTCAGGCAAATGGATGAATCTTGAAAAGATCATCCTGAGTGAGGTAACACCCAGAACCAGAAAGACACACATGATATATACTCACCAATAAGCATATATCAACCATATAATACAGGATAACCATATTAAAACCCACAGATCTAAAGAAGCTAAGTAACAAGGATGATCCTAGGGAGAATGCTTAATTCTCATTCAGAAGTGCAAATAGAATAGACACCAAAAACATTTGAAGAGAGGAATCAGGACAGGAGCCTACCATACATGTCCTGTACTGTGTATTTTTTAAATACATTGTTTTGTGGTCTACTAGGAAAGATTTGGTTTAAAAATATGAGTAAGATAGAATGGTGTCTTGATAATAGAAGAAAATACCTAAAGATGTTTGGTAGTGGGGCACGTACATTTGTTTGTATGTGAGCTCATGTGTGTGTGTGTGTGTGTTTGTCTGACTGCCTGTGTGTGTGTGTTTGTGAGGGAGGTAGCAGCTGGGGGCTAGTGAGGATGAGACTCGTTTCCTGGAAAATTAAACCCAGTCCACGTGTTAGGTAACACAATGTGTTTGTAGATAACTGCACTTTCTACCCAGAAGGAGTCTTGCTTTTACATGTAAGATTAAATTCATTGACAACTATATAACCTGACTAGCATGGGATTCATCATGGAACCAAGCTTGGCCTCAAACCCATGGCAACAATCTTGCATCTGCCTTCTAAGTGCTAGGATTACATACATGAGCCACAATGTCCTGCTACCAGAAAGTGATCTTAAATACTATCTGCTGGCTAGATATAAAGAAGAGGGGGTTACAACTGGGATACAAAGTGAATAGACTGTAAATAGTAATTAATAATAATAATAAAGAAAAACAGAGACAGAGGCATCAGGCTAGAGTTGGTAAGAAGGAAGTTCTGCTTTTCTTAGGAGAAGTGGAGGGCAGAAGGGGGAAGAAGGTGGGAGCATGGAAACAGGAGGAGAGGTAGGTGTGGTACATTGAGGATGTAAAGTGAATATAAAATAAATAAATTATATGTATATACATGTGATATATATGAGGCAGGAGGCTGAAGTCAAGACAAGAAACATGCAAAAATCAAAATATTATGCTGCAACAGTTTTCAGCTAATTATGAAAATTTAAGGTGATTTTCTAACTTAATAGATTTCTTACTTGAATACTATAGGATTTTGGTAATTTTGTATAAATAGATATAAAAATATATGAGAAGATTGGTCTGACAAGGAGACTTAGAAGGTAAAGCAATTGCTGTCACAGTGAACCATTTGTGTTCTAGCCTCTCAGTCCCACATGGAGGAAGGAAACCTCTTCCTTCCACCTCAAGGCAACAAGAGTTCAGTAATCTATGCATGCATGCATGTGCACACACACACACACATGCACACACACACACGCACACACACTTACACGTACACACAGAGTAAACAAATAATAAATATTAAGTAAACAAAATTAAGAAATATATTAGGTGATACCTACATTCATATATCTCAAAATTTTTAATTAAAATTCAATTTCTCGTATTACTAGTGACTTGCATGTATCTTCTGAACCTAACAAATAAACATTTGAATATATTCCTACCCTTATCAACTTGAAAATTAAAGCTGAGGAAAAAAAATGTGTGCCTGGCTTCATTAATAGTGAAATAAATAAGCATTAAAGCCAGAACCAACAGCTATACCTACTCAAGGGGAAGTGAATTGAAATGTGAGGACAGATTATAAAATAGATATTTCCCTGAAGAGTAGGTGTGGTGAAAAATCTAAGCCTACACTTCCCATTATCTTTTTGTAGTATATGTACAGAGAAATCTTCCGAGGAGTCCGTCTACCTTGTATTCTGTTATCCGTCTATGTTATTTCTGGACACAGAAGTCATCATTTCCCAGACTGCACTTCTTTTGCAAATTACCAGCAGGCAAAATATAGAGACACACAGATGACCAGTTGCAAGAATGAGGATGTGAATGGCATGTTGGTGGTGGTGTGGGTGGATTGTAGCTCTTCAGCAGTATAGCAGACTTCAGAGATGCTTGTGATGCTGAGTTCAGGTAGAAAGATGTGACGTCCAACTGCCACCATCTCACACACTTAGGCTACAAAGTTGATGTACTCCATGCTATTTGAGCCAGAGATAAAAATCAATTCTCATCAGTGTTTTTCAGAGAATTTTGTTTTGTTATACTGTCAAAACTGCCCACCTCTGAAGATACATTTTACGCCTCTCACTGGCAGAGGTCTTCACTGCCTTTAGGCTGTGTTCCCAGACAGACAATACAAACCACCCTGGGTAACTTTACAGGCAAGCCACCTTTGCTGCCTCTGGACTAACAGTAGGTTGCATTTCCTTAAAAAGTTTCTGTGTCACACTTTTAGCTTTTGTCTAGGGTGAGTGGTTTTCTGATTTCCATATGCAATTTTCCTTTAATTCCACTAAACTATTTAATGGTGACCATCACAGGAGAAATTTGGAAAAAGAGTGCACAATGGAATGCCTTGATGTACATAAGCATTCTTGGTTCTAAAATATTAAAAAAATAGTTTTAAAAATTTAACCATGCAAGATCAGGTAGTCAACACATGTGCCTATTGTTTTATATCTGATTGAAATCTGGAAAATAATATTAAACAAAAATTGTGCTTTTGAAAGTGTACTCAATAAAATATAGTTGATATTCTGTATATTTCATACATTATACAAATTTATTGAGACAGATATCCTAATTATTAAAATTTTAAAATAAATCTTTTTTATTCTAACTTGATATTAGAGAAAAAAATCATAATGGAAATTATTTAAAATTTATTTTACTGTATAGCTCTCCTAATACATTATCTTGGTAACACTGAAGTATTTTAATCTAAAATAAGTTTTATTGGAGAGAATTCATTTCAGAAACTTTTAAATAATAATATTTTAATTCTAGCCCAGTAAACTCATTTCCATGGATACATATCAAAAACATTTTGATATATTGGAGATAAACTGATAATATAGACTAATTGCTACCTTCTAAGTAGCACTCTTAAATCAAAATGAGCAATCACTAAGCTACAGTCTTTTTTCTTTTAGCATGCTGCTAAGTGATAAAATATGTATAGTACAAATCCATTTATCCAGAAGATAAACACTTTGGCATTAGTTAAAATAATGTGTTTAATTTCTGCATTCAAACTTTTTGTTGTGTCTTGAAAATGCATTTTACATTTATGGGAAAAAGGTATGATACTTTGAATTGAAATAATTAATCTAGATGTGCTTCCTGTGAAATTCATTTAAAACTTATAAACCCCTCTTTTGCAAATGCTACCACGGCAGTAACTTTGAGTGATAGAAGAGAAATGCAATGCATAGACTAAAAGCAGCAGAGAGCTGCTTTTAAATGTTCTCTGATTTGCCAATTTGAAGCTAACCCTTTCTATTCTTCTTCAATTGAGTCTTTTAGTTTCTTCAAATAAGTCTTTAGGGTAAAGACATCAAATACAAAAGGAAGGAGATAAGGAGACTTGATGCTTCAGTGTCGAGTGAAAGCATAATCTCTAAATTATTTTAGAGTAAGCCAAAGCCATATCACATACCTTTCGGGAATGAATTTCTTTCACATACAATGGAAGTAGAAACTCAGATATACCTTCAAGTCGGATTCCCTTCTTGGTGACTCTCAGATTCCCCATACCATCCTACAAGCAACGAAATATAGTTCACTTTTAGGTTAATTAGAGAATGCGTATCTGGCCATAACTTACTTAGGGCTAAATTGAGAAAACACTGAGCTTAAACTGAGCTCAAATCCATGAAGAATTATGAAAAAACAAACAAACAAACAAATAAAAAACAAAGCCAAAACCCTAAACCAAACCAAACCAAAACAAAACAAAACAAAACAAAACAAAACAAAAAGATTGAACCTACTGAAGAAAAGATCACCACGCTTTGCATGCAATAGAGGGCACTGTTTTGTAAGAAAAAAGAAGGGTCTAATAAAGAAAATGTGGGTCCTCTGAATCTCATAAGAATTTATTATTTATCTATTACTAAGTACCTCCTTCATACTCTTTATTAGAGGTGATAATGGCTACGTGACTATTAACAGAAGTTTGTGGCGTTCTAATGATATTGTTACAAGTATAAAGCTTATCCAACATTTCCATTTGTATAACAGTTTTAATCACTGATTAATAATTGGTGTTAGAAAACCTGGTTCATTCGAAGGAAAAAATGATGAGGAAACACATGTTCTAATGTCTCTGGGAAGATCAATACAGTTAAAAGTAATGTTGACAAGACAGAATTAAATCATGGCTTTACTGGGGATCTTAAAAAGAGGATCCCAAGTATGGTAACATAGTAAGAAACTGGCAATATATAAAACCTGAAAATGAGTTTAAACAGGAAGTTACTGTGGAGGAAGGACAATGGCCGTTATAGTGACATTTGATTCTGGCTCAAGTGTGGGTTTTATAATTGCAGATATTTGGAGAGGAAACAGTAAGTGATACATGTTGTCAGCGACAGCATGATTGCTGAGCTAAATGTGCCATTCCTAAACGAAGTTATGAGGGAAGAAATGCAAAAGTTATTTAAACAGCTCACTGACTTGTGATGGTTTGTGTCATGTTTCAAGACAGCATATCTGGCAGAATTCTTGCACAGGGCTAAAAGGTGTTAAGAACACAGGACTGCTGTTGATAAGCATGAGTTGTGTGATGAAAGAAAAATGTACAGGCTTGGTGACTAATTTCATCTGATGACATAGAAAAAAATGTATTATTTACCACTTATTCCTGGCTTCAAAATTGTGAGCAAAAGTTGTTATTTTATACAGGATAATGGTGAAATTGTAGGCAAATGTCAGGAATAGCTTTGCATCATTTTGTACTTTATCAACTGGTACGTCAGCGGGAAATAAAATAAAAGGAGACACCCAACTAAGGCATTTTAAAATCTATCATAGGGATAATTAAAGCAAAGAGAAACTGTTTGGATGCGGATATGTTCTGCAGATGGGGAATGGTTGTATATATATTCAGAGAACTGTGTATTTTACCTGTGTAAGTAGTGTCTGTGTAGTGTGTGCATATTGGTGTAAGCATATACATGTGTGCTGACACATGTGTGTTGGCATGGTGTACCTATGTACATATGAAGGTGAAGGCTGAGACTGGCATTTCTTGTCTTCCTCTGTAAGCCTATTTTATTTGTGGAGAGAAGATTCCTCTTCTCAGTCAAACTGAACCTCACAGAATCAGGCTAAATTAGAATTTGCCTCAAGCTACTCTGTCTGTTTGCAGATTGCTGGGATGAGAAGTTTTAATCATTATAAAAGGAGAATCAAGAGACTATTGTGATCTGAACTTCTATCTGTACAAGCAGAAAGGAAGCCAGTGAGATAATATCACATGGTGATTTTAGCAATGTTAAATACCCCCTGTGAAACACAGAGTAAGAAAGAATAAATTAGAGATAACAGACAGGGAAAGGAAAAGAAGAAGATATGTTATGGGGAGGAGGGAAGGAGGGATTTTTATAAAGTGATTATTAAGTGGTATACTTCAGTGTTCCCATAAGAAAAAGTTTCTCAATTAATTGGACTAAAAATTTTCAGGAAAAAAATTAATTCACTGAGACAAGTGAGAAAACAGAGGTGTCACACCTTGCATGGAAACCAACTAATCATAAATAACTCTATATGACAATTTAATTATCAATTAATATCATTATAATGATAAACAGTTATATTTATTATATAATTCTCATTTAACTGAGACAATTGACATTTTTACATTTTTAAAAGATAATCATAAGGATATGGCACTCTTAAGTAGTAAAAGAAAATGCTCCTAGAGAAAGTCTGTTTCCTCTTAAAAATGACAGTGACTTTTGTTTGCTTTATTTTTCTCATGGAGGAAAAAAAAGCAAACATCAAAGAAAGCTTTACAGTGAGAAGAAAAGCAAGCATAGTAAGGAGGGATTTTAATACAGTAATATGATAATATTCTGAGCAAGTTAAACCTGAGATTTGTGAAGAAAAGTTTATCATTAGAAAATGCAACTTTGTCGTTTAGTTGTTGAAGGTGAGTGGATTATATTTTCTAGACATAACGACGCTTAAGAAGTCACTAAAACTGTTTGCAATGTTAAGAAGACAGGAAGAAGTCTTTGGAATCCAGGGAGATAAGATAACTAGAATACTAACATGATATGTGGCCTGAAAAAAAAATATCTTAAATCAGGGATTTTCTTAACTAAATCTCACAGTCAGTATCTATATATATTCTCAAATGTCTGCTGAGAAAGAAGCGTTCTGAAATGCTCTCACCATTTCTGTGGAAATATCAAATGTCCTTGTTACAACTTCTAAGGACAGAAAAATCAAATTCTTTCACAAATGTAATTTTATTCCATGTTCGTATTACAATTTCTCTTTTGTAATAATCATTACAATTTTAATAATGAAATGAGGATAAGAATACCGGATATGTAATAGTAAATATTATACCATTTATTATAGATGTATATTTAATTGTATAAAGTTTTCAATTTTAATTTTACTATGTTTTCTTCTGTTTGATATAAAATCATTATCCTAGACATTTAAATATATCCTAGACATTTAAATGAATATATCAGTTAGTTTACATCAAATGGAATTCCCCTGTGTGAGTGTGGAGAAATTCTCACAGTACTGTGTTGTTATTCTAGCTGGCTGTACCATGTAGCATTTATCCCACTTTGTATTTCTCTTGCCTGATATAAAAACTCAATAACAATTTCTCATATCATATACATGGTGTTATTAAATTAATACTTTCTACAATATGTCCATGTTCAGTATATTCTTGATCCTGTGATCATCATTCTTCTATTAAGTCCAATAGTATATATGAAATGCTAAGACAATCTGCATGCCCTTCTACCCTGTATCAGAAATTATTTTTACATTTCCTGTCAGTTTTCTGATTCATTTTCATTTTGAGCCTTTCAGGCCTGACAGGAAATAATGTACAAATTTTCTCCTAATGATGGCATTGCCAAATCTCAGAGTATGACAGAAGCTAACCTGCTGCTCTTCTAAGCTTCTATCTTAGTCTGTCACCTTTATGTAAACTCAACCCGTCTTTGTGCCTTAAATTTTCTTTCTTTTATCGTACATGTTTATTCTTCCCACTTCTAAATTGGAATGTATTCATTATACAGTGACGACTTTCATGAACATACCTCGGTTCACAAAAATATCAAGTAGTACAGCCATATTAATCTAATGTCATTTCCTCTTTGCCCACCTGCCTCCTGATGTTGTTAGTCTGTTTCCTGTGCCCAGATACTGCTAACACTTTCATGTCATGTATATATTCATATGTGAGAAAAAAATGCAATATTTGGCTTAAGTCTAGCTTTTGTGACTTAACATAATGAGCCACAATTGCACTCATTTTCATTCAAAGCCTTCATTATTCTTTAAGACAGAATAAAACTCTCTTATGTGTGTATGAGTCATCTGTTGTGTCCAGCCTGCTGTTAACAGATACTGAGAATAGTACAATAACTTCTACATTATACACATTACTGCAAAAAACATGGTTGTGAAGGTACCATGCGTTTAGCAGACTTAGATTACATTTGCGATAGTCCCAGGGATGTTAAAATTAGGTCATATGGAAGATCTATTCTAAGAAATCTCTATACTGATTTCTATGGTATCTGGACTAATTTGTATTCCTAATAACAGTGTATAACAGTTTCCTTTTCCTTCTATCTTTGTTATTATTTATAAGCATTATTAGTAATAATTTATTTTTTTCACTTAATTCTTATGTTTTTGAGATTACATAAATGTATAATTTCCTCATCCCTTTCTTCTTCCAATCTACAACTATTTCAAATTCATAACCCCTTTCTCTTTAATATATTTTATATATGCATATGTTGTATACATTTATTGGTATTTTGGGTATTTATTGGTTCTTTGGTATTTGGTGATTGCCATTTTGACAAGAGAATCCTAGAGTGTTAACACAGTTTTAATTAACAGATGGTTATTCTCAGATAATTATTGGCTATCTGTAGTTACTTATTTAATTAAAAGTACTTTTTTCATAAAATATATTTGTGTCATAGTTTCATATCCTTCATCTTCTTCCATATTCTCCCCATCACCAAACAACTCAATGTCTTCCTATTTTCTCTTTCTTTATAAAGCAAACAGGCATAAACATACATACATACATGCACACAGACACATATGTCCACACATACAAAACACACAGACATGCAAATCCACACAAAATACCCAAACCCAACCATATACAAAATTGGAAACCATAATATATAAGCACAAGACCAATAAGATAAAAATGCCCAAACAAAGCAATATAAGATACAAAAATACTTTTTAAAAAGTATAAAACAATACTATTTTTATTGTTGGTCATCTACTGTTGGGCATGGGATCTTGGGTGAGGATTTGTTGGAGAAAGCATTTTTTTTTCTTGCCAGAAATTGCAAATTGAAGATACTTTCTGGATTAGAGATGAAGGCTTGTGTCCTCCTCCCCTTTCAACACTGGGACTCATTTTGTTTAGGCCTGCTCTCTGCAATGTGCCACAATCTCCTGGATTTCTTATGTGCATCAGTCCTGTTGTATCTGAAAGACCATGTTTCCTTGCTGTCTTCCATTCCCACTGGCGCTTAAAATCTATCCTAATGCTCTTTCTCATAGATCTCTAAACCCTGAGAAGAAGACTTGATGAAGACATCCTGTTTAGGACTTAGTGTTCTAAACTCCCTCACACTCTGTGCATTGCCCACTTGTGGGTCTCTGCATGTGTTCGCATCTGCTTCAGGAGGAAAGATCTTTGATAGTGGCTGAACAAGACACTGATATATTGGTATACCAAATATCATTAAAAGTCTTTTTTATTTTTATTACAGTTTATTCACTTTGTATACCCCCTGTCATCCCTCCCTCTTCCTTTCCCAATCCCACCCTCCTTCCCCCTTCTCCACCCATGTCCCTCCCCAAGTCCGCTTATAAGGGGAGGTCCTCCTCTCCTTCCTTCTGATCATAGACTATCAAGTCTCATCAGGAATGACTGCATTGTCTTTCTCTGTGGGGTGGTAAGAATGCTCCCCCCTCAGGGAGAGATGACCAAAGAGCAGGCTAATCAGTTCATGTCAAAGACAGTCCCTGTTCCAATTACTATGGAACCCACTTGGACACTGAACTGCCATGGGCAATCTGTGCAGGGGTTCTAGGTTATCTTCATGAATGATCCTTGGTAGGAGTATCAGTCTCAGAAAAGATCCTTGTGCCCAGATTTTTTGGTTCTGTTGCTCACTTTGAAGAGCTCCTATCCTTTCCAGGTCTTATCTTCCCCTTCTTTCATAAGATTTCCTGCGCTCTGCCCAAAATTTGCTTATGAGTCTCAACATCTGCTCTGATACCCTGCAGGGTAGAGCCTGAGGCGCTCTGTGGCAGGCTCCTGTCATGTTCCCTCTGTTCTCCCTCCTTTGATGTCCATCCTCTTTGCTTTTCTGAATGGGGATTAAGCATCTTAGCCAGAGTTGTCCTTCTTGATTAGTTTCTTTAGGTGTAAAGATTTTTTTTGCATGTTTATGCTATATTATATATCTAATATCCACTTATGAGTGAGAATATATCCTGTGTGTCTTTCTGCTTCTCGAATACCTAACTCAGGATGATCTTTTCCATTTCCCACCATTTGCTGCAAATTTCATGATTTCCTTGTTTTTTTTTTTTATTGCTGAGTAATATTCCATTGTGTAAATGTACCACAATTTCTGTATCCATTCCTCAACTGAGGGACATTTGTGTTGTTTCCAGATTCTGCCTATTAAAAACAAAAACAAAAACAAACCAAAAAACTACTACACACATGGTTAAGCAAATGTCCAAGACTGCCTACAGATTGAGAAAAGATCTTCACCAACCCTATATCTGACAGAGGGATAATATCCAGAATATATAAAGAACTCAAGAAGTTAAACAGCAAGAAATCCAATTAAAAATGGCTACAGAGCTAAACAGAGAATTCTCTTTTTTTTCTATTCTGATAATTTTATTAGCTGCATGACACTGAATTATATCACACTGTAGCAAAGACTTATCTGATACAGTTGCTATTTCAGTTTCTGGAAGGAAAAAATAACACTTCTTAACACTGAATCATTTAAGTCAGATGATATGAAAACCAATAGGATATGATAGTGTTTGTCCCTAACCACTTAGTTATCTTTCTCAATAGAGGAATATTGAATGAGAGAGAAACACTTAAATGCTCAATGTCCTTAGTCATCAGGGAAATGCAAATCAAAACGACCCTGAGATTTCAGCTTACACCCATCGGAATGGCTAAGATCAAAATCTCAAGTGAAACACATGCTGGAGAGGTTGTGGAGAAAGGAGAACCCTCCTCCACTGCTGGTGGGAATGTATCTTTTCCAATCACTCTGGAAATCAATCTGGAGCTTTCTGTGTCAATTACGAATTGTGCTTCCTCAAGATCCAGCTATACCACTCCTAGGCATATATCCAAAATACGCTAAAGTACATAACAAAGAGTCTTTTTTCCCCCTTTGGCAATGTTTATTTAGCAGAAGTTTAGCATTTTGGATGGTTTCCCTCTGATTTATATTTTCATTAAGTCTACCTATATCTTCTTTCCTTTTACAATGTCACCGTCAGTTTTATTCGTGTCATCTCACCTTGCATACTCTTTTCAACAGTTAAGTTTACAAGTCAAAAGCTAAAAATTTTCCTGAATATTTAAATGCTAAAGTCCTTCTCTTAAAAAATACTATAAATAATTATACTTGCTAATTTAAAATTGCCATTACAAAAATTCATATTACTAGGATCAAACAATAAGTAATCTTTTATTTATTCATTTTATTTTAGTTTTCTTTAATGTATTATAAATGCATTGGTAGCTTTTCTAGATGCATATATGTGTATTATATTTTTGCCTGCCAACTACAGTGTTCAGAAGGTGTTGAATCCTCAGAAAATAAAGTCATGAATGGCTTTGAACTCAGATCCTCTGGAAGGGCAACCAGTGTTCTTAATTACTAAGCCATCTCTATAAAACCAAAAATCTTTAGGACAATAATTATGCGTCATTTTTAAAGGTCTTATTTCCATATGTTTTTATTTTTTAATAATAGGATTTGTTTTGTAAAGATATACTGTTTGTGGAATTTATAATTGGAGACTAAAATGTGTAATTGGAGGCTAAAAAGTGGATCACACATGTGATTATCAAAAGACAATATTTTGCGGAGAATTATTTATACCTAACATGAACATTGAAACTGTGTTAGGATTTCATAATAATTTACCCTGTTCACCACATCTTTAATGTCTTTGGCCATTCTGGATGAAGGAGAGGCTTATGGGGGGACACAAAATGAATCAAGTGTAATTAATAAAAGTTAAATAAAAAATCTAAAAAAATCATAAAAAAGGGTTACTTAAAGTCTAGGTATAGTGAAAATTTGACAAGTCATTAACAATGAAATGGTAACAGCATGACCAGTTTGTTGATAGGGTGCTTCAAATAATAAAAAGATACATTATTTACTGTTAACTCTTTAATTAAGAGTTGAAAGATCCAAAAAGGTACAATAAAATGAATTACAGACTTTAGACACTATTTTCTTTAAAATAAAACATTGTCTTTCGAATAACTAGCTTTATACATTTCATTACCAGACAGAAAGGGAATTAATTATGTCTTATGATTTTGAAATGCTAATGGTATCAGTCACTACAGCCTTGAAAAAAACCTTGAAAAGGATAAATAAAATAAGATCAGAGTTTAATTTGATACTTATTTGTGAAATATTAGGATACAATACATTCAATAAACTGAAAGAAAATTCATGAAAAAGCAAATATCATGTTATTAAATGAAAATAAAAATCACATTTGAACTTTTTGATATACATTCATTAATGTACAATATATTGACAAAATGCATTCAATTTCTAGTTCATAATTAAAGAAGAGATATTCTTTCAGAAGCATTGCTTTTTCTCACCTATTTTGGCTGATGTTATTTATACATTATAATGAGCTGTTTTGCTCCAAGCCCAAGAGGAAAAACAAACAAAAGTTGACAGCTGTTTCACTGCCCTGGTTTATTATGATGTTTTCTGTAAGCATGTCTTTTTTCCTTCAGTTTAATTGGCTTACTTATTTTTACACATAATTAAGAAATAAATACTATTTTTGTAGCAATTGATATGTATAGAAATTTGTCCTCTAGTTCCTTTGCATTCAAAAATTGTTAGATTGTTAATATTACAATGACCTCTCTCATGTAAACTATCATATTTTCTTTTCTAATAGTTGCTCATATTACACAAGCAATGTTAAATTATAAAAGAATATTTAAAAGGTATTTGTGTATTAAAACATGACAGTATGTATTGTAGTTAGTTCACACTCGTTAACTTTACTGGAATTCCTTCAAGTACATGAATTGTTTTTTAATATACAAGCATATTAAATATTAAAATATGTATTGGGCATAACTTCTGTGTTAGGGATATGGGCTGTTGTCTACTTTCTCACTCAGTGTTTGGACTGATCAGGCAAGACCTCTGTAGGCCCAGGGCATTCTGGCACACTTTCTGAGTTAATATGTGAATTGGTCTTACTGTATTTAATAGGTCTTGTTTCCTTGGTGTCTTCTAGCTCTCTGGCTCTTAAAATCTTTCTACCTCCTTTTCTTTACCCAGTTTGAGGAGAGGAAATTGATGACTGCTCTAAAATGAAAAATTTGTTTTCTCCAATGTATTCTCACAGGCTGTACAAACCACTTCTTTTAATTACAATTTATTCACTTTGTATCCCAACTGCGGCCCCCTCTCTCATCTCCTTCCAACCCCTCCCTCCCTCTTCTCCTCCCATGCCTCTCTTCAAGTCCACTGATAGGGGAGGTTCTCCTCCCCTTCCATCTGATCCTAATCTATCAGGCCTCCTCAGGACTGGCTGCACTGTCTTCCTCCATGTTCAGTAGTACAGGTCCTTTGTGTATATGTTATAGTTTCCAGGTTTTGTGTAAAGTAAATTTTTCTCCATATGTTAGTATTGTCTTAGAGGCATGCTGCTGAATAAGGACAGCCTTTCTAGCTTTTTGTTTGTTTGTTTGTTTGTTTGTTTGTTTTTTAACTCTGGCTGGTTGGTTCAACTCAGCTTTTCTGGCTCAAACTCCTCATCAAGCTGATTAATTTAATGTGCCTTTTCTCAGCAATTCACTGACTCATTCTGCTTGGCCTCAAATTAATTCTGGCAATTTATTATAATCTTCTGGATTTTTCTTATTCACTGACTTCAACTGCCTCTGCTGACCTCCTGACCTGCGCTGAACTGTACAAACTCACAAAAGAACTCAACTCCATTGCACTGGACTCACTGCAGTGACTTCTAGTTGTCTCCCATTTGACTGCCTTCTTTTTCCTGTCTAGTCCCATGAGAGCTGGGCTTATCCTTTCTTTGACCCAGTCTGTCAAATCTTTCTCTGATTTATCACTTTGTCTGCCCCTCAATTAGACGTTACTTTAAAACATGGTTGCTTCCTTCTACAAACTAATCTGATCTACATTGTTTGGGGTGAAAGGTGTGTACTAAGCTGTATCTGTATTCCAGCCATAGATATTAAAGGTGTGTGGCTTGTCTGCATTCCAGCTAGATCACATAGACTTATAAGGTCTTTGGATGTGATCAGAGGAGCCAGGAGGCTGGATTAAAATTCTACAGTTTTGTGAGATTTTTGTGTGTGTCTGCTTCTGTATGTGTTTCTTGAGCTTTTTCTTCACTTTTTCTTCTTTAATTTGCTTGTGTTTACTGTGTGGATGGTGATTTTTGTCTGTCCTGTACTAGTTTGCTTGTTTTTATTTTATGTAATTTTATACTATTATTATTGTTGTCGTTGTTATTTTAGATGCCTGTTTGTATCCAAATGAGGGAGAGAAAAACAAACAAGATTCTGATTTCGGTGGGTAGGGAAGTGAAGGATCTGAAAGGAGCTGGGGGAGTGAAAATCTTAATCAGAATATATTACATTAAAATCTATTTTCAAAAAATATTAAGCATTTTTTCTAAATATTCTTTGATACTCTCCTAAGTATTAGTAAATACTGAATATTTCATACTTTACTGAGAAATATAGTTGCTTAATAACAACATCATTTAAGAAATGAGTATTTGGTAGCAAGACAAGTCAAGTAGGCTCACAATCATGTAACATGGTGTAAAAATGATGTTTTCAACACATCCTATGAGATACAAATAAAGAACCAGGCAAAGTACTCAAAATTTGGCATATCCATGGCATTTGTATAAAATTAAATTATAAGTGAAACATTACATATATGAAAGTTTATATAATAATTCTGATCATGTCACAGCATGAATAGTTAGAATAAATAATATCATATCTTTACAAATTTGTTTAACAACAGGAAATCTCTAGATAAGTTTATTGGGAAAATATTTTTGTGATATGCTAATATGTATTATGTAATGCATTTTGTAACCCAAATAAAAGTTATGGTTAAGTTTACATCCTAGAAATGAGCAGTGGTTATGACAGAGACAGATCATAGAAGAATAAATTAGGTTAGATATGATGGTATAAAAATGAAATTTTTAGTGGTATATGGGGCATCTGTAAAGAGTATCTGGAATTTGACTTAATGGAAGTAAATTATTATGCTTTATCCCCTGAAAATTGTCATCGCCAAATGAGTGGTGGAGGGATTTCCACATGTTAATATTTTAATAAGTAGAGGCAGCCTAAGGGCTTCCTAGTATATGTGTGTCTCTTCCAACTGTGTTTAATAAAATGCCAGAATTATAGCCAGTGATAAGAAAGACCCATTTCGAACCAATTTTAGAAACCAATGCCTGATATATTCTCACTCGCAGATACATAATATACATTAGCATATTAAACACACTGTGGAATAAAGCAATGCATTTCTGTCTGTTCACATAGTTCCCCAGGCACTTTGTCCAACAGGGTCCCCATACAACCAACTCTTCAAGTAGATCAAATAACGTCCCTTTAATACCCTGTGGAAATTCTTGAGTAATCAATTTTATTTTACAAAGGATGTAGGCAATTCATCACAGGGCAGTGCTCTCAAGCAGAGAATCCCGGAAAGAGAAGATTGAAAGAATGCTTAGTTTCTACATCTCCAGAATTTTTTTTTTTCTGAGAAGATACATTCAGCTTTCCACCCGGATGTAGTTCAGTCATCCTCAGGCACTGAAATGGGCTGAAAATTACACAAATGTTGCCTGTTTCATGGGTGATTCTTCTTATTGTCAATAAGGCATCAGAGAGTGGTGTGGTCCTGCAGATGCTTCCAACTGTGCACTGTCTGTCTGTGCATCATTCTATTAGTATATGCACATGCTTGCACGTATTTCGATTATCATAATTTTTGTATACTTGCTGGCACCTAAACTCCCTTGTCTTATACACCTTAAGTTCTCACTCTATCTCTTGGTCCTGTTCCTCGACTTATAAATTAGGGGCAAAGCCTGAAGCAATAGTTACTCTAGAAAAGCACTCCTTGTACTAACATCTTGCTTCAGAATTCCTGTCTCCTGAAGAAACACTTTTAATTTCTGAAGCAATTATACGAAGCAGACAGACCATTTTCTTCATCTTCTTGGAATCATCAAAGCAAGGTTAAAGAGTGGGTATGCTGGTCCATGAGAAAAGTGTTGTCTTCTCCACTTCAGTTAGTCACTTTAAGACAGATAGAAATTGTAAGTTGCATCTAAGTACATGACTTTACACACCTGGATGATCATCTTTGTGATATCTGTGTTAACCAGTATCTCTTTTTCCTTTGACTATTTCACTTATAACCTATTAATATATTACCAACTGATTTACTAGCATGTATTTTTCCTTTGTTTTGGACCTGCTGCTTAAAACAATGGTCTGACAAGACAAAACTGATGTGGAAAGATTATATAGTTCTCCCAGCATACAAAAATTTTGGAACAAATTATTATTCATATACTCATGGATGATTCTAAAGAAATTAAAATGTGTTTTAGGAAAGAATTTTGTTCTTTCCAGTCTTCATATGAGCTGTTTAGGAGGATATTCTTAGTATTAATCTGAAGGTGGGGGAGGAGGAGGTGAAGGAGGACAGGGTTTGAGCAGTATAAGTATATAAAACTAGGTGCTGAAATTAAGGTTACTAATTAAGGAAAGTAACATTTCTGAGATGCCAATGAGCGCACAATAGGTGAGTAACATTAAAGAAAGGACAGGAGAGATATTGCATGATGGCAGAGATGCTATTCTCATTCTTCTCTGCATGTTAACC
Source organism: Rhombomys opimus (assembly GCA_010120015.1). Lineage (NCBI taxonomy): Eukaryota > Metazoa > Chordata > Mammalia > Rodentia > Muridae > Rhombomys > Rhombomys opimus. The sequence continues at coordinate 345,564 of REGO01000916.1, forward strand.
ACTGAGCCATAAACACTCTCTCCCTCTGCTCTTCTTTCTATACCGTATCTCTTTCTCCTCTTCTTTAATCTCCCCATTTTCCTATCCTCTGCTTCCTCATCCTTTATTTTTAGTTAGCTAGAACATTAGAATCCATTCCTACAGGTTGTTCTATAGACTCACACTATCTCCTGGTGACCTCCTTGTCTCCTGGCTAATATTTAAGCTCTTGCCACAGGCTCATTGCATAAACTTTCTCTAGATTTTGTTCTTCTTTCATTGGTTATCTCTCTCAGTTACTTGAAAATTGAGCTAAAGATATCACAGTTCCCACAAATCTCTTTAGAAGCTCCAGATCCTACAATTCCTTCAAGACCCTTTCTTGGGGCGATGACAGATGGTGTTCTTGTGTCAGTCTTTCCTTACATCTATCATCTGACTTTAAGCATATATATGCTCTTTTCATAGTCTTTGGTTCATCTCGATACCAATAAAAATATGTCCAATATCTCTGAATTTGAAATAGAAGCTCTCAAGTGCTCAATATCTACTCTCTCCTGCAATATCAAAATAGCATATTCCAGATATAAGATCACAGCTTTAGGTTATGCACAAAAACTAGCATATATCACTGGATAATATTCTGTACTTGGAATCTTCAAAATAAAGTTCTATCTACAGAGACATAGCCTATAGTGATATCCAACTTTATCATTCATAATTATAGCTTATTTAATGGACCTTTTTACAATTTTGATAGTATAAAATAAGTTTCATTAATTCATCCTAGTATAAAGCAAATCACATTTTACCAGTGTCCAAGCAGAAAATTAGCCATGGGTTTTCATATTAAGGAGCATGCTCTGATAAGTTATGAATAAATACAATAATTAATAACATTATGGTAATAGGGCTAATATTTTTGCAAACATTCCCATAACACAACCTCTCCTTATTTTCTTCAAAAATTTGGAGTTGGATTGGTGGTGAGATAGGGTGGCTCTGGAAAGACATGAGGCAGAATAATCCATGCTCAGAATATATTGTTTGAAAATTAATTCATTAAAAAAACACTAAATACATACACAAATTTAAATTTCAAAAAATTATTATGTAAGTATGTGTCTATGTGGGATTATGTGAACATGAGTTCAGGTACCCAAAGGGTCCAGAGACTCCCTTGGAGCTAGAGGTATAGGAAATTGTGAACTGCCTGACGAGTTCAGGGACCAAATTCAGGACCTTTGCAAGGGCATTACATGCCTCTAACTGCTGAGGAAATTCTCCAGCCTATTTCATTTAAATCAGACTCTTCCTATACATTTAATATATTTATACTGTACATCCCAGTTCATCCTCATTAAGTAGTTTATACATTCTGTTATTTGATGTCTCTGAGGAAAAGGATGATATATTACTTTTCTTTGATTTCTACCATGTATTAAAATATAATTTTTATATTAGTATTTTTAAAATGCTTTATATATGGTTGTGTGTGTCTGTACACACACACAGTATTCACTGCTCTTAAAGGAGACCAGAGTTTGGTTCTTCATGCCTACATGATACAGCTCACAACTGCAAATAACTGGAGCTGTAGTAAGTTACAACCTCTTCTTGCTTCTTAAGACACCTACACAAACATATCATGCACGTGAGATCATGCACACATGCACACACAGCACTGATAAATTAAAAATATATTAATAAAAAGAATTATAAAATTAGAATGCAGAGAGAAGCACAACTTTTAAAAGAATGATTGTCTAGCTATATTTTAGGTAATTGGACTGGAGAATTCGATACTATGATGGAGCAGCTGAGAGTGGCCGTTGTCACGGTAAATTCTACCAGAGTGGACGCAGGACTAGCCACAGGATTATCATCATGGATTGCTGCAGCCATGAATCATCTGAAGGAATGGGAGGGCATGGGAGCGTTAGCAGGCCTTCTGGTGTTGATATCCTTGGTTTGCCTGTGGTGTATATGCAAGATTAGAGTCTCACAACAGCGTAATGCAGCCATGATCATTCAGGCCTTTACAGCCATTGAAGCAGGACAGTCTCCCCAAGCATGGTTGGCTACCATAAAAAGCTAAAATGTTACGCTCAGGATGCGAGGCTAAGCACTGCACTCAGGGTCAGCTGCTTTCAGACCCAGAGAAGAGCATGTCTGATTGCATGCGGGTTGATGCCCCAGGTCCCGCCTCTGAGAAAAAGGTATCGGACGGGTCTGATGCTGTTTGGGTGGAAGACACCTAAATGAACATCCGTACAAAGTCCCAATTTATTTCTAATATCAGAGATCAGACCTCTACTCTTGCCTGATGCGTCTAAAACAAAAAGGGGGAACTGTAGAGAGCTTCGTAATGCCACGCCTTAAAGATGGAGCTGGTTTCCGCCTTCCACCTTCTTGATGGTGAGTGCTCTCTGTCACAAACAACTCCATATTTGGCTAATGCTGAGGGTCTGGCTTGCTTCCGTGTATGTGGACCTATCTGCATTGCCCACGTGGCACTCTGGGGTTGGCTACCCAGAGGCTATCTAAGCTGTGGGCTGGCTTTCGCCAGGGTCAGAGGATTGTTCAAGGTTCCTGAATAAACTGCATTGAGAAGAAAAAAAATAAATAAAAATAAAAAAAATAAAAAATGAAAGAAACTTTAAAGATAGAGTTTGCAACAAATGAAAATTGAAACCCTTACTATTAAAACAGAAAATGAAAAGTAGGATGACATACTTTTGAGAATAAAAGGACTTTGCAATCTGAAAGCAATATGCTTATTTATATAGAGAACCTAGTAAAGTACAAGTACATTGCTGAAATGAACAGTGACTTCATCTGTTTCTAGATAAAATAGTCTACAAATCACAATGAGATAACAACAAACCAGATAGAACCACTAAAACAACAAATGGAAAGCTGGAAAGTAAGTCATGTGTAGCACTTAATAGTCATACATCACTAATGGGCGTGCAATCTTACTGGTAAGTACATGTGTTTGCATAGTCACACACAGAAATAGATCTCTAATGTATAAAGAATTCTTCAAAGTCAATGAAGGCCAACATAGCAGGTTAGAACAAATGTTTCTGACAGGTACCCAGCATTCAGAACAAACAAAGCAAACTGGGAGTTACTATTTTGTATGCTAGTCATTAACATGAGAACATTTCAGTGAAATGTCAGAACCCAGTTTGGTGAGAATATGGGGCATCCACATTCTCATTTGTCAACACCTGGGAAGAATACCTGCAGCAGCTGGGGCAGAAAAGGGGAGACACTATAGCTTATAGGTCTACATATACAGAATTGTGTGCAGGCTAGTTTAATGCCAACCTAACACAATCTAGAGTCACATAATACATGTCGATAGTCCTGTCTCAGAATCCACAACCAACATATGTACAATCAGAGTTAGTTGTGGCATAAGTGATAGACTTTGCTATGAGTTCTATTTCAATATTTGTTCATGAGATATTAAAAATGCACATTAAAAATGCAGTGAATATAGGAGAAAGGAATGTGAGATAAATCTATACACAGCATACTAATTTTTTTGTAAACTTAAACAGTTCAGAAAATAAAAACACAGTAATGAAATATTCCATTAGTGTATTGTAATATTCTTGAGATTAAAAAATTAAATTGTAGGGGAATTTACTTAATCCTTTAATAGAAATTTAATCTTCTACAGTGATAAAGACATACCATTGAATCAGTATTTTACAATTTAGAGTCTGTGATTTAATAACATGCTGAGATTTAAAGATAGAGTGAAATACAAGAAATTATGAGTGAGAATTAGGATGCCAGTGACACTAGTTAAATGAATATGGTCATGATTTAAAATATTGGATTATACACTTCTTTTGGTGGGAAATATTTTAACTAGCTCTATGTCAAACATATGTAAGAAATAAATTGTAATTAATCTCAGAACAAAATATATTGTCATGTAAAATGATAGCCAGTAATACTAAAACTACAAGTATTTTAAATTGTACACTATTTTTAATGAATACATAAAAGTAAATCTCAAATTCACAAACATTAGCTACTTTTATGGTTAGTGACCAAAATAAAAAAAAAACAAACAAACAATAAGTTAATCTTCATCTCAGGCATATGCATCTACCCATCCGTATATAAGAATGTAAATTTTTGAAACTAAACATTTTAAGACCAAATATATCTGGGCACAGGGTCTTTTCTGAAACTGACATTCAACCAAGGACCATGTATGGATATAACCTAGAACCTCCGCTCAGATGTAGCCTGTGGTAGCTCAGTAACCAATTGGTTTCCCAAAGTGAGGGGAACAAGGACTATTTCTAACAGGAACTCAATGAAGATACCTGATAAAACAGGATCAGATGAATGGGGGGAGGTCCCCCCCTATCAGTGGACTTGGAAAGGGGCACAGTGGTGATGAGGGAGGGAGGGAGGGACTGGGAGGGAACGAGGGTTCGGGGCACGGCTGGGATACAGAATTAATAAAATGTAACTGATAAAAATAAAAAAAAAAGAAAAAAAATTTTGAAGCTAAACATTTATACTGCCTCCATTTTTTTCTAATCAGTCTAATAACATTCTGATTAAACATTATTGTTTACAACAATAGCATTTGGCTCTGTCTTTGTCGATAAGTTTTCCATTTAGTTTCTTTACTTTTCATAATAAATGCTTATCATAACACCTGCTCAGATATACAAATACAAATCTTCCTAATCAGTGAAACAGAATACTAGCCTGAACTATCTGCCAGAAGCTCTAGTTGGCTTTCAAAATTCTGCTGAGAAAGATTATATTATTCTGAAAAAAAAATGCAGTCTATGAGGAAAACTACTCATTTTTTTTTTAAGGAAGCCTACATTCTAGCATTTGATGAAGCCTGGCAGCAGAGAGGCTCCACATTGAGATAATGTGAATACAGCCACAGGCAATATTCCTGCACAGAGGAGCACTTCAGTCCTGTGGCAAAAGTTTTATTGCAGATTCCTATACTAGCCAGCTACATGGGTTCTATCTACTTTTAAATTTCTCATAAAATTTATATTGAGAATATCTGTTTGTTACACAATTCATTGTTCTCTGAATATGAGAAATTTTCTTAGCATTTAGTGATAGGATTCAAATATTGTACTCTCAAGAAAACTAGTGTAATTTTTTTCTTCTAATGCTAATAACTTCCTCTTTTTTCTTCCTCTTTTGGTTGACCATATTTAGGGTTTTGCTTCATCAGAAAATGACCATGGTTTTTATGGTAAATATTTTCTTCCACATAATTCGTTGTATACTGTGATGATCTAAGCACAAGCAGTTTATAAGCAAAACTTATAACTTATTTTATAAAAGAAGAAGAATATACATATTCAGCTACTACTTTAGGGGATGCAGTCTGACACGGCATTTTCAGTTCACTGCATCCATTAAGAGACATTAAACTTTAGACAGAAAATTACTTTTGGGAGCCATGGGAGGGAAGGTCAATGAAATAGCACATTTTCATTTCACAGTGCAGCAGTGAGGGTCACATTCTCGCCGTATTGGTCAGAAAATAATTTTCTCTATGGTACATTGTGGAAGATAGGACCATCCCAAACAAAATACCTCACTTAGTTTAGAAAGAATGTTGGGTAGTGCTTGAGATCATGCTATGTCAGATGTTCATGGTACTTTGTCAATAATGGCAAGGACTTAAAATTTTACCATAGAGCAGTGACATAAGCTATAGACAATATACTTTGTTACAAAATGACTGGAAGGTTAGTATAAGGCAATTAAAATGAAAAAGATTGGTGTTTAAAATTTGTTATACCATACATACTAATTCATAATAGAAATATTGCAAAGAGATATTTTTTACGTGAATGGAGAGGCTTTCCCAAAGTATCAGGAGTTACTATTGAAAATAATTTATTGACTATTTTACTCCTAGTAAAACCTATTGAATATCAGCTCTAGTTACTTTCCAGAGAAGATAATTTATGTTACTATTCCTTTTTGAAGCCATTTTACCTTACCTTTCTTTCAGATTCACTTTATACAATAAAGGGATTTAAATGTTTTTCCAAACTCTACAATTGTTTAATCATCATTAGTAGTCACACACTCTCAATAAATTAAAATTCTACAATCGAAGGCTTTTGTTTCCTAGACCGACTAAAATAATGATTTTGCTAAATAGCAAATATTATGTAGAGCTGATATCTCCTTTACAATAAGCATTTTGCCTTGATGTTTCAAATAGCTTAAAGGGAATGCAAAATATGTGGGTTTTTTGTTTTGTTTTGTTTTGTTTTGTTTATTGAACAGGAGAGAAGTTTTAAAATGGGAAAAAAAAGCAACCAGTTCTGTTGGGAAAAATTCTTTTATAAAACTTTATTACTCTCATTGCATTTTAAAGAGAACAAACTACTACAATTATGCTAAATGGACATAATATTCAACAAACTTCTAATGTCTTATCCTAACACCCACGTATTAGGGCATCTCTTAATCCTCATCAGAGAATCTTTTTCTTGAATAAATGGCTATCAACAGAGAGACTAGCACCTATTCAATGCGCAGAGCAGAAAATACTGAGAAGTGCTATTCCCTGTCAGAAACATCAGTAAAACACCCATCCTGCTAAGGCTCAGGATCATTAGGGAAGGGCGATTGAATGAGGCTATGAGCAAGAAGTGGTAGGTAAAGATAATAAAACAGTATCATCTGAACACAACATGGAAGTTTCATTATTAACAGAAGTTGTTCCAGCATGCAGAAGACTGTGAAAGCTTAAGCTAGATGAAATACCAGCATGCAGTAGAGGTGGACACAAGTATCAGGCTAGCCCAGGAGCTATTGGTAATTGATTATTGCTGGAAAAGAATAAACAATTTTTTAAAGGCAGTGACCACCGATAAGTGGAACAGGCTACAGAAAATAGGAAATAGGACCATACCCAAAATTATTTAGACAATGCAACTTTAATTCAGCGAAAAGAGCAGACAAGAAAATTTGGGATGGGGATGTGGATTTTTCGGAGATAGGGGGATGAGATGATTATGTGCAAAATAAACCATAAAACAGTTTCAACTCCAGCAAGGGAACTGTATAAGCTAACTACAGATATTGTTCCACCAAATCAAATCTACTGGTCTCACTCCAGCTCTGTAGAAGATCACCTGCTGAAGCCCTACTCCATCCCAGACCCATCTCCAATCAATCACACAGATATTCCCCTCCTAACACTCCTTACTTCACGCACTACCTTATTCCAGTCCCCGACTCTGGGCAGAGTGCTCTGGGAATGAACAAACCAATCTGGACAGGAAAACAGGTAGGAAAACTGAAGGTCTTCAAATTCCCCAATCTTACCCAGCTGCACAACAGAACACTTGCTGCATTCTCCATTCCACCCAGACCCCAACACTCTCTCAAATTTCAGTCAAAGGCATATCTTCTCCTCCAGACCTCCATCCCATGCCCAATGCTTTATCTCAGACCCATCTCCACCAGTCAACCCCTAGGCACCTAAAGGCCATTCTGAACAGGGAAACAGAAAGGCGAAATGAAGGTCTTCCAATAACACCCTGCCCCAAAGCTCCTAGACTCATCTACAGCTCAGCAGCAGATCACCTGCAGCCTCCCTAACCCCACCCCATACCCCTATTTCCAGTGAATTACACAGATCTCTCTGCCCTACATTCCCTCCTCCAACTCACTGCTCTATGCCAGACCAACTCCAGCAGATATACTCTGGGAACTCACTAGTCAAGCCTGACAAGGAAACAGGAACATTAACTTCCCCTCTCCTTCACCTCTGCCAGATCCATTCCCCAAGTTTCATCCTAAGCTCAACAGCAGAACACCTGCAGCAGCCTTCCTTCCTGCTCTGCTCCTCACCTGCTCCTTCCTCAGCTACTCCCAACTCCATTGAATCAAAGAGATACTCTCCTCTTACCCTTTCTTTCTACATTCATTATTGTATCTCAGACCCCAACTCCAGCAGAGACACTTTGGGAACTCAAGACGACTCTGACCAGGGAATCAAGTAGGCAAACAGTATTTCCTCAAATCTAATATCGCATTCTCATATGTAGTTCTGCAGCATAATGTCTACTACAGCTTTCCTGCCCCCTAAAGCACTATCTCCAGTCATTCAAACAGGCCTTCCCTTTTGATCTTTCTTCCACCTCCTCATTGCTTTGTCCTGGACCCCAACTCCAGCAGGCAGTCCCTGAGAAACCACAGTCTTCTTTTAGCAAGGAAACTGGTAGGCAAACTGTAGATCTTCACCTAACCTCCAAAACAGGCTCTCCAGTATCATTCGTAGCTATGCAACAGACCACCTGTTGCTGCCTCCTTTAGAAGCTCTGTCCCCATCTTTTGTAGACCACACACATATTCTTCTCCTAATCTTCTGCCCTCTCCTCATTTATTACCCAGGAACAAACTACATCAGGTATTCCTGGGAATACACTGGCCACTCTGACCTAGGAAATAGTTAGGCTAACTGCCAATATACACCTCTCCCTCCATTCTTATCAGTCTAATTAATTCCCAGTTTCATATCCAACTTTGTAGTAGAACTTCATCTGTGACCTGTCCCTACTCTCTGCCCCAATTCCCAAAGGACTAAGCAGATTCTGATATAATACTCTACTTTCCTCCCTCTGTGGACCTCTTCATCCTCCTCCAGTTCATCTCTGTCCCCAAATGCCGGTTCCTAATACCCAGAATCACAGTTTACCTCGAATCCCCAGTGGCCACATGTATCAGGAAGACAGAAAAAAATTGCTGCCAGACAACACACAGCCACCACACTCTCCTAAGAATGAAAGACAAAACAGAAACCAAGGGGAAAAATCCAATTCACCCAACAAAGACAAGACCAGATATCAGTACCTAGATATAATTTTCCGAGTCCTGGTGCATAAACACCAGCATAAAAACAAAATCAGTGACATCATGGACAATATATCTCCACTAGAGGCCAGCAGCCCTACCACAGGAGACCCTGAGTATTCCAACACATAAGACAAAAACCTTCTGACAGCCTTTATGAATATGATAAAGCTCCATAAACAGGAAAAGAATAATTCCCTTAAGGAAATCCAGGAAAACACAAACAATAGAAGGAAATTAATAAATTCCTTAAAGAAATCCAGAAAACACATGCACGTACAAAACAAAACAAAACAAAAAACAAACAAACAAACAAAAAAACAGTGAAAGGAAATGAATACATCCCTTAAGGAAATCCAGAAAATCGGAAATGGACAATGGAAGGAAATGAACAAAACTGTTCAAGACCAGAAAAAATAATAACATCAAAAAGAAAACACAAACTGAGGAATCCCAAAAATGAAAAATTTAGGAAAAGGAACTACAGCATCAGGCTTCACATAAAGAATACAACAAACGAAAGAAAGAATCTCTGTTGTTGAAGATAAAACAGAAGAAATATACACTGGCCAAGGAAAATGTTAAATTTAAAATCTTTTGACACAAAACATCCAGGAAATTAGGGAAACTATAAGAAGACCGTGGTATATACTCACTTATAAGCAGATATTACTTGTATACAGAATAACCGTACTACATCCCACAGACCTAAAGAAGATAAATAACAAGGAGGACCCTAAGGAGTATGCTTAATTCTCATTCAGAAGGACAAATTGAATAGACACCAGAAAAAGTTGAATAGACACCATAAATTGAATAGACACCATAAATGTCCTCTGAAATATTTCAATCATCAGGGAATCAAAGCAGATGCTCAAACTCACAGCCAAACTTTGGGAAGAAAACAGGGAATCCTTTCTTTGGCATGAACTCAGTGACAGGCTCTCTGAAACCTTCCCTTGGGGCGTGGGTGGGAGGGTGGGGGGAATGCAGCCATGCCAGGACATAGAGAAAGACAATGCAACCAGTCCTCCTGAGACCTGATATGCTAGGGTCAAAAAGAAAGCGAGGAAGACCTCAAATATCAGTGGACTACGGGAGAGGCATAGGGGGAGAAGAAGGAGGGAGGGTGGGATTAGGAAGAGATGAGGGAGGGGGACACAGCTAGTATACAAATTGAATAAATTGTAATAAACAATAATAAGAAAGAAGTAATTGTAATAAACAATAATAAGAAAGTAGTGGCAAATATGAATACAAATACAAATAAACTTTTGATATAAGATGCAAAGAAAATAAATACAAATAAAAACTAATAAATACAAATAAAAAATAAAGAAAAGAGTAGAAGGACCCAGAGGGGACAGGAGCTTCATAAAAATATCAAAAGAACCCCTTCACAGATATAGTTTAGTGTCCAAGAGGGTTCCCTAGTAATGGGAACAGGGACTGTCTCTGACATGGACTCAAGGCCTGGCTCTTTGATTACCTCCATCTGAGGAGGAAGCAGCCTTACCAGTCCACAGAGGAAGACAATGAAATCAGTCCTGGTGACACCTGAGAGACTAGGGTCGGATGGAAGGGGAGGAAGACCTCCTCTATCATTGGAGTTTGGGAGGGGCATAGAAGAAGAAGAGGGAGTGAGGGTGGGATAGGGAGAGGATGAGGGAGGGGCTACATTTGGGATACAAAGTGAAAAAATTGTAATTAATAAAAATAAAATAAAATTTTTAAAAATAAGTAAGTAAGTAAGTAAATAAATAAGAACAACAACAACAAAAATACCAACAGAGCCAATAAATCTCTGCTGGGGTGGTGGGGTATATGGTGGTGGCTGCAGAAACTAATTCAACAACCAAGGACTATGCATGGGGATAACCTAGACCCCTTTATTAGATGTCACCAATAGGAAGCTCAGTCTATATTCGGGTGTCCTAGTAAGGGGAGCAGGGGCTTTCTCTGACATGGACTCTGTTGCCAGCTCTTGATCACTTCCCCCTAGTGGGGAGGCCTTGCCAGCCCACAGAGGAAGAAGATGCAAGTAGTCCTGATGACACTTGATAGCCTGGGGTTAGATGGTAAGGAAGGAGGGCTTCCCCTTTCTGAGGACTAGAAGAGGGGGAGGAGAAAAAAGAGAGGGAGGGTGGGATTAGGAGGTTACAATCAGGATGTAAAGTGAAAATTGTAAAAAATAAATTCAAAAAATGAAAATGAACCAAATCTATAATAATAGGAACAGAAGGAGAAGAAACTACTGTTCTAAAATGAAACAAAAAGCAATAAATAAATAAATAAATAAATAAATACATAAATAAATACATAAATAAATAAATACATAAACCGAGCAATAAAATGACTCCTAATGTCGTTCTGCTTTACTCATAAATCAGTGCCTTGCTCAGCCATCAGAAAAGCTTCCTCTTATAGCAGGTGGGAACAAACACAGAAGACTCACTGCTAGACATTATGCAGTGAGTGAGAGACCATAAAACATTTAGCTCTAAATAGGATGCCTCCTTCATATCCCTCCCCTCAGAGCTCAGGGAACCCTATTGAAGAGGAGGCAGAAAGAATGAAGCCAGTCCTGATGATACCTGGTAGGCTAGGGTCAGAGAGAAGGGGAGGAGGACCTCCCCTTGGTGAGGGTCATGAGAGGAGAAGAGGAAGAATGGGATTGCAAAGGGACGAGGGAGTTGGATACAGCTGGGATACAAAGTGAATAAACTGTAATTAAAAAAAAAAAGGAATGCAAGAGCCAGAGGGGATGGAGGACAGCAAGAAAACAAGGCCCTCTAAATCAACATGATTAAAGCTCATCTGAACGCACAGACATTGAGGCAGCATACACAGGACCTGCTTGCGTCAGTACCAAGTCCTCTGAATATATATTATGACTTGTAGTTTAGTGTTTTTATGGGGTTCCTGAGTGTGTGAATGAGTGGATCTGTATTCTTGTGCCTTCTTTAGGCTCTTTTCCTTCTGTTTATCTGTATTGTCTAACCTGGGTGTGATAGTTTTTGTTTTTGTTTTATCTGATGTTTTATTATTATCCATTTGGAGTAGAAAGAATGGGAGTGGATTGGACAGGTGTGGATGACCTGGGAGAAGAGGAAGGAGAAATTTATCAGAATATATTATGTGAGATACAAAATTTATTTTCAAGTTAAACATTCTCAAAGAGCTAATAAAACATTATTTAAAAATCACACAAAATACAAGCATCATAGTCAGGCATGGTAGAGGCAAGCAGATATTCATGAGTTTGAGACCAGTCTGGTCTGCAAAGTGAGTCCAGGACAGCCAAGGCTACACAGAGAAACCCTGTCTTAAAAAACTAAAGGGGGGAAAAAAGAAAGAAAAGGAAATACATAGTGTGTGTGTGTGAGTGTGTGTGTGTGTGTGTGTGTGTGTGTGTGTGTGTGTGTGTGTGTACATAATTTGTAGTGGCTTGAATGAGATTTTCAACTCCACATAGTCTTGGGCATTTTTCTCAAGTGGGTAGTGCAACTTCGAGAGGCTTAGGTGTGACTTTGCTGTACAAAATACTTTACTGGAGGAAAGATATGAGAGTGGAAAGACTCTTGCCATTTTAAGTGTTCTTTGTCTGTTTGCTGTTACAAGGTTGAGATAGAAGCTCACAGCTTTTCTTGGAGCCATGACCATCAGTTCCCATGCTGCCCTGTTGTGATGCTGATGGACTCATATACTTCTGGAACCATATGTCCAAATGCACTCTTCTATAAGCTGCTTTGGCCACAGTATTTTATCATAGCAATAATAAGTAAGCAATGCATCATTATATAATATCCCTATGACATTCTTTATCCAATATACCCCAGAGGACTTTTTGAGAGACACTTTCAGATTTGGGCCGTAAAAAAATAAAATAAAATCACTACAGCTTGGCATGATGGCTCACATCAGTAATAATTGGATTTGGAAAGGTAAGCAAGAAAGACAGCTTATGAAGGTGACAAATACTTGAAGAAAAGAAAGAAAGAATAAGAAAAAAACAACACTATGGTTAAAACAGAACACTTTGATTCATATAAGTTTAATTTTAGTAAGTTTACAGTTAGAAATACGTAGTTTCAAGTAATGATATTTATACCAATCACCACATATTTGTGCAATTATATGTGGCAGCCTTACCACCCCTTCTCCAGCTAGGAAGAGTAAAAAGACACACAGGACACACTAGATGCTCCTGGGCAACCTGAATCATCCTTCTCCTACCACTACTGATTGAAGATAGCCATTCTCATCCATGTGGTCTTTGGTTAGTTTTATAGTCTCTATAGTCAGTTAATCATTTTATCTCATAAACTGTATCTTCACATATTCCTGGACACAACTTATTTCAGTCATAGTTTCAAATTTTCTCCAAGTACATTAAACATAAAAATATTTAGATTTCTTTATAATTTCTTCATTACACTTTTAAATGATTAATTTTTTGCTTTCTAAATTTATAAAAATGTATTTATTTAGTTATTCACTTTATAGCCCCTTCCTCCCCTCCTCCAAGTCCTACCTTCCCTCCCCTTCCCCTTATCATATCTCTCCTACCCTTTAGAAAAGGGGAGGCCCCCCTCTACCAACCCACCCAAAAACATCAAGTCAATCAGATCACAGCACATCCTCTTCCACTATGTCCTGGTAAGTCAGCCTCTCCAGGGGGACATGATAGAAAAACATGCAACAGAGTCCATGTCAGAGACAGCCTCTGCTCCTCTCATCAGGGAACCCACAGGGAGACCAAGATGCCTACTGGGTACATAGTTCTCTACATGCTGTGTAGGGAACTAAGTCCAGTCCATGCATGATCATTGGCTGCTGTTTCAGTCTCTGTAAGACCCTCTTGCCCCAGGATAGTTGGCACTGTTGATCTTTTCATTGAGCTCCTGCTTCCTCTGGGTCCTTCAGTCCTGCCTGCCACTCATTCACAAGGCTGCCTGTCCTTAGCTCAATGTTGGGATGTGAGTTTCAGCATCTATTTCAATTGATTGCTGGTGGAGCCCCTCAGAGGACAATAATGCTAGCCTCCCATCTGCAAGCATCGAAGAGTATAGTTAATAGTATCAGGGGTCAGCTCTCTTCCATTGGGCCAGGCATTCTTTGGGCATCCCCTCAATCTCTGCTCTATTTTTATCACTGCACATTTTGTAGGCGGGGTAAATTTTGGGTCAGAATTTCTGGAGGTGGGTTGTTGTTAACCTCTTTCCACTCAGAATCCTTAAATTAACTTCTGGATGTATCTCCATCCCTGACTTCAAGCTGTACTACAAAACAATAGTAATAAAAACTGTTTGGTATCTCCATAGAAACAGACTAGTTGATCAATGGAATCTAATCGAAGACCAAGAAATAATCCCACATATCTCAGACACTTGATTTTTTACAAAGAAGACAAAACCATACAATGGAAAAAAGAAAGCATCTTCTCCAAATGGTGCTGGTCCAACTGGATGTCTACTTGTAAAAAAATGCAAATAGATCAATATCTATCACCCTGCATAAGACTCAAATACAAATGCATCAAAGACCTCAACATAAAACCAGAGACACTAAATCTGTTAGAAGAGAAAGTAAGAATCAGCCTTGAACTTATTGGCATAGAAGGCAAATTTCTGAACGGTGAACACCAACAGCTCAGGCTCTAAGATAAAAAAATTAATGAATGAGTCCTCATGAAACTGAAAGGCTTCTGTAAGGCAAATGATTATTTATTTTCTTTTTTCTTTTTCTTTTTTATATTAATTACAGTTTATTCATTTTGTATCCCAGCTGTAGCCCCCTCCCTCATCCCCTCCCAATCCCACCTTCCTTCCTTCATCTCCTCCCGTGCCCCTCTCCAAGTCCACTGATAGGGAAGGTCCTTTCCACTTCAGTTGGGGTCAAATGATTAAGTTTTTAATGTGTCTGACTGGCTTTGTTTATAAGCACCATGTCTGAGCCTAGAAACCACAGACACCAAAGGAAGGTGTGAGATACTTTTGAGCTGGAGTTAAGGATGGTTGAGATACATCATCTGGGATTTACAAGTGGGCTTGTGTCCTCTGAAGGGGCAAGTGATCCTTGCAACTAGTGAGTCATATCTTTAGGACCCTTTGTTTGTTATTATAAATTTTAATGAAAGTGTTTTCAAAGTGTCTATGCAGCTATGGAAATTTTCATGTCTATCAAGTTTTACTAGATTTATTTATGAATTCATTTTTATCAAACTAAGGGCATGAATAAAACATTCTACTGTCATGTCCTAAATTAAAAATAATCAATGCACTGACATATATAGCTGCATTGGCAGATAATTCAGTTAGCATATTTTTAAAGGGCTGCATAACATACATATATAGAGTTATTAGAATTCTGCAGTTGTGTCTAAGTTTTTTAAATTGTGTCTTATCTAGAAACGTGTAAACCTGTTTATAAATTAAATCCTTTGTAGTATAATAACTATTAAATGTTGTATAAATACTATTAACCAAAACACATTTGGTAATTTTTTTTCCAAGACCAACAGCTCCTCTCAATAATATCCTATTTTATTTTAGGAAATTTGGGTGTGTGTGCAATGTATGTGTTTGTGTGTGTGTGTGTGTGTGTGTGTGTTATTTGTGTGTAGTTGCATGACTCTTGCAGTTTTGAAAAAAACAGCAGTCCTCTACAAACTTTAAGCACTTAGATTTTTAACTTAACTTATTTAATGTAAATTGTATGGATTTATTTTAACAGTGTTGTTTAAAACTGCTTGTTATATTTAAGTCTAAAAAAGACTGTATTTTTATATAGTTTTTATTTTTATTAATTACAGTTTATTCACTTTGTATCCTCCTGTCACTCCCTTCCCCCTCCCCTCCCAATCCTACCCTTCTTTCCCTTTCTTCTCCCATGCCCCTCCCCCAGTTCACTGATGAGGGGGAGACTTCCTCTCCTTCCTTCTGATCCCAGTCTATCAGGTCTCATCTGGAATGGCTGCATTGTCATCCTCTGTGGCCTGGTAAGGCTGCTCCCCGCTCAGTTCAGTGTCTAAGTGGGTACCCTAGTAATGGGAACAGGACCTGTCTCTGATAAATCTGTAATGTTTTTTTAATACAACTTTTGGTATAAGTATTGGATGTAAGATTAATTTACATCCAAGAACAAAACAGCTACTGAATATTTGCTAGGGAGCACAGCATATAGAATTGATGTGGTTTCATGCATATAAGTGAGGTTTCTCCTGACAGTCTTTTTGTAACTCTGGCCTATAGTTTGTCAACATGCAGAATGTCAAAATCTGTGGAAATACAGAAGCAACATAAATACTTGGAAATCAACTCTGTCCAGTATCTGCAAGGAAATTTGTTGAAGATGCTACAGTTTCAACTGAACATTTACAGTTCAGTTCCTTAGATTGAAAGGGGCTCCAGCTGCCAAAAGATGGTATAATCACACAAGATTAACATATTTTTGAAAGTGTTTGTACTCTATGGCCTTTCACCCTATTTTATTCACCGCTGTTAGAAAGGCAGGAAGACAGCAGTGATACTGACACACCAAAGGCCAAATCATCAGAAGCATAAAAGCTATTTTTGTAACATTTGAAATGGATAATTAGACTTCTGACCTTCTGTTGCTGACTAAAAATTGAGAAGTTCTTCTAATTCTCTTTTCTCCAAGATACATTTAGATTTGCTTAACAAATACTGTAATTTCAAGAAAAGGTGATAAATCTCAGGTAGGATGAAAGGGGAAATTTTCACAACAGAACAGGAAGTATTAGGAGAAAAAAAGAGGGGAGGCAGAGACTAGGTTAAGGAAAGAGTTAAGTAATCCTAAAAATTATGAAAATGGCACATAAAAATATGCTACTGCAGCAGCTTCCTTAAATATTTGCAAATATAGTATATAAATCAAAATTTTTTGGTTTATATTATTTAAATCAACCCTTTCCATACTAGACATCAGGGGCGATCAAATTAAAATTCAGTGTCAGGATGTGGGAATTATTGTGCAGTGGGGCCCTATAGACCTCTAAACATTACACTCTATTACCAACATGGTGGCGTGATCTCAGTGATTAATGAAGACTCAGATACTTAAGTCATATAATATAAAAAAGTCTGGCACTGACCTAAAAGTTTCACCTACTGCCTAGTTTTCATAGTGCTGGAAGGTTCTATGCAGGCTACTGAGGGAGAAAAGTAAACAGCAATCTCATTCAGCTGGAACTCTGTGAGTAAGAGAAGTGACCTGACAAGGTATACCCAACGGTTCATAATGGCACATAATGATGTGAATATAATGGGAGAAACTTAAAATTTCCTGATCGGCTTTAAAGCTAGCTCCACAAGTTGGAACTCATATCTGGTACTGTGAACAAATTCAAATATCTGTGGCTTGCAATTTTGTGGGCCATAAGGAACATCTATTATTATTATTTTGCGAAATTACTATAGTAGTACGCTACACCTTAAATTCTTACTTTTAAACCCATACATTAGTGCATCTCTCCTTAATCAAAGAAGCTTCATCTTGCAGTAGGTTAAACACATACAAATAAGTGTTCTTCACACAGAAAAAGACTAGGGAGTGAAGTGTTCTAAATAGGGCTTCTATACCACACCCTTTTTTTCCTCATTGCTCAGAGATCACCATGGAAGAGAGAGCAGAAAGCCTATAACAGTCAGAAGTAATGGATACCTGAATAATAAAAGCATTTGCTGTGTATGACAGGCACACTAACTAACATTGCTTGTGACCGTATGCAGAAGGTTTCACTCGACCAATCCATCCAGAATCATAGTAAGGAAAAGTGATGGGCTCATGAAGTCCTGCCTCAAGCTGAAGAGCTATCAGCCATTGAAGAAAAAGTAGCTGTGAAGCTATCCATGTGCCAGAAGATACTACTAAACCAATACATACAAGCTCTAAACTCAGTGGGTTTAGAAAGACTGGAAAAGAAAATCAAGTTGTAAGATAAAATATAGGAAGGTGTAGAGATGGAGGGGAGGTGATGGCATATGTATTTGATCAAATCATGTTATAGGCGTGTAAGAAATTCTCTCTCTCGCTCTCTCTCTCTCTCTCTTTTTTTTTTCTTCTCAATGCAGTTTATTCAGGAACCTTGAACAATCTTCTGGCCCTGGGGAAAGCCAGCCCACAACTTAAAATAGCCTCTGGATAGCCAACCCCAGCGTGCCTCGTGGGCAATGCAGATAGGTCCACATACACGGAAGCAAGCCAGATCCTCAGCCTTAGCCAAATATGGAGTTGTTTGTGACAGAGAGCACTCACCATCGGGAAGGTGGAAGGCGGAAACCAGCTCCATCTTTAAGGCGCAGCATTACCCACCTCTCTAGCAATTATGGTCTCAGAAGCACTAGCTAAATTTATTCTTTAAGGACAATGGTGAATCGTTGGTTCAATTATATTCTTTCCAGAAAAATGTTATAATGGATTTCCACCCTAGTGATAGCAGATATCCTTCAACCTAGTGTGGGTTGAAGACAAATGGAACTCAGATTCTTAAACAAAAATCCGGAACCATAAATTTTTCTTATCCAGGAAAGTACAAGAAGTTGGAATTGCATCTCTTGTTGAGGAGCTACATGGGGATTTTTGTTTGTCTGGGTGTAGGGTCCTTAGCCTAGGTTCATGTACAGTCAGCTTACAGGTCAAATTTTGCGCATTCTAACAAGGGGAGGCTAAATAACACATAAAATGTTTTCCTCTCTCCTGAGTATATATAGAAATTTGTCTTTTTTCATAAACAATCTAGTATAACACTTCTTTAATTATTATTTATATTGCATTATTTTAATAAGTGATTGACAGATCACCTGAAGTAATTTGTATGCTAGCACCACACATCACATGTATAGGAATGAATCCAATCATGGGTTGTACATGGTCTCTATTAAAAAACAAAAAGCAAAAACAACAACAACAACAACAACAACAACAAAACAACCTTTCCAGATGTAAGGGACAAATGTATGTGGGAAAAATAGGAGAGTATATCCATATGGAAACTCCTAATCTCAAGTCCAAGGCCCAGGATGTAAGCTTTACACAACAATCTGATGCTTTCTGCTACAAGATTCTCAGCACTGTTTCTTGTCCTCTCTTCTGGTAGCTTGCTCGGTTTCAAAGTTTCTCTGTGCACACTGAAAGATGGCCTATGCAGGATTCTCACTGTAAACAATGTTGTTTGTTCCAACTTCCTATTTCACAGCCTCTCTCCAGCTGTCTGATGGGGGTTAAGAGGGCAGGAGCTGTGCTCTGATTTGCACTTTTTATGTCTCTCTCTTCAGAATGTTCTTCCTTCACTGGTGCATTAATGGTGTACTTAATGACCTTCTAAGAATGTCTTCCATCTTACTCCTAGAGTTTAGAGATGAGATATTTCATCATATTTTACCATGCTTCCCCTGAAAATATTGGAACCTTTTTATACTTTTTATTACTGAAATATTTTCAGTTAATATCTTTCTTCACCACACCCAAACATTGATATTGAATTGATATTAGCATTTTATTGGATACTTTGTAAGACCTCTATCACAGTTCAAGAGTATTAGAGGAAGGATGAATGTAAAGATTTATTTTTTGACAAAAGCTACAATTTGTGTAAACTCTTCCCAAATCCAGTTTGTATTAAAAAAAATGTTTTGTATGTTACGTTTGCAATTTGCTTGTTTTCGTGTTTTGAGACCTAGTCTTCTGTTGTTGCTCAAGGTGGCCTTAAACAGACTCCTGCACCAGTCTCTCAAGTTCTGTTGTTAAAGATGGGTGTCACCGTGCCCATCATATTTAATAATATTAATGACTGATATGTTTATTATTTCTCCATTTTGACTTTAAAGTATTCATTTGGGGTTATCTGAACCATTCCTTCAGCACCAAAACAGTCTTTTCTCTCTGCTATTGGTGTGGTGGTGTGAATGGTTCTCACAGGCATCTTTATCCAGTTTTGCCCTGCTCATGAATCTGTATGCTCCACGCATTTAGAGATGTGTGGATAGAGAATTCCGTTCTTGGCCCTACTGCCCGAAGTCTCATGCTGCAGTGTAGCAAGCTCAAAGGCTTTTGAAGAAATAGCAATGGTGTCATAGCAATTAGGCAAAATCATCGCCTCTTTCTGACCAGTATTATTCTGTTCTTCTCCCATATTGAACTTGACCACACACTGCAGAACTGTTCGTGCCCAAAAAGTTCCATCCGGGCTCTGTTTCCCAGGGCTCCCAATGTGGAGCAATATTTTACTATGCAATTACATTGCCAGTCGTCACACAATTCAAACTTCTTTTCAAGAAATGATTTACTGATAAAGACCATGTGTTTAGTATGATCCATCAGTATGTTAGAGGATCCTTCTATGCCTAATAAAGCTTGACATTCACGTTACTCACAGCCAGCATCGTGGTGAGCTGGTCTCACAAGTTTGTGCCCTGAATCTTTATCCTGCTGAGACGCTCTCACATTCTTCTTCAGGTGAGCATGGCCCGTGTTTTTAATCATTGTCTTATTTTAAATTTTTATTAATACCTATTACTCTAAAGTCTAGGAAATGTGGCTATCAAAATGAAAGTCTCATATCTAAAAATCCGCTACATTTCTGTTTTGATTTAGTGGAAGCAAAGTCAAACTTGGCTGGTGTGTGTGTGTGTGTGTGTGTGTGTGTGTGTGCATGAGTAAAAGTAATTGTAATATACTTATAGCAATTAGTTGACTGTTAATATATACCATTTATCTATTTACTTATTTAGTATTGAAAATTTATTTTCACAGATTTTTTTTTTCTTATCAAATTGACTTTTTCCCCGTGGCTAGTATGTTCTGTGAACTCTTTCATATTTCTTATTTAAATGAACTGTTAGAAATCTATATTAATTGCTTTGCTAAGTTTACATAAGCATTTCCTGCTGGCAGGTTGTTATAAATATCAGTCCTGTTTGTAACTTTCCTACCTCTTTTTTTTTCTCTGTCATAGTATTCATTTTAAATGTTTATTTTATCTTATTTATAATTTGGCTGTATGTTAATGAACAATTTGAATTAAATTAGCTGATAAATGCATGTATGATTACATGAGAAATGACTAAATTCAGAATCATTTATCACTTAACTTCATGAAAAATAAGAAGGCAAAGAAGCTTATAATGGAAGGATTTCTCTTGGCAAACTTTGAAAAAAAAAGACATGTTTTACAAAATGTGTCAAAAGACTTGAGAACAACATGAGGGCCCATGAATGGTCCCATGTATTTGTTCAGAAATGCTTTCTGTTATGGCTAGAAAAAGATGTTTGGTTTCAAGAACGATGGCACATGAAGATAATTGTCATTAGTAATATTTGAAGTAAAATATTCCTGGCATCTGAAATCCCTAGTATACATAACTAATAGATGTATTTCTTAAATAATGTTTTTTTATATAAGAAAAATCATACTCCTCCTTGTAGCAATTTTACTTACATTGACATGCTATGGATTTTGTGCATGTTTTGCAAGCAATTGGAGCAATTAGCCTGTACTGAGGGCTTTATCCACATTTAGTCATGGGAAAAAGCTGCTGAAGTATTTGTTTGTATAAAAGCTCGTGAGTGGGTGGGAAATCCATCCATTGCTTTTCTGAAAAGTCTGAGTTCACTGAGATCATGGAAATTCTAAACATAAAACAAGCTGAAAACAAAACAAAACAACAACAACAACAAAAACAGCCATTTTGGCCCACCATAGAAAATAGAAGTGGGTATTGGACATAGAATATAGGATAATCATACTAAAATCTGTACACCTAAGGAAGATAATCAAGAAGGAGGACTCTGGGTAAGATGCTCAATCCCCATTCAGAAAGCCAAAGATGATGGACATCAGAGGAGGGAGAAAACAGGGAACAGGACAGGAGCCTACCACAGAGGACCTCTGAAAGGCTCTACAATGCGGGATATTGAGGCAGATGCTAAGACTCATAGCCACACTTTGGGCAGAGTGCAGGGAATCTTAAGAAAGAAGGGGAAGATAGTAAGACCTGGAGAAGAAAGGAGCTCCACAAAGAGAGCAACAGATCCAAAATATCTGGGCACAGGGGTCTTTTCTGAGACTGATACTTCAGCCATGGACCACTCATGGAGATGGCTTGGAACCCCTACACAGCAGTAGCCCATGGCAGTTCAGTTTCCAAGTGGGTTCATAGTAGTTGGGATAGGGACTGTCTCTGACAGGAACTGATTGGCCTGCTCTTTGATTATCTCCCCCAGAGGGGGGAAGCAGCCTTACCAGGCCACGGAGGAAGACATTACAACCACTCCTGGTGAGATCTGGTAGACTAGGATCAGAAAGAAGAGGAGGAGGACCTCCTTTATCAATGAAATGGGGGAGAGGAACAGGTGGGAAACAGGGAGGGAGGGTGGGAGTGGAAGGTGAAGGGGGAAGGATGTACAAGGGGATACAAAGTGAATAAACTGTAATTAATAAAAATAAAAAGAAACTGGAGCCAGCTGACCATGGAAACATCTGAAACATTGGTCCAAAATAAAATTTTAAACTTAAAACAAAACAACAACAAAAAAAAGAAATCTGTTAATTTAAATAACCATCTGTAAGTAAAATTAAATTTCTGCTGTTTTACAATATGTTGCAGTTAATCTATGTATCTATTTGCTATTGGGCCATTGTTTTTATGTGGTTATTCACACACACACATACATGCTCTTGATATTTGACACACTTTGCCCTTTTAACCCATATTTCACACAGAACAATGTCCTTAAGGTGCTGACTCAATATCCTTTCTTTAGATCATAAAGTTAATGCAATGCAAAATGCAAACCTAAAACACATCTACACATCTACTAGATTTTATTAGGTAACAATCAAAGGTCAACATAATTATATTCAATTTTTTACTGTTTCACTTTCTGGGATAATAATTTTTAATTATTCTGATGCTATTGAAATTTACTTACAAATTCATTCTTGTTTTCAATGTCATAACGTAGCCTAGTAATTACTGTATTAGATATTAACTTAAAGTTACAATTTATGATGCTAAATTTATAAATGATTCAAACTAGAATTTGTGAAAATTTACCTCAAAGTTGAATATAATTTTGAGTCAATAACATTTATACTGTTATAAAAAACTTAAATTGGAAAGCGACCACATGCTTCACATACAATCAAAACTTGTAAATTGAATCAGAGGGTGTATGTACACAGAGAGAAAAAAATGGGGAATTAGATCATGCTCATATAGTTTATTTCTGGGATTAGGTACTTTGGTACATACCTTCGTATAGACATGATGAAATAAAATGTCACGTTTTCAATTTTTTAAAACAATTTATTCATTGTATACCCCAATTTTAGCTTCCTCCCTCAACTTCTCCCAGTCCTACCTTCCTCCCTTTTCCCTCCTTCCTTTTCCCTAGTCCACTGAAAGGGGGAATTCTCTTCCTGTAACATCTGCCCAGAGCTTATCAAGCCCCGCCCCCACCCATAACTTATCAAATCTCATCAGGACTACCTGGATGCTCTCCCTCTGTGGCCTGGCAAGGCCACATCATCAGGGGCAAGTAACAAAGAGCAGACAACTGAGTTAATGATAGAGACAGCCCTGCTCCCTTTACTCAGAGATACGCATGGAGACTGAGCTGCTGGTGGTCCACATCTGAGCAAGGAGTCCAGGACCTCTCCATGCATGGTGTGCCATTGCTGCATCAGGCTCTGCAGGACCCCCTGGGATCATACTTTTTAGCTTTGTTGCTCTCCTTGTGGGGCTCCTGTCTCATCTATGTCCTTCTCTCTACCCTTTCTGCATTAGATTCCCTGCACTCTGCCCAAAGTTTGACTGTAAGTCTCATCATCTTCTTTGTTGGGTGGAGCCTTTCAGAGGACCCTCTATAGAAGGCTCCTATCTTGTTTTGACACGAGAACATACCAATTCTTTAGTGCTTTGAGAACCACCAAGTAATAGAAGAAACGAGTCATCAATGCCATTTGTTTGGAGCCCCAATAAAAAGCGGATCAAGGTCTCAAAGCCATGAATTCTCCATTGATAATGGAGGCTATTTCTACAATCCTTTAACTTTCATATTTAAGTATATATTCTCCTCTTCACATTTCAAAGTTAGTTCCTCCCTTCCTCCAAATAATATGTGCTATTATCAACAACAGTTTAGTCTAATACATGACTTACTTCTAACATAATTTGACATTTAGAATGTATCACAGTTTGAAATATCTGGATTCTGTGTCGAAAAATAAACCCCTTCTGAATATGTTCTAACATTTCTGGACAACCCTGGATCATCTTTACTTTTATCAACCCTCCAAAGTTTACAAGAGAAAAGTTTTGAAGACCTCTAGTCATGTCCTGAGCTTGAAATTTTGTTCTAAAAGAAATTATCTCTATGTGGGCAAGTTACTAGTAACTCAGTTTCTTTCTCTAAACAATAGTATTAGAAAAATATAATTTAAGGATCTTTCCTTTTGTTGGAATTGTTATGTAAGTTAAAATGCTGCCATTCAGTGGCAATTATTGAAAAAAGAGGACATGAATTTGAAAGAGGGTGAAGAAAGCTAAATGGGAAGATTTGGAGGGAGGAAGGGAAGGAAAAAGGATGTAATTATATGATAATCTCAAAAATAGAAGGTAAAAAAAATCCAAAAACATAAAGCTACACATTTAAAAATACCAATATTAGTCAAGTATTTAAGAAGTACTTGCAGTTAGAAATGAACTCATCAACATTAGATGGTATTGTTCTTATTTTTTGATGAACATCGAAAGGCAGATCTCTTTATGAGTGTACTTTTGGCCATTTTCTCTCAATTTCATATTCATGTCATTGACTTAATTCTTGTTCATGACTTAAGAACTGTTTTTTTTTTTCTACCTGGAATTCTGTATTTTTTAAAAAAGATTTATTTATTTTTATCTTAATTTTGTGCGTTTGCACCTACATATGTGTACTGCATGTGAGTCTGGTGCCAATGGAGGCCATAAAATGTCATTTGGATACCCTGCTCCTGGAGCCACTGATAGTCGTGAGCTGTGGCTGTTTCTGGTACTAGGAACTGCACCTGGGTCATCTCCAAGAAGAGCAAACACTCTAGGGCGGACCTCAGAAGTCTGTTAAAAACACAGTGCTCTTTCCATTTGTGCATCAGTTGAATCCAGGCTGGTTTCCCATAGGGGTTAACAGCTTGTAAAATCCTATCCTGCCAGCATAGCAAACATTAGCATTGTCATCAGAGCATCTCTGACCACTTAAAACAGCTCTTCGAGATCAAGTCAGTTGATGTTTTCTCGTAGGAGTGGATGCAGAAGGTCATAAAACCTTCATCTGAAATCTCACCCACTCCTTCCTATGTCATCCTTCTATCGGTATGTAATTCAGCTCAAGCTGCACTTGATACTATCATCTTATGAGGTGACGAAGTACACAGAATGTGAAAGGTAAACTGACAAGAGCAGACTCTGCTATACAACTAAAGGAAAGACATATTCCACCCTAAAATGAGACTTTTTGGTGGTGCAGGTTGCCTTTGGGTCACGTCTTTGCTGTTAATAACCTTGGCCCTTTGTTCTATACGTAAGCTCAGTTTATCAATTTATTCTGTCAAACTGGTTTTGACAGAATTTTTCCTATGGTCTGTCATTAGTTTTTTTTTTTAATTAAATATTTATTTTTTTAATATTAGTTACAGATTATTAACTTTGTATCCCAGCTGTATCCCTCTCCCTCGTTCTCTCCCAATTCCACCGTTGCTCCCTCGTCTTCTCCCTGGCCCTCTATAAGTCCACTGATAGGGGAGGTCCTCCTCCCCTTCATTAGTTTTTAAGCTGTGTGGAGGAAGTGGAAGTTTGTTAGTATCTCTCCAAGAAAAGCTTGGGCAAAAAATAATTCAATATTTCTGAAACAAGTCATGTGTTTCCCATCCTAATTTGCATTAGTCATATTCTCAGTGAACATACAATTAATATACAATCCTCTGTTTGGGGTTTTATTTTCACTATGTTGTTCTCTCTGTGTCTTTCTTTCTTTAGAATTTGTCTTTTTTGTTTTGTTTTGTTTTGTTTTGTTTTGTTTTGAGAAAAGGTCTCACTAAACTGCCCAGACTGGCATTGATTTTACATTGCAGATCACATCTGGGGTGAATGTCTCATTAACTTTAGAATCTGCAATTATTGCCCTCTACCACAGGGTATAGCTCAAGATACTTACCTTCAGATTTTTGTGGAATGCTGGATAACATATAAAGGAAACATAATAACTGGAGTCAGCTAACAGAATAAGATATAACTCAGACAATACCTACATAACTCAGTGAACAGAAATGGGCTGGTTCACACTTAGAGTCTTCAGCTTTACTAAATATAATTTCTTAAGACTTGTCATAACTGCTTGAATGAGATGTCCTGAATTTCTTCTTGAAGGCACTTAGTGTTATGAACTTTCCTTTTAGCACTGCTTCCGTTGTGTTCCATAAGTTTGAGTATGTTGTGCCTTCATTTTCATTGAATTCTAGAAAGTCTTTAATTTCTTCTTTTATTTCTTCCCTGACCCAGGTGCCAATGAGTAGCAAGTTGTTCAGTTTCCATGTGTGTGTAGGGTTTTTACTCTTTCTGCTGTTGTTGAGGTCGATCTTTAGTCCATGGTGATCAGATAGGATACAAGGGATTATTTCAATATTCTTGTACCTGTTTAGGCTTGCTTTGTGACCAAATATATGGTCTGTTTTGGAGATGGTTCCATGAGGTGCTGAAAAGAGGTAAATTCATTTGTGTTTGGTTGAAAGGTTCTGTAGATGTCTGTTAGATCCATTTGATTCATGACCTCCGTCAGAGTTACTCTTTCTTGTTTAATTTCTCTTTTGTTTATCTGTCCTTTGTTGAGAGTGGGGCGTTAAAGTCTGCCACTATTGATGTGTGGGGATCTATGTGTGGTTTCAGTTTTATTAATGTTTCTTTTACAAATGTGGGTGCCCTTGTATTTGGGGCATAGATGTTCAGGATTGTGATGTCTTCTTGGTGGAATTTTCTCTTGATAAGTATGAGGTGTCCTTCCCCATCTCTATTGACTAACTTTGGGTGAAAGTCTATTTTATTAAATATTAGAATGTCTACTTCTGCTTGCTTCTTGGGTCCATTTGCTTGGAAACCATCTCCCAACCCTCGCGTATCCAGAATATGCTTAAGTATACAACATGGACATTTGCTCAACCATGTTTGTAGCAGATTTATTCCTAATAGCCAGAATCTGGAAAAAGCCCAGATGCCCCTCAACGGAGGAATGGATACAGAACTTGTGGTACATTTATACAATGGAATACTACTCAGCAATTAAAAGCAAGGAAATCATGAAATTTGCATGCAAATGATGGGAACTAAGAAAGATCATCCTGAGTGAGGTATCCCAAAAGGAGAAAGACACACATGGTATATACTCACTTATAAGTGGATATTAGACATATAATATAGGACAATCATACTAAAATCTGTACACCTAAAGAAGCTAAGGAAGAAGGAGGACCCTAGGTAAGAAGCTCAATCCTCATTCAGAAAGGCAAATATGATAGACATGGAAGAGGGTGAAAACAAGGGAAAAGACAGGAACGTAACACAGAGGGCTTCTGAAAGACTCTACCCAGCTGGGTATTAAAGCTTGTGCTGAGACTCATAGTAAAATTTGAGGCAGAGTGCAGGGAATCTTATGAAAGAAGGTAGAGATAGAAAGACCTGGAGGGAACAAGAGCTCCACAAAGAGAAAAACAGAACCAAATATTCTGTTCCCAGGAGTCTTTTCTGAGACTGATACTCCAACCAAGGACCATGCTTGGAGATAACTTAGAACCCCTGCACAGATGTAGTCCATGGAAGCTCAGCCTCCAAATGGGTTCTCTACTAAGGGGAATAGGGGCTGTCTCTGACATGAACTCAGTGGCTGACTGTTTGATCACCTATCCCGGATGAGGAGGCAGCCTTATTAGGCCACTGAGGAGGACAATGCAGCCAGTCCTAATGAGACCTGATAGGCTAGGGTCAGATGGAAGGAGAGGAGGATTTCTCCCATCAGTGGACTAGGGGAGGGGCATTGAAGGAGAAGAGAGAGGGAGGGCAGAATTGATAGGGGATAGGCAAAGGGGGCTACAGCTGTGATACAAAGTGAATAAATTGTAGTAAATAAATAAAAATTAAAAAGACTTGTCATAAATATTTTTGTTACTAAAACAACATAAATTTTACACTAAATTATTTCTAAATGACAAATATATTTTCAACATATGACTGATGTAGAGCATATGCATATATGAATATATATATAATAGCAATTTTTATACATATTTATTTGGAGCAGGGCCATGGGTCACAGAATATTTGTAGAGGTCAGAGGACAACTTGGAGGAATTGGTTTTCTCTTTGGTGTTAGTTTTAGGCCTGAACTGTTGTCATAAGGCTTGAGGGCAATTTCATTTTATCTCTTCGAGTTCGTCTCACTGTTCCATTTTTCTCCTTTTTTTTGGGGGGGGGGTAGTACAACACGGATAATGAATATTTACTAAGTGTTTTAAAACTTACCGCTGCGTTTCAATTTTAATTTGGCAAGCTAACATTTCTATTGATACAGGTGTGACATTTGTCCTAACTCTGTCCTTGAATCCAAATATGTTATTATGACACTTAACTTAAGATGTCAATCTCTTCCATCTTTATTGCACATTTTATTCATTCCCACAATGTGTGTACATTTTTGTTGGTTTATAAGCCAGAAGCAGATGTTTTGCTATAACCATGTCAGGAACACAAGATAATTTATATCATCAATCAGCAGTAAAACAGAGACACAATTTTATTTGGACTTTAAATTCAGAGTATACTCTCCATTCTCTTGATGTCAAGTGAATTCAAATTTTAAATTTAGGCCACATCTAGTAACTAGGATGACTTATCTTCCTCATGAAGATGAATTCTGTTTCTCTATGAGAGCAGCAAATTTTATTCAACAAATAGTGGATTAATTTTTGGGGATTAATTTTTACCCTAGATCTATCATTCTAACATCTAAGTAAAGGTACTTAATCTGACAGTTAATTTGTTTCATTGCAAAAATGTGTAATCACAGATGCTATTTTAACAGAGATTTGAGAAATAGATAAAATGGGAGGAATTAATGATCTTTAAAAAGTACCGTATACTGAGAAGATTTATGATTTTCACTGTCATTAACAAATCTTATCAGTGAGAGGCTCACTTAGGTGCTTTGGGATAAATCTACCAGCGTCTTTTGCACTGAGTTTATCTATTTTAGAAAGAACACAAGAGAGTCAACATTCCACCTATAAAAGTAATTTTGAGGCCATGTGATCTAATTGTTGAGAAAATTGAAAGATCAGAAGGATGTCTTAGTACCTGGGTTATAAATAATCCTATTACCTTTAGAAGCAACTGATATTTATCAACAGAGAAACTTATTTTAAATTACAAACACCCCAATAATATTCCTAGACCTGGACTGGAAGAACAGATTAAAGAAATGAGCATAAACACAAGTAAATGCTGTACACTAAAAAGATAAAAAAAAAAAAAAAGTTTACATTCCCACCAGCAGTGGAGGAGGGTTCCCTTTTCTCCACAACCTCTCCAGCATGTGTTGTCACTTGAGTTTTTGATCTTAGCCATTCTGATGGGTGTAAAGTGAAATCTTAGGGTCATTTTGATTTGCATCTCCTTGATGGCTAAGGATGTCAAGCATTTCTTTAAGTGTTTATCTGCTAGTCTATATTCTTCTACAGAGAATTTTCTTTTTAGCTCTGTGCCCCATTTTTTAATTGGATTACTTCATTTGTTGCTGTTTAACTTCTTGAGTTCTTTATATATACTGGATATTAGTCCTCTGTCAGATATAGAGTTGGTGAAGATCATTTTCCAATCTGTAGGCAGACTTTCTGTTCTGAGGACAGTGTCCTTTGCTTTATAGAAGCTTTTCAGGTTCATGAGGTCCCATTTATTGATTGTTGCACTTAGAGCCTGAGCTGTTGGTGTTCTTTTCAGGAAGTTGTCTCCTGTGCCAAAGAGTTTAAGGGTCTTCCCCACTTTTTCTTTTAACGGGCTTAGTATTTGCTCAACCAAGTTTGTATCAGCTTTATTAGTAATAGCCAGAAACTGGAAACAACCCGATGCCATTCAGCTGAGGAATAGATACAGGAATTGTGGTACATCTACACAATAGAATATTACTCAGCAATAAACAAAACAAAACAAAACAAAAAACCAAAACAAACAAACAAAAAAAAACAACAAGGAAATCATGAAATTTGAAGGTAGATGGTGGGAATAGGAAAAAATCATCCCGAGTGAGTTATCAGTAAATTAGAAAGACACACAGGGTATATACTCACTCATAAGTGGATGTTAGTCATATAATATAGAATAAACATACTAAAATCTGTACACCTAAAGAAACTAATCAGGAAGGAGAACTCTGACTAAGATATCAATCCCCATTCAGAAAGGAAAAGAGGATACACATCAGAAGAAGGAGAAAACAGGGAACAGGACAAGAGCCTGACACAGAGGGCCTCTGAAAGGCTCTACCCTACAGGGTATCAAAACAGATGCTGAGATTTATGGCCATACTTTGGGCAGAGTGAAGGGAATCTTATGAAAGAAATGGGAAATAGTAAGACCTGGAGAGGACAGGAGCTCAACAAGGACAGCAACAGAACCAAAATCTGGGCACAAGGGTCTTTCATGAAACTGATACTCCAATCAAGGACCATTGATGGAGATAACCTAAGACTCCTGCACAGATGTAGCCCATCGCAGATCAGCATCTAGGGGTTCCATAGTAATGGGAACCGGGCTGTCTCTGACCTGAACTGATTGGCCTGCTCTTTGATTACCTCCTCCTGAGGGGAGAGCAGTCTTACCAGGCCACAGAGAAAGACAATGCAGCCACTCCTCTTGAGACCTGATAGACTAGGATCAAAAGGAAGGAGAGGAAGACCTCCCCTTTCAGTGGACTTGGAGAGGAGAATGGGTAGAGAAGAGGGAGAGAGAATGCACCTGGGAGGGAAGGAGGAAGGAGGCTATGGGGGGGATACAAAGTAAATAAAGTGTAAGTAATAAAAATTAAATAAAAATATTTTTTAAAAAAGATAAAAAGATTTACCATGAGGTAAATTGAAGGGTTAGTTATTTTTTTTTATAAATTACAATTTTAGTTGAAAATTCTTACATAATGAAATAAAATTTATTTTACATGCAACCAAAGGCAACAGTAAGTGATGTTTCTAACTTCATGTTCATGCACGAGCTCCCTTATGTTCAACAGTCCTTTAAGTCCAGTTAGACAGTGATTGGTGACCATCAAGATGAGTGCCATGATTTTATATGTAGGGTTATGGTAGATTCTACTCTATTTCATAGGCATCATAGCTTGATAGAATGAGTGGCTGTTTTCTTCCTTTGAAAGGCTTCATGGCTTCTTCTGACACTATGAAAGTTAGTTTTTACGGGGGATGTTTTAAAGTTTAAATGGAGCTTTGCTCTGCTAGGTCCTTGTGCCATATTCAAGGCATATTCAGAAATATATATATATATATATATATATATATATATATATATATATAACATTATACGGAATGAGCATGTTATTTCTATGGACATATAGTAACAGTTAAGGTAAGAGAGGTCAGAGGCCATGAATCTGAAAGAAAGAAACAACGGGAAGGAGTAGGAAGTGCCATGGGAGAGCTGGAGAGATCATAGGGGAAAGGGAAAGTGATGTAATTATGTTTAGTTTCAAGAAATTAAAAAAAAATTAAACAAAAAGAAAACATTTAGGAAAATTGCCTTGAACGCATAACATGGGTATATAGATTCCTTGAAGATGAAAATTTATTAACTAAATTTCTTTCTCTGAAGATTAAATAGAAACAATGTAAAAAAGTGAGCAGTTTGTTCATATGAACAATACAAATACATGAATGACTACATGTTAGAGTTTGAGATTTAAAATGTTAAGTATCTTTAATTGAAGAATTTCACATATATTATTTTGAGAAATATTTTTCTTAATTTTTTATTTTTAAATATTAATTAAATATTAATTAAATATTAAATAATTAAAATTTTGGCATAGAAATAGAATGGTGAATCAATGGGACCGAAGAGAAGACCCAGAATTAAACTCACATACCTCTGGGTACTTGATTTTTTTATAAAGATGCCAAAACTATTCAATGGAAAAAAGACAGCATCTTCAAAAAATGGTGCTGGTCCAACTGGATGTCTACATGCAGAAAAATGAAAATAGATCCATATTTGTCACCCCGTACAAAACTAAAGTCCAGGTGGATCAAAGACCTCAACATAAAAACCAGACACACTAAATCAGTTAGAAGAAAAAGTGGGGAAGAGCCTAGAACTCATTGGCACAGGTGACAACTTCCTGAACAGAACACCAACAGCACAGGCTCTAAGAGCAACAATCAATAAATGGAACCTCACGAACCTGAAAAGCTTCTGTAAAGCAAGGGACACTATCAGCAGAACAAAACAACAGTGAAAGGATCTTCACCAACCTTATATCTGAGAGAGGGTTAATATCCAGAATATATAAAGAACTCAAGAAGTTAAACAGCAACACATCACATAATCCAATTAAAAAAATGGTGTACAGAGCTAAACAGAGAATTCTCTGTAGAAGAATATAGACTAGCAGATAAACACTTAAAGAAATGCTTGGTGTCCTTAGCCATCAGAGAGATACATATCAAAACAACCCTAAAATTTCACCTTACACCCATCAGAATGGCTAATATCAAACACTCAAGTGACAATACATGCTGGAGAGGATGTGGAGAAAGGGGACCCTCCACCATTGCTAGTGGGAATGTAAACTTGTATAACCATGTTGGAAATGTATCTGGCACTTTCTCAGACAATTAGGTATAGTACTTCCTCAAGATCCAGCTATAACACTCCTGGGAATATATCCAAAAATGCTCAAGTAGTCAACAAGGAAATTTGTTCAACCATGTTCATAGCAGCTCTATTTGTAATAGCCAGAACCTGGAAACAACCCAGACATTGCTCAATGGAGGAATGGATATTAAAATTGTGATACATTTACACAATGGAATACTACTCAGCAATTAAAAACAAGGAAATCATGAAATTTGCAAGCAAATGTCGGGAAGTTGAAAAGATCATCCTGAATGAGGTATCTAAGAAGCAGAAAGACACACACGGTATATACTCACTTATAAGTGGATACTAGACCTATAAGAGGATAAACATACTATAATCTGTACACGTAAAAAAGCTAATCAAGAAGGATGACCCTGGGTAAGATGATCAATCCTTACTCAGAAAGACAAGCAGGACGGACACTGGAAGAAGGAGAAAAAAGGACAGGAGCCTACCACAGAGGACCTCTGAAAAACTCTACCCAACAGTGTATCAAAGCAGATGCTGAGACTCATAACCAAACCTTGGGCAGAGTACACGGAATGAGATGAAAGAAAGGGGAGTTAGGAAGACCTGGAGAGGACAGGAGTTTTACAAGGAGAAAACAGAACCATAATATCTGGGCACAAGGGTGTTTTCTGAGACTGATACTCTAACCAAGGACCATTTGTGGATATATCTTAGAATTTCTGCTCAGGCACAGCCCATGGCAGCTCAGTATCCATGTGAGTGCCCGTAGTAAGGGGAACAGGAACTGTCTCTGACATGAACTCAGTGCTGGCTCTTGACCACCCCCACTACCATGGGAGGAGGAGCCTTGTCAGGCCATAGAGGAGGACATTGCAGCCAGTCCTGATGAGACCTGATAAGCTAGGTTCATATGGAAGAGAAGAGGACCTCCCCTATCAGTGGACTTGGAGAGGGACATGGGAGGAAATGAGGGAGTGAGGGAGGGAGGGATTAGGAGGGAATCAGGGAGTCAGATACATCTGAGATACAAATGGAATAAAATGTAATTATTGTAAAAAAATAAAAACTTAATTATAAAATAAAAAAGAAATATGCCGATAATAGCCTGAGCAATAGTTTCTAATAACATAAAATCACAGGAAATTTGAACCTTAAATATAATAAGCAACAATTGATACTGATTGTTTTTCCTTAATTTATTAATGTCTACCACTACCAAACCTTGAGAACTGCACAAACACAATGTACATGTATGTGTGTGTGTTCCCGTTTTCCTATGAGCAGGGCAGAACTGCCATTGATTCCCATTACACATTCACCAATCTTGTCATTAATAGATCAATACGCTATTATTACATTATCCTATTTTATACCATCGTTTTCATAAGAGTGACTTCATTCCAAATGTATAAACGAGGAAGAAAAATGTTGTTAATTTCAGCTATAACGTACTGCTGTTGAGGACCATAGCTAAGGAGCCTGTCAATGAAACTATGCAAAAGCTATATTAGCCAATCATATATCTGTCTATACTCTCCCTAATATTTCCCTTCATTTGCACAATGAAAAATCAAAATATTATTTATTTATATTGAAGAAATGCACATAGATAACAGTAATCAATTCAGAAAAAGAATTTGTGTCAGTATGTTATCCAGTTCATATTTCTTT
Organism: Rhombomys opimus; assembly: GCA_010120015.1. Lineage (NCBI taxonomy): Eukaryota > Metazoa > Chordata > Mammalia > Rodentia > Muridae > Rhombomys > Rhombomys opimus. Next base: position 380,042 of record REGO01000916.1, read on the forward strand.
GTCTTTCTACTGCTTATAGTGGTTTAACACATGTCCAAACTCTATCATAAGGAATATAGCTTTGGTCCAACAATAGGTAGCTTAACAGTTAAAAATAGAATGTCAAAAATATGGCTGGGGCTGAAGTACAGATATGGAGTGCTTGCCTCACATGTGTGGCAACATAGGTACAAAACAGAGTACTACAGAAACAAAATTAAAAATGTATGTATACTTTGGGCAGCGTGCATGGAGTCCTATGAAAGAAGGTGGGAGACAGTGGGACCTGGAGAGGACAGGAGCTCCACAGGAGAGCAACAGAACCTAAACATTTGGGCACAGGGATCTTTTCTAAGACTGATACTCCAACCAAGGACCACTCTTGGATATAACCTAGAACCCCTGCTCAGACCATGGCAGCTCAGTATCCAAGTGGGTACCCTAGTAAGGGGAACAGGGACTGTCTCTGACATGAACTCAGTGGCTAGATCTCTGATCGCCTTCCCTGGATGGTGGAGCATCCTTGCCAGGCCACAAAGAAGGACAATGCAGCCAGTCCTGATGAGACTTGATAAGCTTGGGTCAGATGGAAGGGGAAGAGGACCTCCCCTATCAGTGGACTTGGAGAGGGGAATGGGAGGAGATGAGGGGGTGGGCAGGGATTGGGAGGGAATAAGAGAAGGAGCTACAGCCTGGATACAAAGTGAATAAACTGTAATTAATATAAAAAATAAAATTTTAATTATAAAAAAGAAACAAATATAAAAAAAACTAAGTAAAAATTTAAAAAATATATATGTATATAAACTATCACGAAATTAGTAAATTAGAAAATATCATGTGAGGTATAGTAATATTTAAGAAAAACTGAGAACAATGTTTTACATGGTCATTGATTTTGGACCTGTTTTTATGCTTTAAGAAGCTAATGTATTTTTTATCAAGTACAAACACTATTACATATATATATATATATGTATACATACATACATGCACATATAGACTGAGCAAATTCTACTTAAGTACTTGCAATTCTTTTTTACATTAGATTTTGTTCTGAAAAATCCCTATTTTTAAAAACTGTAATTGGTATATTATTTGTATTTATAATATTAATAGTAACCATTTACACTTTCTATATAAGTAAATGTGTTAATTTTTATCCCTGAATTACGATTCATCAATAATTTTAAAGACAACAACAAACATATGCTTGGTATAGTTTCAATAATATTTTCCACAACATGCACATAATACTAAATATTCATCTGTCTAAACTTTGATAACAAATATCAGATTTCTGATACCCACTGACTATGACAATGTCACAATGAATAATTTATTCTTTATTTCTGAATAGTGTTCATGTTGTAAATACTGAGTAGTTAATTTACTGTTTTGTGGTTTGTTAAAAAGAAATCTATGCTGTTTCCATATTGGTGTTGACATTAATAAACTTCACTATTTCCTATGTTTCCATGTGTGTAGCACCTTTTGCTGCTCTGGGTTGATGTGTTAAATACAATTTTTTTTTTTGCATAAATTTTACAGAAGAAAATGTTGAACTATTCTCCAGAATGCTAAAACGCTTCCCAAATATCAGCTAAAGTAGAGCAGAGTCTGGGGTCTCCCCTTCCTTGCTGGCATTTGATGTTATACTAAGTTTTTGTTTGTTTTGTCATTTTTAAAGCTATCCATGCAGTATTGGAATACTTCATTGTGTTTTCTTTTATGTCTCTGACAGCTACGGATTCAGAACTTCCTTTTATAAGCTTATTTATCATTTTTCACACCCACTAGATTATCTTCTCATCTTTTATGCATTATCTTTTATGCATGTGTAAATGGAGTGTGCATTTAGTTTTGAACTTTTGAGAGATTTCAAAATGCTGAAATTTTATGACTCCCATTTTAACCTTGTTTCTCATTTGATAGTTTACCTTTCAGCATCATCTTTCATGCATTCATCTTTCTGCCTTCAATGACACAGTTCTAAATTTTACATTCTAGTTCATGATTTATTTGATCTTCTATTTATCTGGTAATGAGATTTGGGTCACGGTTTGTTCATTGTTGTGTCACAGGTTTTCCTCCACTGAATTGCTTTTGTAAGTTTGCTGAGAGGCAGGTAACCATATTTGTGTAGCTTTTCTTAAACTTCTCTTCTCTCCTGATATTATTTTTATTTTTATTTTTTATTGATTTTTTAATATGTCATATGTAAGCTCTTTGGTACATTGTGAGTATAGTATACACTTCATAATAATCTGTACATAATATGTGATGTGTAGAGCTATTCTGTGCAATGTTCTCTTTTCTGGAATGTATTAAATAGTGTAAATTCTATCATTACATTCAGTTTTAGGGCTTTTTATATATCATGTTAGATATTATAAAATTTAGAGTAAGCTTGTCATTTCTTCAGGTAGTCTCAATTAGATTTTTCTTAATAAAAATTGTACTAAATTAGCACAAAGCTCATGGAAGTAAAAAAAAAACAAAAAACAAACAAACAAACAAAAACAATAACTGTTAAGACTTAAGGCCCAGTCCAGAAGATAGAACCCATACCTTATATTGGTGACCAAGAACCAGAGACTCTGTAGCCCACGGACATAGGGTAAAAACAAATAGCACTATTAAAAAAAAAGTGGTCACAAAATGACTCCTAATAATATTTCGCTATACTCACAGATCAGTGCATTGCTCCACCATCATCAGAAAAGCTCCCATCCTACAGCAGGTGGGAACAAATACAGAGATCCACATCCAGATATTATGCACAGAGTGAGAGACCTTGGAACCGGCAGCCCTAAATGGGCTGTTGCCCTCAGATCCCTCCTTTCAGGGCTCATGGAAGTGGAGTTGGAAAGAGAAAAAGAGTCAGAGATACCAAGAAAACAAAGCCCTTTAAATCAGTAAGTGCATCTCTAATTCTTGTCTCTTCTCTCAGCCCTTTCCTGTCTGCTGATTTGTCCTATTCAACTCTGATGTGTTAAGTTTCATTTTGTCTAATTATATTTCACTTTATTATATTGAAAATATAGACACTTGAAAAAAAAAGAATTGCACTAAATCTAGAGGTTACAATAACCACTCACATGAGGCATATAAACAGTGTTTCAGTCTTGTCTTTTTAATTTTGTGCAGTGAGGGGTGGGGACAGCTCAACTTTGTTTAAATGCTTAACAACTCACTGTAGCGAGGACATTGTGGTTACACTCCACAAGGATGTTAGGTGTAGTTAAGTAGTATCATTCTCTCTTTTATAAACTTTCCCAGGAAATTCCTGGGGCTGTGCTACTTGATCAAGTTTGGATCAAGAACCAAACTAAGAAATTCCCATAGTCTTCCTAGTAGTATTACAACTAAGAATTCCTCACGTACAGGTAAGTTTCACTTCATGAAGTCCTTCACTTTCTCCCAACCCATTCTACCCTAAAGTATACTTCTCTCTCTCTCTCTCTCTCTCTCTCTCTCTCTCACACACACACACACACACACACACACACACACACACACACACACACACACTCACTCAACACTTCTACATCATTTAACTTCCTGCTGTTTTTATCAACTTTTGGAAAGTTATTATTTATTTATTTTTCAAAAGATAAAATAGTTTCTACTGTCTTATTTCATTTCTGTATTTAGAAAGTAATGCAAATGATATAACTTTTCTTTGACAGGCAAAATATATTCAATATGAATATAAGAATATGTTGATTTTACCTATTTATAATGGAGATATCTAGTAATATACAGCACAGTATTTTATAAGGGGAATATCTGAACTAATTTTATAGATATTTTTGTTTTTATGCAACTTGAAATATGTATGCTCATTTTCCATATAATCGTCAAGGCCCACCCTACTAAACCATAGTCCATGTCAATTAGAAAACCAGGTAGGGCACCCTCAGACTTTCTCCTCTCTCTGTGTTCCCACAAAAACCATTCCCTAGTCTCATCTGCATTTCTTTGGCAGAACACCCTAAGTAGCCTTCTTGCTGCCCCGCCCCCTGCTCCCATCTCCTGTGGAATCTGACTGAACAGAAACTGAGGAATAGCCCTGAACACATTCACTTCACACAGGAGATGACTTTCTGAGATGAACACCAAAAGCACAGGCACTAAAATCAACAATTAATAAATGTGACCTTATAAAATTTTAAAAAAGCTTCTATATGGCAAAGGACATACTCATTCAGAAAAAAAGTCGCAGCCTACAGAATGGCAAAAGATTTTTTACCAACCCCAGAACTGATAGAGGTTTTACATCAAAACTATATAAAGAATTCAAGAAATTTAAAAATGACCACAGACCTACGCAGATAATTCTCAATAGAGGAAACTCAAATATCTGAGAAACACTTAAAGAAATGTTCAACATCCTTACCATCAGGGAAATGTACATCAAAACTACTTTGAGATTCTATGTTACACCTATTAAAATGGTTAAGAACAAAAAAAAACAAGTGACAAAACATGCTGGAAAGGATGTGGAGCAAGGGGAACACTCTTCCGTTGCTGGTGGGAGTGCAGACTTGTACATCCATTATGGAAAACATCATGTAAACTCATAAGAACGTTGAGAATTGATTTAACTCAAGTTATAGCTATGGCTCTTGTACCTGTATCCAAAGGATGTTCCATCCTATCACAGGGACAATGAACATGTTCAACCATATTCTTTGAGGCTTTATTCTTAATAGCCAGAAACTGGATATAATCTAGTTGTCTCTCAACTGAAAAAAGTGGACAAAGAAGATGTGGTACATTTACAAAGTACCATTCATGTGCTTTAAAAAAAATGGTGTAATGAAATTTGTAGGCAAATGGATGGAACTCATCCTGAGTGAGGTAAATCAAATCCAAAAAGATAAGTATGGTAAATATTCCCTTATAAGTAAAGTATAAACAAGCTACAATCTCTAGATCCAAAGAGGTTAGGTAAAAAGGAGGAGGTTAGGATGGAATGCTTAGCTCTCCCTGGGACATGGAAATCGAATAGATTTTGGGGCAGATTGGGGTAACTTGGGAATGGCAGTTGGCATCAGCTGGTGTGTGTTTTTTTTTTATTTTTTGAGGGTGGCAGGGATAGAAAGATAGAGTGTCCGGGGAGAGATGGCTGGAATTGGGAAGCATTTGAAGGATGATTTGGAAACCTAGTGCAGTGGAGACTTCATAGAATCTAGGAAGGTGGTTATAAAGAGACTCCTGTTAATGGGGGATACAAAGTATCATCAGTCTATCTCTTCTCCCCAAGCACAGCATACACTGGTGGTACTGGATTGCATTCAGTTAAGTTGGTAGTCAGGGAGATCCAGGGGAATCCTCAACAACCCAAGCTGTTGCTAAGGAAAATGAAAGTTTCTCTCTCCAAACTGACAGTAGTGGGACAAGGATTGTCAAGGACAACATACACCCAGCTTATTTTACATAGAGATGTTGAGTTGTTGTTACATGGAACTTTCACCCCTACTGCCAAGTCTCTTTGGTGAAGAAAGATATTCTGCTGGCTACTGTAACTAAATTTGGAAAGGTATATGAAGTGTGAAATCATGTGAGAAAATATTCTTTACCCAAAGAAAGATAAAATCTACTTTTCTTTTTTAATTTCAAGTAGTTTTAGTGCAGATATTATCTACTCATTTAACAAAATATAAATATTAAGTGCTTCATATATTTTACAATATAAAATAAAAATATTTAATTTTTTAAAATATGTTTTCAAGGTCATACTACAAAAGCCTATATGCCACAAAATTTGAAAATCTAAATGAAATGGATAATTTCCTTGAAAGATTCCATCTACCAAAACTAAGTCAAGATCAGGTAGAAAGACTGAATAGCCCTGTATCTCCCAAGGAAATTGCAGCAGTCATTAACAGTCTCCCCTCCAAAAAAAGCCCTGGACCAGATGGCTTCAGCGCAGAATTCTACAAGACCTTTAAA